>CM060199.1:17473216-18052621 GCA_030562195.1 Nipponacmea schrenckii | reverse complement strand
CAAATGTTTTCCCGACCATTAGAAAACATGAACTATAGATAACGATGGTTAAAAATTCGATGCGATTTATTTGGATATAAAAATATACGATGTTACACTATGGGATGGTACGAACAGAGTGACGAAACAATACAGATCAACACAAATTACAACTTTTCGAAAACAACACAAAACGAAACTATTATGTAACGATCGCTAATTGGGGTTACCTCCCATGGACTATAATTCACTTTTAAACAATCCTCATAGGTTAAGTACACTTATCTCTATAATTTTTTTAAGTAAGCCAAATTAAAAAATACCTTCTCGCAAACAATATATTGAATATTATTTGACCTAATTTTCATGGTCATAGATTAAGTGGGTCACACCTTCCATAGCCGTTAAAGTGACCTGATTTTTGAAAAAATCGAAATTTGAATAATTCGAAAAAAAAATACGAAATTTAAAAGTCGGTCTCCAAGAAAAGGTAGATAATGACCCAATGTATCTATGTGCTAACTTTCATCGAAATCGGTCTATCAATAGTGTCTGAATTTCGGCTTTAAGAATTGTAACGAAAATTCAAAATGGCGGCCGATATGGCAGCTTGACCTAATTATTTAGATCAAATCGATTACTATTGACAAGATATCTATAAAACAGTTTTCACTTTTCACCTAGCTGTTATAGACAGGAAGTTACGTAATTACGTCATTTTAGGCTAAACCGGAAGTTGAATTTTTTTTTTCAAAATTTTTCAAAAATTATAATCATATCGCCTATCATCCGGTAAAGTTTCAAAATTTTACCATTTATATTAAACGAGAATTCACGGTCTGAAACTTTTGCCGATGACCATTGAATATTGAATTGCAAATCGTGGATACAAGATTTAACCGAATTGCATAAAACCTATAATTGTTAGTTGACAAATACATTGAAGTTTTCAAATCTGAAAATCCGGTCGAAATCGAACTGAAAATAAACTTGGTAAAGCAAAAAAAAAAACTCAACTTTTTTCGCCAAAGTCGAAATACGTAATTATCTTCTTGGTATAAGTTTATAATATTCAAATCACAATTAAGCAAATAAACAAATTCGTATGCGTGTTGGGACAATAAACCGAGGACACCTGTGCCACAGGCTGTGCACGTTAAAGATCGACAGTTGGAAATCGCAAAAGAGTTGTCAAATGCCGCTGTCCTGACAAAATTTCCCTCATTGAACACTGCATGGCGTCGCCCTCTTCATTAGCCCATATGGTACAGAACAGTAGGACGTACAACTCCAATCATTTCATTTCCGGTTCATATAGATGAATATTAACTTTAAATCACCCTATATTCTCTCCGAATATGCATAACATTATTAATTTGTTATGAAGTTCAGCTACACTTTTTCTCGTTAACTTATTTCACGAGTGACGAAGTCCGAGGTTATGTTTGCATACTAGAACTGAATATGATTATAAATTATCGATTTTCCAGAATACAATCAAGGTTCTATTAGTTGTCAGAGAGGATAAAATGATTTAATTCAAATTGTGTCTAGTCTATATTATAAATCAAAACGATCGTTATTTAGACACGAATCAAACATCTTGACAGATATTAGTAAAATTTTGCCGAATTCGTAGAATGGCGTGTATATGTTAATTTGATAGACGTCAAGTAACACAATAAAAAGGATGTGTTCCATTCATATATTATGTTTTGCCAATTTGTCTCTGGTATCGTAGTGATGACATAGCTCAAAGATATTAATAAACCATTCCAGCAAATCGAAATGGTGAAATGAAACAAAATCAACGGAGTTTTACGTCCTATTCTCTGAACCATATGGGCTTATGTAGTGTGCAATGAGGGAAATTGGACAGCAGGACAGCGACAGAAGCCGATATCCAACAGTCGAGGGCTCTTTAACGTGCACAGCCTGTAACATACGGGGTGTCGATTTATTGTCCCATCCGAACTACTAGACGCTTTTTTCTATCAGTTCGTCGAGCCTGTATCACTGACAAAGGGGAAACCGAGCCGAACAATACGAAACTTCATCTCACTTGCCGGGATTGATCCCTGGACCCTCGGTTTAGCGAGCAAGCATACCTCCATGCCACCCCGTTAAGAACCAGTCCAGGAATTAAAGAAATACACATGCTTTGTAAAATGCTCAGGATAAAAAGTTTTTACTAGGTAATTAATATACTTGTATTTCTTAAAATTCACAGTTGTTTCACTTTTTTGAGGTTTTATGTTTCATTTTCGGAAGAAAATTTTATTATCTTAACTTTTTCCATTGAAAACTTTAGACTGTTGTTAATAATGTTTTGTTACCGTTGGTTAAAGAACTATAAAACGTATGAATTTGAATTTCATAATGCCATAATAATGGATCAAGATACGATACATTAATGTTTATAAGATATTTAACGACCACTGTGGTCGAATTGATTGGTCTCATAGCCAACAATTATGTTGGTTAAAGAGTTGATTTTCTCCTGGGATTATAATAAAAGGTTTTGACGGTGTGTCTAATGAGAACAATAGTAGGTCAATCTCATTTTATATCTCCTCCATTGTTGACATAATGCACACATATATATATAATATACGTACAAAATATATAATTTAATTCAGACCCATTTCTCCTGATCTTTGTATGGCGATCGAATAGGCAATATAAAAACTCTGACAGCCTGTAAGTTACATTAAAATTCAGCCCATGGTAACAGATTAATATAAGTTTCGACTTGTTTCTGAAACCATAGTCTTTATAATATGTATAATTTATGAATAAATATTGTTTAAAAAAAGAAATTCAACCCATCTCGATCTTTATATTTACGAGCAATAATCTTAGAATGACGTTATTGTGGCATATTGCGTTGTTTGACCTAACTGTTCATCAAATGAAAAGAACTTGTTATCTGCTCCTGGTTGAGATAAAATATGAACTAATGTCAGATAATGTGGTTTTCAGTAATCCATTCATAACAAGGCATTTGGGAATATTTTGTTATGTTAAGAAACTGAACATCCAGACAAACAGTAGTATATATTATTACCTTCATTAGTTTTGAATTATATTCAAGAATACTTATGGCACACTTGTATTTGCTCAAAAAAAGTAATACACTGGAAAACATTGACACTCAATGACACTTTTTTTGACTCATGGACCGTGTCGGATGCGCTTAATTCACGCGTCTGTAGTGTTTATCCCTGAATATACATTATGCATGGAATATCTCCCTCAGTTTTCTTTTTTTAAATACTACCACCAATCGAGCAAGGAAGATAATCCATGTGCATTATGAGCGTCTGCAAGATAAATTCCCCACATGTTTTTAAACAAAGGATGGATGTCTCATATTTCAAAATATCAGAACAATGATAACATAGTTTGAAATAAACTAACCTCTCGCCCATTGGTGAATTACTATTTAATTTAATTTCAAATCAGGATAAAGAAAAAAATACCTTATAGTTCACTCCGGTTATTCCATTTTCGCAATGACGTATTTGTTCCCTCCATGTCCTGTACATTTTGGAAGAACCAAATCCAACCTTCTCGAAATTTCCGCCTAAGTGCATGTCATTGCGCAATCCGGATTCCTGCAAGTGTCAATGTGTCTTTAACCTCTCTGCCAAGGTCAATAAAATATGCAATTTTAGGGGGTCAGAATCATTCTACAAAGCTCTGTTTTTTCTTGTCTTGTGATAATTTATGAACCTATGGCGACAAATCTCTGATGTATCAGTTAGATTATAATTCAATAATAACCTAAAGGCTTGCAACAGGCTTATCTATGGTACAAATTGTAAACAGGAAATATCCTAATAGGTGTTGAAGGAAAACTATTCTGTCGTGAAATTCAATTTGGATGATTTAATATCAAAGTACATCGAAAAAATATACCCTTATGTATTATTTAAACAGTTCGAATTGATGTAGATTTAGGTTTTAGTGAAATTATTTATTTCGTTTAAAAGAAATAGCGATCTTCATATCGTTAAAACGAAGTAAATAATCTTGTTAAAACGAAATAGTGATGTCACTACATGTATTTCCAATAAACGAAATAATTTTTCCTGAGATGACTAAAAATTGGGAATATACTTCGAAATATACGTATCGAGAGAGACATACGTGCTGTTGGTGATTGATCACCAAGGAACTTTGAAATCTTGTATTTGTACTTTCGTATTGTGTTTCCAAGTGCGAATCAAGCGAATGGTCCTCCGCTGCCCGGAATGGCCTCAGATGCACGAAAATTATTCCTAATTTTTAAAACTTTTCCTGGGAGTAGAACACTTCCTAGACCCTCCTCCAGTTGCTTTGAGCCTGCGAAGCGGTCACTAAACCGCCAAAAAAAAAAAAGGGGGGGGGGTTACGATTTCGCCAAATAAAATTATTTCATAATAGTGGTTGATTCAATGAAACGTTATTCTTGACCGCAATATTTGAGTGTCCACATTTGATTTAATTTCCGATTAAGGTATCACTAGCTTGTCAATACATATCAAAATTACAAGGGGTTTGAGTAATTGCTGTGATATTTCCACATCCAGTGGTCGATACTTGTTATTAGTAAGTATTTTATAAGTTTCTGATCTTAAGTTGTTTCAATTTAATACGATGTTATATTACATACATATGTATATATTGCTTAATAGATCTAGTTAGATGTAGTAAATGAAAAATACGGTACCAGAGAAGCTATCATATTGGTTACACTTAGTTATTTGAAAGTAAAGACGGTGATGCTCATGACCTATTATTTCTCTAAATATGGTAGCACAAATACACCACCCATCCTTTTCCCACGTAGCTTTTGATTTTGAATCTATGATCGTTTTGAACAATAGAAGTCGATTCTTTATCAGCATTTTATGACAAAATTTACTAGGACAGTAGTCCGTGCATTATATGAAAAAATCGTTTAAAATCGTGTTTTTGACAAATATAATACATGTATATAATAGTATTTTAGGTAAAAAACTTTGAATGTATTCATATTTCATCATCATCTACTTAAAAGTTATACAAACCGAAATTTTCAAAACACCTAATGTAAGAAAGCTAATAATCATTATGATCTCATCAATATATATACCGTGTTCCCGCCAGATCAGATAGAGATTCTGTCACGTCTTGCTCGCTAACCTGAAGGTCCAGGGTTCAATCCCGTCTAAGGACAAGATGAACTTTAAAAATTTTTGAGCCCAGTTCCCCCCTTGTCAGTATTGCTGGTCTAGCCGATCTGATGGGCCATTAAACCAAGAAGCCGTGTGCTACAGGCTGTGTACATAAAAGATCCCTGGCAAAAAAGGGGTAGACTTGCCGCAATCCCATTGCACACTGTATGGCAGTAGCCCATAAGATGCTGAAGAGTAGGACCTAAAAATATTAAATCTTTTCACTTATCAATTTATATTCCTACCAAGGTTCGTCAAGATAGGATCGATTCGATTGATTTTGAAGCATTTGGTTCTTTTGTTACACTAAAACATCCAGATTGTTTAATTTTTTAAAATAATAAAGTATAATGGAACATAATCATATATTTCATGGCATCCTTTCGTTGGGTGTGGTATAGTATCATGCAGGGACAATTATTTTAATGAACCAGTAATGGCTTACGCCGGATGTTCAAGGCTTATCATGCATTTAATTATTTGAATTTTGAATAAACTTAATGGATTATAGGAAATTAAGGTTTATTGAAAACTCATTAGAAGGAAACCTTTTATGGTATTCTGGAATTTGCACGAGATCAGCTGATTTCATCCAAACTTGCAGGATTGTTATAAATACTGTACTGTAAGAGTGTGTGTACTCTTAACAATTTTTACGAAACATTATCGGATATCAAACAAATTCAAAACATCCTCTATAATATCGGCAACTTACTATTTTATACGTAACGAAGAAGAAGGTATCCCGATCCAGGAGAAAAATGATAGAAACAACTATATTTTACAAGGATAACAACTTAGGTTCACAAGTCCGCCATGACAGGGATCCTTTCTACCAGCTGGTCCTTGGCCAAACCTCGCATTGATCTTTCCCGGATTATCCGTACCCACTTACAGCTGGGTGGACTTGAATTATGGGTGAAGATGACTTATTCAAGGTCATCGAACATTTACACACCGATAAGACGAATTAGTTAATAATGATATCTATTATGCAAGTATTAGATCTATTAGACATATTGACATAACTATTGAGAGCATGTAACATTGTAACACTTCGAATAGAATAAATTCTAATCTTGTAAGAAACTGTTTCCTAAACAATAAACTAAATTATATATTATAATAAATGTACTCGGTTTAATTCTCACATTCAGATATCAAATTAAAGATAGACTAGCCCATTTCTAACCATATTAACTTAACAAATATCAGACGAGGTTACCCTAACCGTATTGGGGCATAGTAATAGACCTGTCAGCAGATGAAGCAACCGAATCTGAGATCTGACTAGATTAAGAATACTGCAAGACCGATAGGACTGAATATGCTCCAGAATGCAGGCATAAAACACTTTGTTGCCCCATTCAAAAACAGCAGCTATCGAAGTACGGGCCCATGCTAATTATGAGAGTATACAAGAGAAATTTCCCGTGTTTATAAACAAATGATGATTATCGTTTATTAAAACAAACGTAAACTAGAGCCACTTGTGGCACAGAGTGGGACTTTGCTAATGTCGCAACATCCAGGCCGAAACATCTGATTTTCTGGGATAAACTTGCCAAAGCAATGAGGCATCTGTGTGCAAGGTACTTTTTTTGAAAAACGTTATTTCCTACATATGTAATTCGCTCACCCATATAAATGGTAAATCGGAAGTTTACCCGAATATGCCACGCCCATCTCATTTTATTTGGCGTGAATCTAATCACATTCAAAATATATATTCACAGTACAAATTAGAAGCTTCTACATCTAATAGATCACGAGATATGCACATAAACGTTTCAAAACAGTGAAAACAACAACAAAATATACTTTAATATTAAAAGTGCAAAAATTAAATTTTCATTAAATAAACCGTTGGAAAGAGCACCCAAAGCACCTTAAGAATCTGAAAAAATAACCCCCTAGATTAATTAGGTCACGCTCTAGAGCAGTCCAAAGTTGTGAACTTTGCTGTTTTCTTGCAGCTATAAAACCGGAAGTTGACGTCGGTGGTCAAATGTCAAAGTATCAACTGATAGCCAAGGTCAATGACCTTTGACCTACTAACGGTCAAGGTGACCAAAGGTCAACATACACTTTTTGCGCGTAAACCGGAGGTGGCGCAAAATATTTGACAATGCCATTATGCTCAGATTTTTAGTCTGGATTGGAGCTCAATCGGACAGAAATTTACAAAATGTTAAAAAAAACTTCGATAAATTCGACAAAAAATGGTCTGCTATGAATTTTCGAAATTCGAATTTCGAGTTGTTTGCAAATGTTGCACTGTGGCACTTACGGTTTTGCAAAAATTTTCCAATTTATATTTAAGCAACACGTCCCCACTACAGAAGGTCTGGGAAAGTTGAAATGTTATTGTAACAGTTGCAGTTTAAGTACAGTGAGCTCTGTAAAAATAAAAAGGAACTGACAACCCGAAAGCAAAGTCCCACAATGACAACCTTATTAATAGCAAATTAAAGCCCATTAGAACAAACTAACCATTTGCTCATTTGGTGATCTTATATTTTATCGTATTTCAGACCGAAACAGGTCAATTATTAAGAAATATTTGATCCATCCTTGGACACAGAATCTCCCATTCGCCGAAACCTAAAGAGGCTTACTCGTCATAATATGTTACCATAATAAACATCTAAATATTCGCGAATTTAAGTGATTTCAACCCAACCCAGCTAACGTGTGTTTGTGATTTTAGTCTATGCATGTTAATATGAGCAAGTTATTTGAACCAAAAAGCCTCACCGTCCTGCGGCATTTCAACCCCCATAAGCATTTACAACAATCCTAAATGTGATTTCAACAAAATACACAAATATCGTATGGCGACTTGTTTGCTTTTCATTACACACCCTAGAGCTTTCTAACAAAGCTCATATACATGGGTATCTGATGACTAGTCATACTATACAACAAGTTTCTAGTGACAACGCATTAGGTCCCTTGATTGTCAGGTGTAACCTAACGATACTATTTATTCGCTTTTGTTTTCGAAGGAGACAAAAAGGATTTGTACCCAACAACACCAATTGTTAACTTACCAATTACAAAGAATAAAAACACGCAGGAAAAAATAATCAAGAAACACAATAATGGATACATTAATTTGAAGATCTTAATGGCTCGTAAAGATTTTAATTAATTTAATGATAAATAATATAATCAAACTTGTGTTTAACTATTTTTTTTACAAAACACTTTTGCAATAGGGCAAATTAGTTCAATAAAAAGGAAAACTAGAGGAACATTTGGTGAATACTCATAAGATTACAACGACGAACAAGGCTAAAATGTGTATCAGATATTCGTTCGAAAGGTTTCATTTTCCTAATGATAATATTTTACTCGAAAAGATAAGACGTTCCAGTATGGTTGACGCAATATACGATCCACTTTATACGAGGGTGTGCTCAGAATGGTTGGATATGGGTAGGGCTAATAATATCGATCATAAGATTTTTCAAAATTGATAAGTAATGAAGCCAACAACTTTTTCTTATTCAATAGCTATTTCGTAAACTACCTAAAAATAAGAATACCTATAGACTTCCGGTTATAATTGCACTTTTGGTTTGGATAACACCTCTTCAAAGTGGCAGTAATATGAAAACGTTTGAATAAGTATTCTTTTCAGGATGTTTATTCATAATGCCAGAGATAAAGTCGATATACAACATCGTCGTGACAGAGTTTAAGCTTTCGAGGTGAATGTTATCAACAAAGAAATTGAAGGCATGCCATAATTTCTTGATATAGTCTTTGTTTAGTTCTGATATACACGTCTATCAGAGTATATTCACATAATATATATCTCTCATTTGTTAATAAGGTATTCCCTTCGAATATTATGAATTCAATTTTAGCCTCTGAATTAGATTCATTCTATTGGAAAGGAGAATTGAAAGATTAAGATAAATTTTTAAATGCACCGTCAATCACGCCGCCCTGGTTTAACATTGCACACTTCATAGCGTTCTCTTTCTGACCTCAAATTTTTTTTTATTGTTGAAGACTTACTGTAAGTATTTGATAAATAGCAGAACTGCAAGCATTGTGTACAGTATTTTGAGAGTTATAAAACCTCATGACAATTTTCACATAATGTATTTAAAGCATCTGGAATATCTGGATGATCCATTTTCAAGACGTAAAAAAAAACAGGTTGCCTGAGAAGTGAATGGCGAAGATTTACCAACAATTATTAAGATCAGCAAAGATAAGTCAGTTCAGATTATGAGGTCTTATGACCAATTAGCACAGGATATAAATGAAGTAAAACAAAATTCTTTGATGCTATCAGCACTTTTTCGAAATGTAACATCTTAGTTTCATTCCCCTTTACGTTTGAACTAGTGAGTCCGGTAATTACAACAATTAAGATTAAAAAATCTCTTAGATGACAGGAAATACTGCTTCCGTTGTTGAACCTTTGGCAAAATTCGGTCTTTTTAAATTGTGACTTCGAATCATTTAACAGCCCTTAGCAATTTTTTGTCTTCATATTAATTTCGATCAAAAAGGGTAGATTGTATGTCAAGCATATAAAATTTAAAAAATGTAATAAAAATGGTAGTTTTATATTTCATAGAATACGATCTTACTTAATAGAAAGCTATATTGATGCATCGTACTTAAAAACTGATTTTTACAAGTTTAAGACTCTCCTAATGTTATCTAGAACTTATCCTTGACTAAATACTATTGTTTTGGTAATTATATGTTTTGTTGTGATCCGTATTTTCATTCAACACTGTAACTGAAATATAGGTTTTGGTTAACCGTTTAACCTAGAGGTTTTCAACTCAGCGCACCCCTGTTAGTGGTGCTGGTCACATAGAGTAGTCTTGAGCCAACACTGCAAACGTTTCTTCAGATATCTGGATATCGAAGAGAAGTAGCTGGAGGCAACGACATTGGGTAAATTTACGTTTTACTGCAGTAAAGAAGTGGAGCAAAAAAAAAAAAAACGTCTCTTGTTTATATACAGTGCAGAACCATTAACCATTGCCGTCAATACGTTACATATTATACGTAAATATTAGCGTGACGCCAAACTTTCACAATAAGTGATAGATAATGTTACTCTATTAGTTTAACAAGGATTTACTGGATTTTAAAAGCCAGAGTTAATGACAGACAAATCAATATTATATTTGTAAGACAGATAGTATCAACTGTCTTGTCATGTCGAGGATTTCTAGTGAGGCTCAGTTTGACACAGTCGAGTAAATTATGGTATTGGCATGAGCATAATATATAATCAGACAATGAAATTTAGGCAGAATAAATAGTAATTAGACAAGATCAGTCATGTTTTTAGGTAGTTGGGGTTTGATTACAATATACAAAAGTCTAACTACTACGTAATACCACCATGATCAACTTATGTCTTCTTCCTTTCAATTCGTTTTTGATCATCATTTTAAACTACCTTCAATATTGATCTGGCTAGCTTTCTTTGTCTATAGCTTCGTTGTGCATGTATGCAGACAGAGTTCTTAGTAATGACGACCTCTATGCATATTTTGTAAATAATTTATTGTTATTATATTATGAAATTACTTCATATTATAGTAATTACTCGTTTACTTTTGTTTTCTATTCTCGTATTTATCAATATTTTCTATAGTTACAGGTGACGGATTAACATAGCCTCGTTTTATTATTTTCTGTAAAAATGATAGGTATTGTAGGAATAAAATATTGTTGTGTTTAAATCGACTCACGAGTGCATAAATGTGTTTTAAGGATATACATGTATACCTTAACGTATTATTAACTACATGGCTTTGATTTTTTTCACGGGTCAGTACAAAAATCATTGCTCAAATGATTCAATGTCATTTAGGCACACATTTTTTGAGCAAACCTCATTTGGGCTCTTTAGACACGCTTTCAATTACGCACACTCTTGAGGAACTCTAGAAATGGGCACAAATGAGGTTTGCTTAAAAAAGTGTGCCTAAATGACTGCTTACCGCTCAAAATACAATAGATATCTTTTTAATTGTTATCACTGTCAAAGACAGTTCACTAAGCGATTTCATTTAAATTACCTCTGCTTACATAATCGGAAATATTGTTGATTGTCTAAGAAACTTAATAAGATATCGATAAGACGGAAACTTCGTATTTTTGTACTGAATAACAATTAGGTAATCCAATAGTTCCATTTCCTCGCTTAATAACATTTTGGTTATTTATACTCTGCCCCGTCATCTTCATAGCGGCTAATACATTATTATAAACAGTTTGGCGTAATGATTTGCCACAATAGTAACGCCACTAAATCTTCGGGGTATTTTCTCGAAGAGGAAATTACGTGTCACACGTAATATTTGGTAATTTATTGATATTCAGTATCTCACATTGCAATTGAATAATGCGTATTTTAGTATTCACCATCATTGTGGCATGGGCTATACGTGCCAGAATAGAACATGTGATTGTTTGACTTGATGACCACGCCTGTGTGAACAATGTTATTCGATTTCAAAGGAGTGAAGTGAAACGGAACTAGATATATTATGATGAGCTGCTACAATTTACATCTTATGTAAAAATAAATAACATTAAAATAAATGCAATTTGCAACCATTGAGCCTTATTGCACTCTTCTTTGAAAAAAAAAATAATAATTATCTCAGAAGTGAGGATTTTGCAGGAGTTCTGATAAAAAAAAGGCTGGATTATCTTTACCATTGCCTTAACGAAACCTTAATATCACGATATTTTTATGTATTGTTCCGTTTGAAATTCGCTATCCGAAAATTTAAAGTTAGTGGAAAACTTCTAAATACATCTAGTCGGTAATGCACTTACCAAACTTTCAAAGCACCTTCTGTAATATATTAAGCCAAATTCTTGCAAACAGTTGTAATTCGAATACTGATAGTCCAATCTCAAAACATCTTTTAGTGATTTTTTATTGTTCTGAACGAGTACAATGTTATATTTTATAAATGTATATCGTATACAAGTGGTATACATGGTAAGTTATTTATGAAAATATTTGCTGCCTGAAAAATCGATAACGCTAAATTATCAATTAATTCAATTTATATTTTTTCTCAAATGAACTATGATATATATTATCATCCACTAATATATTAAAATATTTTAATTATACGCAATGATAATAACAACATGTGTGTCCGAGTTAACCATTCTGATGGAGCCAATGATTTTTGAGTCGATATTGTGTTCATAAGTTGCGAAGACTAGCACTCCAGATCAGTAATAGGCTGTCAATCGTTGTGTGAAATTGCCAGTGACTTTTCCGATTCCGATTTGACGAACTTAATCTAGTGAAACTTTTCAAGAACTTTTTGCATAAACTACATTCGAAGATAAAATGTAAGTTACTTATTTTTATTTATTTATAGGCCTACGTTAAAATTATATTTCGCTTACCATTATTATTTGATTTAATTTCAAGTGACAATTTCACTGCTTGTGTAATGCAACTACAGAGATAAAGTATGCACATTTTTTCTTCTTTAAAAGCTAAACGTTTAGAAATTCTGTTGAAAAAAGAAATGCTTACAAGCAAGACAATTCCGAAATAAAAAATCACGTCTAAAGAATGCAAAAATCGTATAGTTTATAGAAATATCATCGATTCTTTAAATAAAGCTTTTTTACTGATTAATTTACAAACTGTTTTAAAATTATGATAAAACTTCAAATCTAGTAAATTTGACTGCATCTGTGCGCGACTTGGTACCTATACTTGGTCATGTTTGGTTGCGGAAAAGCCAATCGTGTTTCATGTCCCAAAGCCATCGTTAGTGGTTTCATCAATTAACGTGACTAAAGTCTGACATATTCACACAAATTCAAAACTGAAGCGGCAAATACTTAAAAGACAAGTAGCTATCTGACATTTACTTGGTTGTACTAGGCTCTGACAATCCAATCGCTTCTACCATTTGCCAATCTGAATTTATGTGCCAGCAAAACCATAGCAAAATTAAATTCCGAGGTTCATTTCCGAAGATAATAAATCAAAGGGGCCCAGGCTTGATTTATAGGGGTCGTTTTGGGCCTTTGTTACATTTAAACAGTCCTCAGAAATACTCAAACTCTAAGAAAATCGCAAAATACCTTGAAATATACCTCAAACAAAAAATTTCACTTTTCATTTTTTTCCGTGCTGTACGCGGCTGGTCTCCCGTCAGTCTGAAAATTGTGTGTCCTGTTGACAAAGTCTACAATTGAAAATGCTTTGTAGTCTATTTATATAGATGACCGCTATTGCACGACGGGAAGGATAACTCTTTGATTATCAAGATGAACCGTTTTCCAATATGGCGGGACGTTCGTAATGTCTTAAGACATTATGATTTTTCAAACACGGATAATTATGGATACACATAGATTTGAAGGCTCAAATTTCAAAGGTAAGCTCTGTAGACTATTTCTGATTAGCTAACCAAAAGATTTCATGTGTTTGAGGCTGTCGGATGATTGTCCGAAACAAATAACGCCTGGGTCCCTTTAACCATTTTTTTTTAATATAAGTAAAAAATATACCACTGCCACTTTGTAAACAAATAGCAAAGTCAAATGAACATGGCAATAATTCCATTTGAAAGAGACATACTATTGAATGACTCTCTGGCATTTCATTTGTTAATACTCTGGAAAAATACAATTAACACAAACGAAACCATTTAAGGTACGGTTTCAAACCATGTACAACTTCAATTTGATATTCTTCTCTTCATCCTTAATTGGCACTTCGTCTTTCCATTTCCTTTAGAGAATTTGTGATTTAATTGATAATGATGTTGTATTTGAGCATGAGCGTGACTGGCATGGCTTGCATGTTGAATGCAGGCTAATGAGGTGTATACTATCTTAACAGACCATTAAGCCGTAATCCAAACATTATAAATCCATGTCAACATAACATCTCTAGATTTTGTTCTTCCAACCGATACAATAACTGCAACTACGATATTCTTTGAAAGAGGGTTGTGTTTTAACAAATATAATTATATATATGAATAATACAGACCGTTTGTAAAGACAACAAAATGTTAACGAATAGGAAATTTTGATCAATCATAAGAAAATATAATAATACTTATGGGAGGGCAATTTGAAGTTTTACATCCAATCAAAATAACGTTTTATTTTCGATAAATTCTATAATGCCTTTTGTTTGTTTCAAAATAATTTGTTGTCGGCAAAAACGGCAAATTTTCTAAAACATGTACTCCTTTCAAGGTCAAGGTCCAACTCGGGGCAATCAAAGATCCGTTTTCTCGGCATTATGCAATCAATGAATCTCGACGATTGATAAATATATTCTATCCTTTATTGGAAATCGTTATTCTTTTGCCTAAACTAAAAATGGGCCCACAAATTAACCACAAAATGCCTTTGCGAGGACTGTAATTTCACAGATATGCCGTTTAATCTACCATTTTTGTAAGGTATGTTATTTTCATTTGATTAGCCTCTTCAGTTGGGTTACTAATTTGTGAAATTGAGGTCTAAATAATAGAAACATTCAGTCGGTATACGTTTTGCTTAGTACTAGTTTAATAGGGCCAATGTGACACAGGTAACTTTCATTGAATCAACATGTTCTGTTCTCTGTACGAAACTTGCTGAAACAAGATGATAGTTCGTTTGTTTCTATGTTGTAGGTGGTTGTTCGATCGCAAAAAATGACAACCTGAATATTAGTATTCCCCTGTTTCCCCATAACTAGAAATTACGTCGAATTTGATAGGAAAAAGTGCAAAATATCTAGTTCTACAAAATGGAGCAACATAATGCAGCGTCAATTTCACCGAGGAGTGCTTCGACAGTACGCCCATGTTCATGTCTGAAATGGGGATACAGATAACAAGAAGATAGCCTTTGAAGGCAGATGCCGTACAGACATATTTTCGAAATCTAAAGGCTTCGGGGGTAGGGATAGTGAGGGCGATGCCCCAGTGCCAACAAAGCGTGTGCGGTGAGCCTTTAAAGTTTGACAGTTTTAGTTTTGACAAACGGGAAGTTGGAATCATTCCCTTTTATATTATTTTTAACGTAAGACCAAAGAAATAATTAACACTTGAGTATGCATAGAATAGAATATTATTATTGTAAACCGACATAATTATTATAGCCTAGACATGACCGTATGAAGGGTAGGCCTTCTTGTTCTAAGCAAGATCTTTTTGCAATTTTCTATTAGAATTGGAATATCATCCTCAACATAGTACTGTTTGTTTAGGAATGTCTTTTTTGAAAATATCAACATAAGCACACATTATGATTTTAAAACTAGGGCGTGACATGTCTTTTTAGAGTAACACGTGAAACGACCTTCGCCTTCGGCTTCAGTGACCTCAAGCAAACAAAATCTATTAAATCATTGAAATTTCGACTTAAAATTCCATTTTTATTAAACAGCTTGTTCAAAATTACCAGTCAACGTTGTTCAGTCGACCTAAATCGACAGGTAAGCCATTATCAGCAGCTGGCTCGCCATCATTTTCATCACTAGACACAAGCCAAGGCATACCGCTGTTGTGACTTTCGGCATCGGAGGCTTAGGGTTTGTATAATAATAATAATAATAATCATAATAATAAACTCTTTATTTTACATCGGTCAGAATTAGGCCCAATACACAAGGACATGGTCCTGTCTCACATTCAGCCCATGGGGCAATACATTGGGAAAAAAAAAAAAAAGAAAAAAAAGAAAAAAATCGAAAATACATAATATCTGAATATACAATTCGTCTGAAATACTAAAAATACACAAGTAAATGTGTATCAAATGGACAGATCTATGTTCCGGCGATCAAGTATATGACCACAAAATAAATATACAATACTCCACGTACAATTTGTTTAAAAATACACAAGTACATGTGCATGAAATGGACAGATTTTCAACCTACAATTTGTTTATAAAATGGAGAAGTTCCCGCGGCCATGCACTGGACCGCAAAAAACATGTATTATTTCAACGTACAATTTATTTTAAAATACACAATAACATGTGTAAATGGACAGATTTATCTTCCGGCGATCAAGTACAAGCACAAACCATATATCATTTCAACGTAAAATTAGTTTTAAAATACACAAGTAAATGTGTATAAAATGGACAGATTCATCTTTCTGCGATCAAGTACATGACCACAAAAACCAAGGAATAGACAAGTACATCTGCATAAGACGATCAGACATCAAAAAAAAAAAAAAAAAAAAAAATAATTGCCAAAGCGTCAGTGCATGTGCTGCGAGCGGGCTACCCAACCCTACTACATTTTATGTTCTTATCTTCTATGGAGGGGGAGGTAGGATTTGTCCATGCTCAAGACCAGCGTTAAGGATGTTTACTCATCCCCCGACAGTAATAATTTAGTTTTTAAAAATGGTTCAAGTTAGGCCAAAATAGAATTGTTGGTGTTGAGAAAGGGAAAAATAAAATTAATAAATTACTTAAATCATTAAATCATGGAGAAACACAATTGTTAAGACAGTATAGTTGGTGAAAAGAATACCCGTGTAACAGGAAGTATGCTCATGTTAATGAAAGATTACCAAGAATCATCCTTCGAAAAGTCTTAAAATCTGATGCTGATTTAATATTGTATGGATAAGGATAGTCTTCTTCTGGTTCGGCAAATTGGTCAAGAGAACCTCCACTTCCACTGTCCGCATTTTCTATCTCATTAGAACAACTCAGACTGGGACAATACGATATTAGTCTCTAACTCTGACAGCTGCTACTAATGATTTCAATGTCAGCTACCGTTGTGACATCACACAGATATGGCGTCTTTTTACATCGGACTGATAACTGTACGCTGCGGAGTCGACACAAAAAAAGTGTTTCTTGAGTGTATTTAACCTGTGTCATCGCTTAATAAATCTTGATAATGATATAAGATAGTCACTTAAAAAAGTGTCTTATAAGCGATATTGAAATCCGTGTCAGCTTCTCCTTAAGGTTGCAGGCGGTCACGTTATTTTGGTATCGATTCATACCAAAAATTCAGTTCATGTCATAAACAAGTGCAGCATCATTGGCCATTAGAAAGGCAAAAATAAGGTAAAAAATATTCACTCTTTACATATTTTAGAAGACTGCGGGAAAATTAGATGCTATAGGGTAATACCGTGACTTCATAATAATAGAATAATAAAACATTACATAAAGGTATCATTGATATCTACAATTGTATTTTCTTTTGATAGTTTTATGCTTATAAACTGAACTCTCATCTGGATTTTATTATACGCCCACATTATAATCTGAGAATGTCAGATGAATTATCCATTGAAAATGTAAAAAGCCACCCTGAACACCAGTAAACATGCATAATACGAGACAGATGTATAAGCCACACGATGACTTAGCTCTCTCTTCTTGTAGACATTTATTAGAAAAAAGGATAATGTTTGATTGTTTAACAAATTCAAATTGTATGACTAACGACAAAATGACTTTGGTCACTTTCATTAACCATACAAAAAGACATTTTCAGACGAAATCATGTCTGAAACTGTTGGACATGCAGGCTTAAGACTTACGATGAACGCTAGATCTTTAGGAAAAATACTCACAACAAATGTCTGGAAAAAATAACCCTGTAATGATATTTGAATTCGTAAATTGGCCATAGGACAACATGAAACTGAAGTGTCATTAGCATCAGAGGTGAGCTTATACCCAGTTAGATTATTATGTGTTTTATTTGTCAATGTCTTTTTTATATCGAAGAGTCTCTAGAAAAGTCGTCATTGCTAATTTTGAACACACATGGATTTGAGGGCTCAAAATTCGATGGTGGGGTGAGAACACTAGCGTAGCTTTTTCTAAGTCTAAGGTATGATTTATCAATCAAATGGCAAACCCGTCTTTTATAGTATATATTATAATTGTTTGTGCTTGATAAAGATTCCTGTATGTAAATTGAAACGTTGCAAAAATTAAAGGAAGGAGCAGTATATCCATAATAGTTATCTTATTTGTTTAATATATTATAATTATGCCTCGTAACTATAACCTTATACACAATAAGTATAAGGTTCTAAAATTGACGTTTGAATAATAGAACGCCAAGGTTTACGTTATGCAGGTTTTATAGTTGTAGCAATATGTATAAATGGTAGGAGACTAACAACGATTAATTATTGATAAAATAAACCAAGTTTGATTTAATCAAGTTTCGGAAAAGTGGAAGTCATCTAGATATTAATTGAACGTTTTAACATAGTTATGTGAATTTACTTTCTATATAAATATAGATCTGAGGGGAAATGAAGAGGTCCAAAAGTCTACCAATTTATCAAGTCTTATCTTGTCACTAGTCCGAAACTTGCTGACTCTATTCCCAGCCTCTGATAGCTATTTGGACAGATATGGCTAGTGGAATCAGAAAAAACTAAGCCACAAAAAATTTTTGAATGCTCACGCAATAAACTTTGACGCAACCGCAGGCGTGTCACGAATGGTGTTAGATAATAATAATGGCATGATTGAAGTACAAAAAACAATCATCTTTCCAAATATATCCGCCGCACCCACGAAGGTTTTTGTGGCTTAGTTTTTCTGACTTTTCCCTTGCCATATCTGTCCAAATAGCTATTAGAAGCTGGGAATAGAGTCAGCCAATTCCAGACTATCTGGTCACGAGCAGTAACACTTTTATTATCTGCTCATCATTATGAATTTTCAATTGGTTGATGGATTCTACGAGAGAATGATAATGCTTATAGATTTCCATGATATTGTACTTCTAAATATTTGCAATAAATCATTGATAATTTGGAATTTGCTTCATGCTGTGTAATTTTTTTGTATGCTCAAAAGAATTGTAGGTGCATTATATAATACATTTTTTATCAACATGTTAACTCGTTGAACCATTGGCTGGTATATTTAAATAGGTTTCTGCCTACTTAGCTAATGAGCATACCATCGTTCCATTACCTTTATCCATTAGGGTAAGAACTATTATAGCGACTGATGCCAGTAAAGAATGAATCAAACCAGTAGGAATATAATTAAGGTCAAACGGATGTTAGGTACCCAGTGACTTCTGAAGATGTTCGTGTACAAAGTAATGAAAGTAACAGTAGTTAGTGTTAATTTTTTTACGGGCATGGCCGAGAATCCTTTTTTTATATGATTAATTGAGAATTGAAATCACTGCCAGAAGTCTTAAACATAATTGCCTCAGATGAGACGTTTTTATCCCAACCCACCCAGTTTGCACTTGATTCTTAAAGCCCTGGTCTTATCCTCAGTCAAATATTCCGATCAAACGCCTACTACTATGCCTACAATATTATCATGGGAAACAAAATCTTTCCTCAGTGGTGAGGCAAAAAAACAAAATAGAAACCGATTCTAACCTGATTTCGATAAACGCGGGGATAGAGACAGACAGTGAACTGTATTAAAGACAATTTAATCATTTCTGAAATTAGTCTTCAAGTTTATAATATTTCGTAATGCAAATGCTCGCAGTAATGAATTAATGGTATGATCATATAGGACAATTTTTGTAGTTGTGGGATATAGAGATTTCGAGCCATGGAGACAATATTTTATATTTTGCAGTTTCTAGAAAGACATAAATTAGCTGCACAACAGCAAAATTCCAATGCCTCCGCCATTGATTTGGGACACCCATGGCATCCATTTGCGCTAGACTTCTTTGTCTCCAGCAATTCCATTAAAACAAAGTACTTGATGATGTATCAACCACAAAAGGTTTAGTCCATATTGCCATTTCTCTTATCGCCCCTTCTCAACTTAACCCTAATTCATTCCTATTTGCCCTTCACCATATGTCCCATCCTGTTTCGTCCTTTTTTTCATTTTGACTCTTTCCCATTTGGCCCCTTTTCTTTTTTCACCTCTATAAAATAGTTCGTCCAAGAAAGTCATTCAAATAACCTGTTTCCCATTTCGCCCCTTCTTTTTATTTTTTCCTCGTCCGGTTCCGCCCCTCCCCATTTCACCCTGATACCCAATTCGCCTCTTTCTCAGTAAGCCTCTTCCCAGCTCGCCCCTATTCTATGTTCCATTTCATTTACAAATAAATTGGACTGAAAAGGATTAGAGGGTTGATTACAGAAACATATTTACAATTACATTGCGATTAATTTGAATAGCATGTCCTTAGCTGATATTTACATATAATTTCAACTTATTTTAGAATTATTGAAAATATATTCGGGCTATATTTGAAGATAAAATTTTTAGACGTCTGATCTATAACTGGAATGGTGCAAATTGACGCTATTAGTGTCCCCCATACAAAACACAAAAACAAGACTTTTTACAATCAATTTAAGAGCAGTATTTCTATTTAAATTCACATTATGTAACATTAAGAATCATCAACTTGTGGTGTCACGTGATATTGTAACTTCAGCTCGTCTTAAAGTATAAAATTGCTTCAAAACCACGTTTCAATGACATCTACTGCGCTCACGGGCAGTTGTGTATGAGCGGAGGTACTTGTTCTTAAGGATAATTTAGATTGATCTGCACTTCCGAAGGCCAAATCGCCTGCGTTAGTTCGAAAAAATAATTAAAACGAACACTTAATCAATCTCACATTCTTATTGGAATATGCTCCTGGTTATTAAACTTCCTTCGAGAAATGAAACAAAATTAATTTCACCAACTAATCCGAAACTTGTCGACTCATATCTTACGATATAACGTCAGTCAACCGAACTGCAGTATCAAAAACTTGATTGGTAATTTGATCTGCCTCTTATGAAGTGATGCAACAAATGTATAACTGTCAAATTGTTTTTGTGATTTCCGGGTTTCTAATTCAAACAGTTCACAGATTTAAAAGTTATAAAAACATATATATTTGAAATATTTTAAATTTGTAATTAATTTCGAGAGCTGACAAAGTCTGAAAAATTACGAAAGCTTAATTTTCAGATCAATCCCAATGGGATTTATTAGAGAAAAAAATCGTCATAAATAAAAAGAAAACAAAAAAAAAAATTAAAAAAAAACATCAATTTGAAGGAAATTCGTTTAGGTCCAGACGTAAATAACACTTTTTGGTCCCTAGCGTTTAATAATACAAAACAAAGCAGTCGAGTGGATTTACTGCGTGCCACTCGTTAATTAAGCCACGGCTGTATTTTTATATCGTGTGGGGCACTGAGGTATTGTAAATACCCTTGATCTTGGTAAAAATGCGCAAAAATCCAAATCCGAAAGGGATTGGAGCACCTGTCATTCTTTCTTGTAATAAGCGAATGTCATTATAATGGACATTATGTCTGACCCTGAACGTATATCCCATACGTATATCACGTCCGAGGAACAGATAGGACCAGTATCCTCGGGCTAATCATATTGTTTCTATCAACAGTTTAAGGCAAAATAATAAAATTTACAAACCTGACAAAGATATGAGGTGATGCAATGATATTTTGAACTGCAAGAAATATTTATACATTCACAGATTTTGGAAAAAATCGGTTGCCTTTGAGGATTATTTGTAAAGTAGAGGTGGTATGGAAAATATAATTTATTATATTATTTTACTGTTCGTTCTGATAAATACGTCCTGCATTCGAAAAATTAGACATATACATATACTGTACATCACTAACAGGATTGTTTACAGATACACATGGGATTCCCGGTCATATTGTATCTGAAAGGATAATTATACAAAACACTTGCTCAATACTCAAAAGTACTACATCTCTGAAATCTAGGTCATTTGAGTTGGGATTGTAACGGTTAGACCTTAGCGGTTTTAACAGTTATGTGTTAATCCAAGTCGCCAACTCGCCCAGTCGCCAACTCGACAAGTCGCCGGATTTTAAGGTCGCAAAGTCGCCAACTCGACAAGTCGCCAAGTCGCCGTTTCAAAAGTTGCCAACTCGACAAGTCGCGGATGGCGGGGCGACAGCGCGACAACTCGAAAGTCGCCAACTCGACAAGTCGCCAAAAAAATCTGTCGAGTTGGTGACTTTGCAAAACCGTACTACATGTGGGCGACAATCGGTCATTGTCGAGTTGGCGACTTTGAATTCCGACGACTGTCGAGTTCGGCGGGACTTTGAAATCCAGGTCGAATTGTCAAAGTTCGCCAATCCAACCGCCAAGTCGCCAATTCGCCAACTCGACAAGTCGCCAAGTCGCCATTTCGAATTTCCGGCGGCTTGTCGAGTTGGCGACTTTGAAATCCGGCGACTTGTCGACTTGGCGACTTTGAGACATTGAAAAAAGAGGATGGCCGCTATCGGCTTCCATAGCTATCTGCTTCCATAGCTCACTCCTCAACTGAAAAAATACATTGATCTAATTATAATAAAACTATTTTCACAACTAAATAAAATTTACTAAGTTTTTTCTTTTTTCTGATGGTATGTCGTTTGTCTTCTGTCACTCCATTCTGACATTCCAATGGCAATTAAAATAAATAATATACCTTTAATTGGCTCATTGTCCCAGGTAAAAAACCGATCTGATACAAAGCTTCAATCCTTTTTGCTGTTCAATTCAGTTATATTTTTAGCATGCAGATATTTAGCAATCCCAATGGCAAGTTTGAACGCACTCTGTATAGAAAATGTAAAAGACTGCTTTTTCTCGACTGTCTTATGGAATCAAGACACTGGTCTGTCTGTGGTTATTGTCTCCCTTTATTAGTTTTATGAAACATTGCCGACAAGAATTGGTATGAACCTTCTTTTTCAGTAATCGGTGTTATTTTCAGTATACAGAATTCGTCAAAAATTAATTGAAGTAAAGGTGTCACATGTGGCAATGCAGTCTCCAGTATCCATAGTATCCATATACACCTGTCTCCAGTATCCATAGTATCCATATACACCTACTTTCGTTCGGCACTAAGAAATGTAAATCGCTTTTACCTTGATACGTCTCATAACCATTGAAAGCTTTTTAAAATAATATTTATTTCACCGATCTTTCACGTGTTTTGAAATTTGAAGATTTGGGGAAAGGGAACGATTGATTCTTCCAAATGTACAAGTCTAGGTTGGAATAAATATTTAGAAATTGGATGAAGGGTCTTGATCTGCTGGATATATTTCTTCTGTTCTGATCTTAAATCAGAAAAAATAATAGAAATATAGTGCCTGTTATGTACAAATTGTTTTTAGTTTTAGTTTGTAATAAACAAGATAATCTTTTAAGTTCTGAATTTCGGAATATGCCACTATCATTTTCTGCTGATAGACATGGGGGAATGTGTTTTGAAGACTATTATAATGGACATGAACTATCTTGCTTGCTTTATTACTGGTTGTATTGAACGGAACGACAAAGGGTGCCTGCATTTAATGTCGCAATCCAATAGGCTTCACTAGATTGACGGAAGGTGGTAGTTTCATCTTCCGGCAGGTCGATTTGTTTGCTTCCAATTGGGGTAAGGGTGAGATCGTCAATTGAAAATAAAGTAGAGAAGACAAAACCAAAGTTGATATATAATTCACAGATTAGAATAGCATCATCATATTTAATAAAATTCCGTATTAATAGGAAGAAAAGGTTGATACTTCGAGCGTGAGTAATAAGATGATACATGCAAGTCCCTAGAGCAATTGTTGTTAATAATATAGTAAGTGGAAGATCTCGCCTTTTTCTCCCGGCTGTATAATTGTGTAGGTTGTTCCGTCAACTTAACATTGGTATCGATGAGCCATTGTCTTTCAGTTCACAAGTACGGTGCTGTGCTACACTTAATCGGTCTGATATGACAACGTTTAGAGAAAAATTTACAAAATTCGATGATGCTTTGAATAGATTTTTCTTGTTGAGGTAAGAGATTTCTTAATTTCGTGAACCTTTCAAAAAATTTTACTCCAAATTTATTTCAAGCTTCTTCCTTTCATTATTTTAGTTCTTTCCTTCCATTAGGCAAGACCTGACACGACAACGTACCGATAGGTTCAGCAGACAATTATATGAAAATAAATCTAGAGGAAGCTTCTGATACCCTGACTAACTTATATTTCTTGAAGTGTTTCATGTCATAGAATTGTATGTCAGAAAATTAAATTATGTGATACTGACATCCGGTTCTCTCGTTAACAGACAACAAATTAGTAATGTCTGAGCCATTCCCATTAAAGTAATTAGTTTGAAGGATTTCAATTTCTATTTCCAAAGACCAGGATGTTAAGAAAGAAGTTTGTCAGGTGAGGAGAAGGCAATACAATTAAAATAAAAAAGCCTAACAGATAATATAAGAAATTAACTTGTCAATGTATACCTAGGCCTTGTATTTCTTAATTGCATGTTTTAACATTAATAGTGTTAAACCACGATCGAAAATTGAAATGTAACGAATAGGGTTCTACACCCTACTGCAGAAATGCTATTTATACGATCTGCATATATTGCAGACAGGTTATCTATATATTGTAGGCAGGAAACGCAAACACCAAAATTGCAGACAGGTTCTTTATAAATTGTAGGCAAGCTATTAATACGCTCTGCATATACTGTAGGCAAGCTAAGCTATTTTGTTGGAGATACAATCTATGGCTTGCTGTTGTAGGTCTATTGCTACTAGGCTAGTAGGTCTATGACGTATTGGATATTGGATTCTTCTTCTATTCCCAAGACACAATGAACTGAAGGCACATTAAAACATATAACAAATCCTACTTTATTTTCATCAAACACTAATGGCACTCTACTGTATCAAAAGATCTACCTCAGACCTTTCTCTTCCCAGTCAACCGTCCTTTTCCCTTGCCAAAGAGTGAATGAGTCGAAAGATCAGCTTCCTAGATTTCCCCTTATAGTTTAATACCTATATTTATATTATCTATCCAGATGTTCCTAATTAAGGATATCTGATAGAACTTAGATAAAATGCATCCCTTGTTGTCCCTTAATACTACAGTAATTTACCCACACATGGTTTTACTTTTCAAGTACTCGATAGGTGACGATAAAAGATGTAAGATCTTGTCCTATGAAATAGATAGACATCTTACCAGATGTACCTTAATACTTAATTAATTACCCACCTCACGGTTTTAACTTTTCAAGTATAAGAAGTTTGACACTAATGACATAAGATTCACAACGAATCTGTTTGATATAAACATCTTCCTAGCTAAAGGCGAATCTTTTGATTCTGTAGAGCTTAACAATTAATCATCAATTTTAACAATGCTTCACTACTTTTATGCTCTGAAAAGGTTAATGAAGACGGGTATTAGTATGCAATGTTCAATGAGAATATGTTAATCTACTCTTTTAGGCCAGATGGACATGGACATAGACAATATTGCCGTCGTGTCTGTACGTCCACATTTTTTGTAGACAACATAGACATTTTTTTATCTGATCTCCATAAAACTTAACATGCAGGTATGTATTAATGAGATCTCGGGCAAATTGAACGTTCAAGTTCAAAATTGGTATTATCGGATGAATTGTTTAGAGGTTATTGTCCTTGATTAGTAAAGTGACATTTGGCTAGTATGCATAAAAGGCTTCAATTTTCATCACGTCTTGATCAAACCAGGTATGCACATAAATATTGATGAGATCGTGGTCAAGTTCGAATTTGGTAACAATCAGATGATCCGTTGTGTCCTTGATTTAGTTAAAAGTCCCAAACTTGACTTGTAGGCACGATAGAGGCTACAATTTTCATCCGATCCAAACGAAATTTGATAAATTTGGCAACGAGATGTGGTATGCCAAAGGTAATTTCTGGCAGGACCGCGGCATAACCGATTTCTATCTGTCGAGGTATCTTTAACATGCATAGCCTGAAGCTCAAGGGGCTTCGGAAATTTTGCTTATCGGGCATGATATAGTCATCCGATATGCATGTATATATTTATATATATATTACTGAGATGTCGGCAGTCAAGGGTGAAAATTGCATGTAGTCACGATAGAAGCTCCAATTTTTTGTATCCGACCTTGATGGAAATTGGTATGTATGTATGAAATAGATCTTGGTGAAGAATTTACAATTGGTTGGTAATTGAATTATTTATCATTTCTGAAAGCTGTTCGTTCGGGTATGTTACTAACTCTGCCATTTTTTCCAATTTCCGACTGTCGAGGGCTTAGTTAGATGCGCGTAACACACAAGGCGTCGGATTATCGTCCCATCTAGACGCTTTTTTCCCGTGCCGGCAGTATGACACTCGAACACTGGATCGAAAATTTCGAAAGTGTTTTTATATGCCTAGATTTAACCTTGGAACTTTAAGTGAGCGAACAAGCGGCAATGAAAATGCGAAAATGCCTTGGTTGTAAACTTGAGAGGCATTTCAGGATCCATGAGAGGGACGTGTATCATTTAATCATTACAAAGACCCCTTAAATCTTATTAAACAGACTACTGTAATCTTAATGTTTAATTTCCGACGAACGAAGATATGACACATTAATCTTATATTAAATCCGTTTCGATTTAACTTTAAGTTTTTTAATTGCATTCATTTTGTTCCCGAAACGATTCAGAAATGCCACGAGGGCTTCCAACTTATAAATTAGAATTCTAGACTACTCCAAGCAGGTGATTTACACTAGATTTGAAATAATTAACTCACTGATGGATTGCTGAACTATTGTCATATGACAATGTATCATTAAAGATTTCTACTATTTGGGGAGTAATTTTCCATGATAAATTGTCAACTACAGTCCTTCGCGAATAATGCACCATTTTGTAGACTACATATTCTATTAAAACATATTCTTTCTTTCAGTTGCTATCAATTTAAACGTCAAAGGTTGCGCCAGAAGGAATATGGAAAAAAAATATTCGGAATCTTTTGGACAGTTTTCAATGGATGCCAGACGGGGCGGCGCATTCGGTCATACTCTAATTCCCACGACGAAGAGCTTGCCCTAGTCAGTCACCTGGCCAAACCTATGCTTGTGATAAATCATCGACACCCAACCCCACCCCTATTCGTCTTACTTCCTCGGACCCGTGCTTGTAAAAGTTAAGGATGTTAGGTTTTGATAGCTAATATCGTTCAAAACCTGGCTGCAGAGCGTAGAATGGAAATCTAAGCCAACCAAATCACTCGGTATAGACACTTTTGTTCTCATTTAATTCGGTTATATATTAAGACCTTTATTTGGGATACGGTGGTGATTAATAAATAGCTATAGTAAATCCCCTCTGCAAGATAGATGGGCAGATATGACAAAATCACTGTCAGTAGTAGCATCCTCTTATAAAAATTAATTAAATCTACCGTAGACTGTTATATGTTATGATTTATCTTTGCTTTATGACCAACTTGTGTCTATTTTTATTTGAGTCATCCATATTTTATGACGCAATGGTATAATGGTAGAAATTCACGCAATGTGATTAAAAGCTGGAATTTCATTGTATTGATATACAGTGATGAATATTCCACTACAAGAATTCTGCCAATTCATTTGCCATCATCTGTATTCATGTTAATTCACAAAATTTAACCATTTCTAGCTTTTCAAGACCTTTTGTTGAAACTTCCTCAAAGATCACATGAAAGCCTTGCCAATACTTGGTTTCTAGTACAGTGACATCAGTCTACTTATTTGATGTTTCAAATGTTAAGACATCTTTAACGGGCACAGCATGTAACACACTGGTCTCGGTTTATTGTCATCATTTAGATTACGGTGTAAGCTAATAATCAGCGTTACTAAGTTCTACACAAAATGTAGCCAAGGCAGATATTATATCTAAACACTGATCATCAACATGTAAAGATTAGTCTAAATGGATGAACACTTATCACAAAATGTAAATCAAAGAGTAGGAGTGACGAAAATTTAAATATAAACAAGATATCTTAATTATGAATTGGTTTATTCCCATTTCCCCCCTTCCCATTCTGCCCCTTCCGAATTCGCCACTTTTCTGTTTTGCCCCTTTCCCATTTTAACCCTTTTTCATTTTGCCCCTTCCCATTTTACCCCTTCCCAATTCGCCCTTTCTCAGCCTTGTCCAGAATTTGAACTCGGAACAAGCACACTTTTTTAATGAGGAACAGTCTGCATTTTCGTGGGTCAGTCTCAGAAACCATAATTATCCGCATTTGTCATATCTGTCATATATTAGCGAGACCATGCAAAATATAATAGAAAAGATATAGATAACTTTCTAATTTATGGTATATTTGAAGTATATATTGTGTACATTTTTAGTGCATCGGAAGACCATTTGCGTAAGCAAGGGGCGGAAAAGAAAAGGGGCGAAATGGCGAAGGGGCGAAATAGGGAATAGTTTGGGGCGAAGTGGGAAGGGGCGATATGGGAAGACACCGACATGGTGTCTAGTAGAGAACCGTCAAACAGTGCTTACTAGCTAAATAAGGACAATGCTGAAATCAACACCATAGACATACATTCCCTTCTGCAATTAACAAAACGCTTTCATAGAATCTTAAATACCTTTCTATTTTGGAAAGTGTTTTGTTCTGTAATGACAGTCTCAAGGGTCGAATCATTCTTCCATTACATGTTAAAATAGTTGATGTCATTTTATATTTCATTGAATTTCATGACAATCCGAGATAGAAAATATCGAGAAATATGACGTTTATCGTCACATATCTTTTACTACTCTCAGCAACTGTTTGCATTTCATTTTACACGAGCATGTTTCAAACAATATTTAATCCGGAAGCGGTTGTATATCAAGATTTAAACAACATGAAAGCGATGATGGAAACTGATAATGAAAAAGCAATGAGTTTTACGCCCAACCTATTTGTTCCAGATCTTTATTAGCACGAGCAACGTCAAGAAACTAATATTCCATTATTTAGGCATTTAGTTACTCTGTGGGTTTTGTTTTTTTTTGTATGAAACATGTTGAAAATTTTGATATTATTTGACAGAATTGAATCGAGTCACATGAACTCAAATCCAATGGAATAGAGAAAAAGCGTGGTACTCGCCTCCCATGGAAGGTGGAAGGAATTCATAAATTTAATAAAAAGAAAAATGTTCATTGATGACAATTTCGAACATTTATTAACCTTTCTGTTATTAGTTCTAGCATTTTTGCGAAATCAGTACCATTCTACTCGAACAATTCCTGATTCTCAGTTTGGATGTGTAGTGATAGTCCTCACTGATGATTTCTGGTGTAGCTGGAGTAGTTGTTGGTGAGCAACGATTAAAGATGCATACGATTTTGAAAAATTGGTTGTAAATATGTTGGTAAAATTTGCGAAGAGTAACTCAATTGAATGTTCACAAAAGGGTCCTATACATACACTTGCAATTAAAGTGTCTTATTCGTTGGCCGAACGCGTTTCTCATTCAACCTGTATCATTTGAAAGAATCGTGTCTGAGACTCAAAGTACACCATAATCTTGGTATCAATTGTGTTTGTATTGTCGCTTTCTGAACATGACATTCGTTAATCTGACAGTAAGAATGGATGACAGATACCGTGTACAGTGGATAATGTGTTGTTTCTGTAGTTACAGATGATTTACTGTGACCTTAAACAGGATTATATCTTGATGACTTTTCCAATAGTCCACTGTTTTACTTATAAATTGTAAATTATAATTTCATTTTATGCACTACACTGATTGTTTATTATTTGGTCCATAAGAAAATGAAATAAACCACTCTTTATTTGCAGGAATTTAAATTTGGAATCCTAGGAATCCTTTTGATCCTTGGCTTAACAAACTCTTCATATATCCATAATATTTAACAAATAAAGTTATGAAAATATGGCTCCTCGCAACCAATATCACTCAAGTGATGATTGCTATCTTAAAAGACACGCTTTGGTTGGGTAAATAGGCCTGAATGGAACAGAACTGTGATAGAACGGTTGTTATATTACACTAAAGTAAGGTTTCTTGCTCAAATCTTTTGATAATATTTGCCTATTTAAACCCGAATCTAACGCGAAAATAAGCAATGTTATAAGGGAACGAACATGTGCATTGTATGGAATCAGGTCTTATCAGATTAATCCATGTTATGGACAGAAATATAGAACAAGCGTCGCAAACTGCCCTGGTCAATGTTAAAATAGTACAATGAAAATCCGTCTTAATTGTGATTTTCTACTCTGAATGTTCTTAGACTTATTGCCATGGTTAAACATCAGAAAGATCAGGCATTTTGGTTATTGATTGCTTTGTTATTTTATTAGCAAGTGGAAAATTGAAGATAGTAACTTATTTACGGCGAAAAATTGTCATAAAGTAAATTTCATTATAAAGTGGTTTGAATCTAAGGAAAGGTCTGGAAACTTTACACAGATGTGTATTTAACATGAATTGCCACCTACGTATAACTCTCGACTGGTCGTGATTTTACCATTTCCATTTAATGGGATTTTACGAATGAGCCGGTCATATTTCTCACATGAGACTTGAACAACATTTAAAAATGAGGTGTACAAATAAGTTATACTTGAAGGCGATATCATAGAATAAGCTCACTAATCTTTAGTAAGGTTACAAAAAACAAATCGTATCAACTCAGATGATGATTTGCAAAGAACCATGACTTTTGCAATTCTTTTTTTAGAAACAACATCTAAGAAATATTATTTTCTAACTTTCAATTGATCCTAAATCAAATCTTTTAACAATCAAATATTAATGAACTTAAAATCAAGGATTAAATGTTAATATCCCAACACGGCCTTCGAAAGCTCATTGCTTAACAGACATTCTATCATTAACAATCCAAAAATTTCACACATTCGGTTTCCGAAAGGTTTTTATGAAGGTGACAGAGTTAGAGTTCTATGTTGAGAATACATTTCACAAGCGACAAATTATGCAATGAGGTTTTTTCTATCTGTCATTTAAGATTGATGACCAGCTCATCTGGAATATGAAAACATTGCCGGTAAAAGAATTATAAGTGATTAATGGGTTGTATTTTCTTTTCTGGTGTACTTTTGACATTTTAAATATGGAATCTACGCATTCATGCTATTATTTCTTTGAATATTGTACTTTTAAATAACTCAAAATGATTTCCAAGAATGTTATATGGCAAATTAACGTAGTTTTCATCCATTGTATGCTAATACTATACTATAACTAGGTACATGTAGTTGTTGATAGCTGGATTACTTTAAAAACACGACTTTTATAGCTTTTATTCTCATGCGGCCTACTCTTCTGTGCACGTAATGAGTTAATGAAGATGGGATACAAGAGCAATGGATCTAAAATATTTAATGATGTTATGGTTTAAATTCCTCATTTCACAACACAATATTTTGGTCCCGATAATACACGATAATATGTTTCGTTGGTCAATCTCTTGCTTTATGGCGAAGAAGACGACAACTTTGATCAATGAGTACAATTTCTGATCGGCCTTGCGTGGTCGTCTCGAATCGCCTGTTGTCATCTACTTGTTTTTTTTTTAACCCGATTGGGTCGCAATTATAGAGGGGCGGAAATTCTTTCAACGATGGATACGATTCCTTGGCACATGTATTCTGAAAAAGCAGGTATTTTTGTATTTTGGTCCATTAACATCCAGGAAATAAAAAAAAAATGTGGTCCATACTTAGACACGGGCGGATATTTTTGGTCTAAAAGACACTAGTATATATCATTTCAACTAAAATTTTTTTTGTTTTTATTCTGAGCTTAATGTAGCAAGCTTTTGGCTTTATAAAAAGAGAAAGGGCTGAATTTAAACTAATTAGTACCAAATATGAACAGACATTCTATAATGCAATTAGAATTTCTAAAAATATCAATTTCTCACATGTATTACCTCTCAATCAATATGTTTCAACAATAATACCATTGAGTTTAGTAGGTAAAATGTATAGTCAATGTGCTGCATTCTAGACTCAAAATTATGCTCATTCTTAAAGGGGTTGTGAAGAGGGTTTCTTAAGAGTATTATACTGATAACATCGATTGGTACCATTCCAATTACAGTTGTATGTTTCTGGATCTTAAAACAAGAGTTTAAAGACTTAGCTATTATTCGCAACTTTTGCGCAAGTAAAACAAAACGCTTGATTTTAGTGGGAATTCAAGATCCATAGACATCTGACACAACAGAACCTCGAAATTCGATGCTATCAGTGGCACCAAAACACATAAATATTTAGAAAAAAATCTCCCTACAATATATGTTTTTTCTGAATCATGAACACTTCCCTCACCCACACTTTCGCTTTCAACATGAAAGTTAACTCCTATAAGTGAAAATGTTAAGGCTAGTGATTAGTTAAAAGAAGAAATATGTGACAGGCCCAGTCCCAAGCCAAATCTTTTAATCTCTGGAGAATTCAATAATATCGAACGCGTGATGTAATTTATACTCGACATTTACTCATTTTCTATATTAAATAATGGGCAGTGTCTGTGATTTGATGCGAACTAGCACTATTAAATATTAAACCGTATACATCAACAAGACAGCCCAATTTGGCAATATAGTGAATTAGCGAAACACGAACGCAATTTGTATGTCCTTTTACTATTATGCAAATCGACAAAGCTCGATGCGTTTCATGTCTGAATTTAACAAATACTGCATCCGATATAGTATCCGATTCTGTACCTGACAAATCTAAATCAAATGAAATGAATGTAGTTTTGACTGACTTTTCTACAGCTAATGAAGACGGGTAACGCCATGTATTGTGCAATGAGGGAAATTTTGCCAGGACAGCGCAATTAACCTCCCCTTTTTGTGATGTCCAACTGTCGAGATATCTTTAACGTGCACAGCTTGTAGCGCACGAAATGTTAAATTTCTCACCCGAACTACTAGACGCTTTTCCCAGGAATTAAACCGCGGCTACCAACATTGAAGGTGATGAAACTCCATTCAGGGCTTAATGGATGACGGATGTACTCAAAACGAAACTGATACAAAATTATATAATGGATGCCTTTGTCTGTTATAATGTTTGGACTATCTCTTGTGGAATCAAATGAATTAAAAGTATTCGAATCATTAATATGTAAACCTCGTGACGGGATCAAATGACCTCAGAATAAATAATCGTTTAATATGAAAAACTTGTGACGGGGACAAATGACTTAAAAGTCAATATATCGTTTATATGTAGTAAAGAATAATGGTTTACGGTTTAGATTCAGAAGCTTTAAGCTAATGTTAAAATAGAGATCTCCAATTAATCAACATCGTAGGTTCAAAATATTGATAAAAAACACAATAAATGTTGTGTTCTGAAGCTGAAAGATAAATTCAGATCCTAATAATTAAAGGGGAATTATGCAAATCGATTTTTGGTGTTTAAAAAATAACGATTTGATTTCTTTAGCGGGAAAAGCATTGCTCAATTTTGAATAGTACTGTCGTTATGCGTATGGGACCACAAGGCCTATATCATCTCATATCAACCACTCTCAGAATGGACAATAAAAATATCAGTATTGGTAAATCACTGAAACGATAGGTTTAGCGATTTATCACTTTATTAGACACATAATATAACTTTATGTATCTGAAAGACTTATTTAGTGTCGAATGGTCCGAGAGGGCGACCTCATTATGAAGTCTGGCATCATCCCATGAGAATTTTTCACTGAGCAAAATATTGCAAATTACTCCATTATTACAATTTATATTAGATATTCGCTGGGGGAATTGTTTTCATCGATTTGAAGGCTTGAATTGTTTCTCTTGGAGCTCGTATTTCTTACGCCTCTTTCATTACTAAATTATTCGGTGCATGTCGGATTGGACTGAGGAAGTCGCCAATATCGTCATCAAAACAAATTAATATTGTCACCTGACACTATCACACGATGAATCCTTTTAAATTGAATCGACCGAGGATATAAATCATTTCTATTATTTTGAATCAAATAATAGCCAGTGAAAGGTTGCGAAATATTGTTATATATTATGTTCAACCACTATTTTTTTGGAGTGACTATATTTAGGGCGGTCAAATCTACATTTACAAGAATGTGTTCCCATAGAAGTTAGTTATCTATTATTTAAAAGGGCCTGAAACATACACTAAGGCACATCCTAGAGTAAATTATAGTGAACGAAGAACATAGAATAATGGTTTCGGATAATATATAGTTAATTCAATATTTCGGTTACTGTTAGAGTTTTCAAGTATTTTGTGAAACTATTTTAATATAATATAACTAAGGTATCGAAAAAGAAATCAATAACGAGTATATTATCGAAAATTAGAAGAACTTCGAACTTTTAATATTCACTGAGACAACTCCTGGCGTCCAAGATCATGAGAGAAACGTCAACCATTACATATGTGTTTACAACACTGTTATAACTTTGTTAGGCAATAGAGGTGAACACCGGTACCGGAACTTTTTTAAGGTAAGATGTTGAACTGTATTTTAACTCTATGTATTCCGTTATTCTTTAATAATAAACCTATCTAAAGAAATCGATAAACTTAGTAAAAAGTATTTGTCTGCACTTTCTCAAGGTAAATAATATTAGTTCATTTATATCTTACGTTAATACGCACATTCTTGGGGGGTGAATATTTATAAAAACTGAGTTCTGAGTGGACAGCCAAGAGATTGTTATGCGAATTGGACTTGGTGGATTAGCTGTAAGAGACATAGGATTACTTCCAAAGGCACCTGTTCTATTAATTACTCATTTCTTGATTTAGCTGTTAGCTGTTAGAGACATAGGGTTACCTGTTTTATTACTCATTTCCTGACTACGGTCTGCTATCTATTGGTGGTAAATTGAATTCACTGATGACACACTCGAGTTTCAAAGAAATATCTTCTATGTTTGAATGCGATAAATTGCTGTGGTTGCGATTTGAGGGTGTTTCATATGTAATGTAAACTACAAATAACTTATATTTTATCAACTCGAACTCGCAATCAGACTGCCAATAATAATTTGCATGTTACATGTATATCCCAAACTCTTACAAGATATTATATTTAATCGTGTAATAGTAAAATATGATTTACAGACATAAATAAGAATGAAGTAGACATTTTAATCGTGTTATATTATCTTTACGAGACTAATTATCTTAGTACTTCCTCGACCGCATTGAACAGTTTATCGTTCTGAAGAAAAAAAATCTATCTCGTGTAGACATTATCCCTAAAGCAATCATTAAAGAGTACAGAATCTAAGACAAATCATAGGATCAACTCAAGCAATTAATATGGTTACTATATAAAATGATACTTATTAGAATTGTGCTTCATTGTGCTTCAACATATCTTCACTCTTTGCAAGTATTTTCAGATAGAGCTAGTTGTGGTGGTGAAAGCTATCAAATTGTGTCTTCTAGAAAATATTAAATCAATCTAACAGATTAACCCAGTTCCCCTGTGTATTGAATATAGCTGCTGAAACTTTTTTCTGAAACTAAAAGAAGCTGTTTATTACCTAGCTTCGATTAGATTACCATTGTGATAAAACAGTAAGAAAAGTGACAATCTGTTATTCGGAGAGGACATTCTTGGAACTCAGATTGAAATTAATAGATCACTAGTTCTATGGGTAATTCAATTGTGATTCGTTCTTGAGCATGTTAAACTATTAAGGATCCCTCGGCCTCTTTCAACATTTGTCGTTGTGCAAAGGTTCAGTCTTAAGGATAGTTTCGGGTAAGTTTAAGTTCTCTAGACACAGATTGTGATGTTGAGGTGTTGTTGCTTCTTTTTATTCCTTTTTTTTTTTTCATTCCGCACTGATTGATGATATAAGCAAGTTGAAACGTGATCTTAACGGGATAATAGGTTAATTTTAAACTTGGTCTTTTACAAAAAGACGTGGCAGCCCTTTAAAAAATTATTAAATGCAAATTTAGTAACTGTCAGTACCTATATAATTTTCTCTTGAATCTCTAAACTTAATCAAATCTAAGTATTGAGGTGATTAGGAGACGGTGAGTTCGCCTTGCTTCTCGGACGACATCAGGCACACATAATGCAAGAAAGTAATGTGGCTCTAACATTTTGTTTTTAATAATATTCGCTTATAAACTCATTATAGAACGTGTCTAACGATCTTTCAAATGTAGGCCTACTGCAAATCAACAATTAACAACAATTAGCCCGTTCTTAGAGTGTATTTGAAATGTATTGCACGAACATATACATCAAATATTGCGATATTAAAGGTTCTATCACACCATGGCAATATGGCCAGCTTTATACGAATGCTTTTACGTTGGTCTTTAACGTTATTTTTGTATAAGTTAAAAGCCCGCTTATACACTAGAATAATAATTTTGTGTATGCATCAAATCTTCGAGGAATAAAAATTAGAATCGAGTGAAATTTGTCATAATAAATTAACGGTTAGAAAGAAAAACATTAATAAGTGTTCATACGTCAACTTACAATGGAAATAAGTTCGACATAAGCTCAAAGTTAGATAATCATATATATGAATATGAATGGAGTTTTACGTCCTACTCTTCAAAGATAATCATAGGTTCAATATAAATTTTGAGTATAGCGGCTACATCGAAAATTTTCTGCTCTGAAACATGCTCTACGTTCTCCTCTTATAACGGGTTCACGCCTCCGACACAAGAATATTTATAACATACTAAAATAGACGATCATTGTTTATTCAAGTTAACCCTTTTGAATGTTGATCAATCATTTCATTTTTACTTAAATGGTAGGTGTACTATTATTTTTCATAATAATAAACATGCTACATAATATAAAATGCATTAGTGACGTTTGTTTGATGTTACATCTTTATGTCTCTTGGGAACAAGCCGGAAGCCTGTAAATAATTTTGAGTAAGGAAATAACATGCGCTAGTTGATTCCCCTAGAAAAATGGCCCAGGTAAACACTGGATCAATCGAATTTGACAGTCAAGCGAAACGGGATTCAGTATGTACGCTTTTTCCCTAGAAGGCCTGGGATTTGATCCCAACATCGGCCTTGTTGATGGTACAAGCTTTCATGGAAAAAGCAATTATAATCAGAGCTCACATGTGGTATTATACGTTGAAATATTGTATATTTTTTTGATACTTGATCAAGAAAATAGATCTGTCCATTTTATACACATGTAATTGTATATTGAAATTATTTGTAATTTTGCATTTAGGACGATAATGATAATAATAATAATAAACTCTTTATTTTACATGGGTCAGAATTAGGCCCAATACACAAGGACATGGCCCTGCCTCACATTCAGCCCATGGGGCAATACATTGGGAAAAAAAATTCGTCCAAAAGTACTAAAAATACACGAGTACATGTGCATCAAATGGACAGATCTATGTTCCGACGATCAAGTACATGGCCACAAAATAAATAATACAATACTTCACGTACAATTTGTTTAAAATTAAACAAGTTCATGTGCATTAAATGGACACATTTTCAACCTACAGTTTGTTTATAAAATGGATATAATATAATAGTTCCCGCGGCCATGCTCCAAGCAGCCGAAAAAAAATGCACCCGCGCATCTCTAACAAACCGCACACCGAAACGCCGTACACTTTCCACTGTCATGCACCCGAACGCCAGAAAACAGATATCATCTATTCTCCGGCGATCAAGCACACTACCGCAAAAAAAGATGCATTGTGTTTCGCACACGACCGCATTCACGAGCGACAACTTGAATTATAGGTTATATGTGACAACACTCAGTAATTGATGAAAACTCATAAATTCAGGAATACCCAACACCGTATTTTAAACCTGAAATGTCGCTTAAATTGATTATTGTATGGTGATAGTGCTCTGAATGTAAATAGAGTTTGAGTCTCGAACTAAAACTAAAATCGATTATTGGCATTGCTTGCATGCAACGTAACGACAGCTTAAGGCTCTGAGGGACGTTTTTTTTTTCTAAATACCAGGCCTTTCTCCAGCTTTATAAAAGAGACTTCATAAAGCCATTATCGTTATCTGTTTTGAGGCTATAACCCTTTGATATAGTATTTTATCTTAACTAGCTCAACATCATCGCAGTTATTATAAAAGTATTCTTACTGTTAGTGTTATTTCAATTATCACTCGGCAAAAAGATAATGATTTTCTAGTGTATTTTTTTTTTAATCTTTATCAAAAAGGTTAAGAAATGTAAGGGGGTTAAAGATGATAAAACTGATTAAAATGCTCTCAGTGATTATGGTATGATAGCCTTAATATACCTAAGATAATGGTGATTCATATAAAAACTACCTTGGTTGAGCTTTTTACCGTGTGATTTGTAATTGTGCCAATTTCTGATGATTGCAGTTACCAAGATCACTACTTTTAAATTATTCCTGAACAAGTGCTTCGTTTATAATCTTAGCAGTCATATTTCTCGGGTAATTCGTTACCATTTGCATCATGGATGAACCCTATTGAAAATCAGATAAAACGAAAAATATTTAGTATTAGTTATTGCCCTTTTGAAAACGCGTTCCATTTTGGTCTCCTAAACACTCTGGAAAGAAAAGTTCTTTATGGATTTTAATGTTACATACCATACAATATGTTGAACATTTACACCAAAACCACTTTTGTTGCACTGTACGGTATGGGCTCTGAAATCTCCATTCTATTGCTTTTGCTATTGATTTTTGTAAATGGGTAAAAATTAACCACAAAAGATCGCTATGAAGAGGTTTTACCAAGTTATGATCCTTTACACGTAAAAGATACCTCGACAGTTTAAAATTGTAAAAAATTGGGTAGATGCCGCTGTCCCAGTTTCATGAAGTAATAGAATCCTTGTTAAATCCAGCAAACTCACATAACTTAGTTCTTCTTGAAATATGTTTGATCAATTTATTAAGCGGTTTTCATCTACTGATGAACATATGCTAGTGCAAATTTTTAAATATCATGTGCATTCTAACACGCAGTCTTCCTTTAAAGATAGCTTGCCAGATAAAATAATATACGTCCACTGGCAGCTTTGACTTAAAAACAACGGAATGAATATTGAACCTTCAGTCATGTACGTTTTTTGCTAGGGTGATAAATACAATAACTAAGTTTCATTAAAATATGTCAAGAATTATACTTTCTCACAAGGCAATAACTTCTTTAAAAAATTTCAATATTTTTAATAGGTTCATCTCAGCGATGGAGAGTTTCATCGCAATTGGTCAAGAATTGTGCCCATCTAGAGTGTTTACGAGTCAAAAATTGAACGGGGTTCCAAAAACAAGGGCATTAAATGATACTATATATTTTTTGATTTATCTGATTTTCAATAGGGTTCATCTTTAGGTAATAACAAATACTGTATGGTTGTGTAGTGTGTAAATAGCTTACTTGTCTGTAGCTACTGTAAATCAAAGACGGGGTCAAAGATCATTTCATCAAATTTGATGAGAAGTATAAACATTGATTGGATAGTCTGTAATTCTATAAAAAAAAGAAATGTTCGTATTCCATTTTAATCAATCTCAATGTGTTTATTTTTGGCAACACAAATATTGAAAAACATGAGTCAAATGTTAGTTGCTCTGGCGGCGCCAGCCTCTTGGAACTGAGGTTATAAAATTTAGGAACATTTAGTTACAACTGCTGGTTTTTCATCAAGGATACGCGGGAGTTTCCGTCTTAGGGAAAATAGAAATGACCTGCAGTTCTTATACTGATTTTTGGGGTAAAAGCGCAGATTAAATTTATTTTGAAATTTCATTGAAATGACGTGATAGCACAATTTGGGGAACAAACTTTTGCTCTAGGAAAGCAAATCAACCCCTCCCACCCGATTACCCTCACTGGCACTACCGATGATAGGATTGCTTTGAATGTGACTCGAACGGTGGCGCGACTACTTACGCCAAAAGTTTCGATTCATTTGTCATATATTTTCATTTAAAACATTTCGAACTATTGGCTAGAAAGACAATTGAACATGAAATAATGAGCAAAATTTGGAGTTCAGTGGTCGGATTTTAAAGATATAATTATTGGTAACTTGATTTATTTCTTCTTATACTATCAGCTTTCAGTGAGGAACAGTGGAGAGAACAATGGTATCTCATTACCACTTTGTTAGAATATTTAAAAATAAAATACAAAAACAACTAATATAATTTGTTCCATTACTGTGCTTAGAGGGACTAAGCCTGGTTTTATGACGTTAAATTGGTTATTAATTTTAGAAAAATAAATCCTTATTGTTGTTTCACCATTTGACATATACCCAACATTTAATTATCTGATCGGAATAAATATATTAAATCTTATAAATTGGTCCACGTAGTATTCTAATGAGTTTTAAATTATGGTAAAATGATAATATTAAAGTATTAATTTTACATGGGTCAGAATTGGGTCCACAAGATCTATATTTCAGCATAAGGGGGGGGGGGGATATTCAAAGATTAATCCCTTATTTTCTGGCGTCACACAATTTAACCCAACAACTAATCGGAACATGTTTTTTATACAATTATGTCTATAAAGGAACCCGTTCTTCAAGACCAAATCGAACAAATTCTTTCAGACGAAATTCTCAAATCCGCTATTTATTTGTTCCACACGTACACTTTTCATAAAGTTTTGTGTTCTAGTCAAACACTTAATATTATTTGTAAGTGACATTCTGTAACCAAATAGAAAATTGTATTTATTCAAATCTGAATGTCTGTATATTAAGTGTATATGAATCTTTTCAATCTTGCCCGGCTTAGTAAGTTTAGGTCAAAAGATACGATCAAATATTTCACATTAATATTATAGTTTATTAGATTAAAGATAATTGATGATGTCGTGGAGCGAAGTACTATCATTAAAAGGAGATGTTATCAGTCTAGTGGAAACAAATAACTATAAGTTTTGAAACAAAAACGTTAATTTCTCCGTAGAACAGCATACAATCATTCAGTGATTGTAAGAATTAATAATATGCTTCTAGGAAGATTAGAGCACATAATGAATGCTATGCTTTTGGAAGGAATACAGTTTATAATGAATGCTGTGCTTCTAGGAGGAATAGAACTCATAATGAAGGCTGTGCTTCTGGGAGGAATAGAGCTCAGAATGATTGTTATGCCTCTGGAATGATAAGAGCTCATAATGAACACTATGCTTCTGGGAGGAATAGAGCTCAGATTGATTGTTATGCTTCTGAGAGGATTAGAGCTCATAATGAATACTATGCTTCTGGGGGGGAGGGGGAGTTCATAATGAATGCTATGCTTCTGGGAGGATTAGAGCTCATAATGAATGCTGTGCTTCTAGGAGGATAAGAGCTCACACTGATTACAATATTCTGGGAGGAATAGAGCTCAGAATGATTGTTATGCTTCTTGGAAGATTAGAGCTCATAATGAATGCTATGCTTCTGGGAGGATTAGAGCTCAGCAGGGAACTGTTAAAATATAATGGCATTTTACTAATCTGAAGTATAAAATGCAGCAGTGTTTAGAGGAAGTGAAGGTGGGGGTTGGGGGAGGTTTTTCTTTATGTATTTACTTCTTTATGAGGTATCAAAGCACCATTATGTCTCATATTCCATTAATATCAAGGCAAGGCATTAAAACCTTTGATAATACATGTATATCATTTTCGCGCAACTGTTATCTTCTGTTATTTGGTTTGGTTGAAACTCCCTCGAGCTAAGCTACATCCAATTTTACAAAAACAAAATTTTTCTTTTATTTTTTAATGAATATGCATATATAAAGTCTCTTAACACGTTGAATAAGCAATAACATTCAAGTGTTAAGTTCGCAAGTATAAGAAATTACAGAAATCATTACTCTATAACAAGTTGTGAAGTTCTTATTTTCTTTTCTGTCATCGACATTTGAATTTACTTGAAATTAACATCATATGTGCATAATACTAATTCAACAAAATAATCTTGAAAAGGTGAAGAAAAAATACAATATGTCAGATTCTGTTTTCCCAAATGGCACACAATTACCATAAATTTGATTGCAAGGAACAAAAATGTTATTTTCTTAGAAAGCAAGTCGTTGAATTATTATTGAAGTATAATAAAAAACAAAAATATGGTTTTTGTAGAGGTGGGCTTTTGTTACATTTCTGATTTTAATTGGTATTTATTCAAAATCTAAACTTCAAGGACAATTTCTTAAAATTTATTACGAATGAATATGGTAAACATGTGATATATATGGTCAAAAGTAAAACGAAACACAAATAAATGAAAATACCATTCAAAGTTTCAATGGAAAGTTTGATAAATAAGTACATGTAAATGATTTACGGCAATTAACGAAAGTGCACCGTTACCACGAGCATGAACTTGACCATTTACGACACCAACATCAAGGTTGCATTGTATACATAGACATTCACCGCACTAACATCTAGGCGACATCGCATACATGGATATTTACGGCACCAACATCCATGTTGCATCGTATACATGGACTTTACGGCACCATCATCTAGGTTGCATCGTATAAATGGACATTTACTGCATCAACATCTAGGTGACATCGTTTAAAAGGTCATTTGCTGCACCAACATCTAAGTGGCATCGTATTCAAGGACATTTACTGTACCAACATCTAGGTGGCATCTTCCGTCTACATGGACATAAACTCAACATCAACATCAAGGTGAAACTTGGTACTAAGGTATTTGCTGCAGACTCATCTAGGTGGCTGAACATTCACTTCCCCTTACTAATGGCATTTCAAACACGTTCGAAATATCATGTTTAATTTTCAATCTCGAACAAAGCAATTATTTCTATAGATCATTATTTAGAGACGGTTGTCACTGAATTCTTAATTGATGCTTATTGTACTCAAGAGACGAACTTCGCACCTTTCGAATTCATTTTAAAACTGGAATAGCGTCAAAAGGTCGACTGTGACCAATAATCACTATCAAAATCGTATTTATTTAGCTTATAAATAAGAATTATCTTCATCAATTTCACAAGAAAAGAAATAGCCAATGAATATAAAGGATACAAGGGAATGACTTTCCCATCATTTTTAGATCTCCATTGAGATATTGTTCAGAATATTTAATTTGACGCAAGTCAGTTTATTTTTTGTGACGTCGATTCAACATTACAATTTAAGTCGAGACAAATTTGCTGTAATATTTGGAGCAATAATATCACGAGCGTTGATGGTCTCTTAAGAGATAAGTATCACAAATTTATTTTAAGTGATTAAGTTGATTATCATCGATCCAAAAGTTTATTTTATGATTGTAAAGATAATTGCAATCCGGTGCTGATCGATTCTGCAGTGGATTATATTGATAAACACAAGGTAATCGGGTATTTAAGAAGTGTTTAAAATCCTTAGGATACAGATATCTTTCTGAAGAAAGAGAGGTTTACTGAAAAGCTACATTGGATTCATTTGAAGACAATCTCACGGGAATGCTCTCGGTGGAGTGTTCCTATAGCATCAGTAATAAGTATAAGTAATTCTTCTACACAATTTATTATTAACAGCATAATAATTATATGGGATTTATAGCATTAAGCTGTTCTGTTACAGGTTATTTAAATTCATAAGACAAAACGTTTTGGAATAGCTCGTGTGGACAGTGTTTTATTAACATTAACTTTGTAAAAGAAATTTCCTTCTGGAATTTTGTCTTTTTGAACTAGCAGTTAACATATTCGTTTTAGTATTGTTGATCTTTAACAAGTTTCATTTTGTAAGCCATTAGTAAAGCGTTGTTTATCAGAATCTGTGCCAAGTTAAAATCTTGGATTTGAAACCCTATTTTTCCCGTTGGATATAATTTATTTGAGATATCGAGATGGATACTAGTTTAACAGAAAAAACACCACTATCAAGTACCAGGTATGTTATTTCATATGAAGACCATCTTAAACGATCTTTAACATTACTCGAGCCTTGGTGAGGTTTTAATACGGCAACAATTTTCATAAATTTTGTGACTTTAGCACGAGTTAAAGATTCTATTTAATACACAACTACCAATAAAAACATTTTTCACACGAATTCCGTACAAATTTTTTAATATATGGCCTTTGACGTTTTTCTTTGACATATTTAGTTTCTATTACCTTCCATTTTTAACTGTGAGCTTCAAAGGATGACAGTTTGTTGTTAAGATATTTTCTTTGTGTGTGTGTGGGGGGGGGGGGGGTGTATGTGTCGAGTACGCTTTTGCATCAATTCAATTTCAGCCAGACTTCAGTGGTTCCTGCAAATCTACCAAAAGTAGGTGTTAGTTGTCATTTACATTTCATGTATTGTAACACAATATTGGGGGATTTATCTTTTTTTTAATATCTCCATCTGAAAATGGAACTCCACATTCTTTCGGTCCACAATATAATGAAAAATAGCATTATTTGTCATAAACAGTTTATAATATTTACCTGAATGCCTCATACAATCTACAGAAGTTTCTAAAAACTCTAGAAGATCACCGTGAAAGCGAACTAGGTAATTGAGCTTAAATCTAGCTATCAAAGACTTCCTTTTCAGTTTAGGACACAAACTCCATTTCATTTCCAATTTCGGAATGAAGAATCTGTTCCATTCTAGATCTGTACATGTTTTCGTTTATATTTTGAACAGTTCAAACGAAAGACTGTTTTTTTGCCGTAAACATCCAAATGTGTTCACATCATTAACATCAGCCTACATAGCACAGTACTGTTTTATTGTAACAAATTATTCAGTATTAACTCAATAATTTAACAATAAATAATTTATAATTTGTTTTTCCAGACAATCTATTCAGTTTATATAATTCCATTTTCAATGATTTAAACAAGACAGAACAATATCTTAGACTAATCGATGCCAAAATAATGGACTCAAGAAATTTTGCTTCTTAAAGGTATAAAAGGTCTAAGAATGAAAATAAGATTTGAAAATTTTAAACTTGGCCAATAAGAGCTCTTTTCATTAGCAAATATTCCTGTTGCCATACCCATGTTCGTTCATGATTGCTCGTAAATACTCTAGAAGACCCAATTCTTTATAGTCTGAGTATTTAGTATCAGTTAGCATTGAAAAGTTTGCATACACTCATGATGTAACCTGATCCGTTCACTATAAGTAACTATTGATGTGTTTGGCAAGGATCAGTTTTGATATACTCTCCACCGGTCAGCCTAATTTGGACATGAGATGTGAGTGGTTTGGCCAGATAGAGAGATTATGTATAGTACTGGTCAGAGTTAAAGGTGGATTGGGAGTTAACCAGTGTTCTGTCCAGATATGCCAAAATGTAGCGGATGATTGATATGAATTATATGTAGTAGGCCTACCATAGTTTTAACAGTCTTTCCTGATATTTGAATGCTCCTGTTTGTGTTTGTAAAGATGATTCCCAAAAGACCCCGCCAACTCAATGAAGCACATGGTAACCGTTAGAAACGTTATAATGAACCAACGAAATCGAAAAATATTTAGTTCGTTATTGCCTTTGTTCTTGAAAAAGCGTTCGATTTTAGCTTGTAAGCACTCTAGAAAGAACAATTCTTAGTGGATTTTGATGAAACTTAGCATGAGTATATGTTATCACCCTATTCAAAATTAGATAAATTGAAAAATATTAAGTATCAGTTATTGCGTTCAATATTTAGCTCGTTAACACTTTAGAAGGCACAATTCTTGACCAATTTTGACGAAAACACACGGATGATCCCTATTAAAAATACCAAACTTATAAAAAAATATTTAATAAATTATTGTTAGAAGTTACAATTCCTAGAAAAGATTAATGAAACTTGGAAATATTATACACTTATCATCCCAGAAGAGAAGTGTATGACTTAAAGTTGAAAATTGCAGTCCGGTGATTGTTACTGTACTGTCTACTGTCAAGTTTTTGTTTAATTAAATGCTGCCAGTATGCGTATATTATCTTACATGGGCAAGCTATCTATTAAAGAACCTGCTAATTTGATTAACAATATTCATGCCAATTTAGTCATAACAAGTAATCTAAAACAGAAACAATATGACTATATGTCTGCCAAACATTCTCAAGAATCCAACCAAAGATTGATTTATGCCTAATAGAATTCCTAAAGGCCGCCGTTTTATATCGGAATGTGTTAGTGAGTCGTATGTCGTGTCGTAATAAATTGATAATTTTTTCAACATCGAGCCTAACTTAAAGACACGACACTGTCAATAAAATAAAAAAAAAATAAAAAACATTTAAGTTCCTTCGAATGCCATTTTAATTTCTATTGACGTATCTTCCATTATACTGATACTGAGAACACTGCTGTCCACGACGAAGCTATTCTACAGCTTTAAGAGATTTGTCAATTAACATTTCAAACATCTACAAACTTCAGGTACAGCCATGGCCAAAGGAATCTCTTTCGCACGGAAACCTTTTTATACGCCCACAAATTTATTTAGGGCGTGTATTGTGATCGCTCCGGCGGTTCGTCGGTCCGTCGATTACTCTGTCCGTTCACATTTGATTGTGCTCACTGTTTAGTTTAGACTACAATTATTTATGGATTCTTGTGATTTATTTTGTGGGTCAGTGTCATTATGAAGATCCCTTTTAATTTATGATCTCACTTTGCGTTTTTCACTCCATTAGCTGTAGTGTGGAACTCTGCTCACCCTGTAGGCAACAGTTATTTACGTATTTTTTCAGTTTTTATATTCTGTAGATGATCTCTTTCGATTTTCGTGATGATCCGATGATGTTTAACCGAAATATGGTCTGACTTGGCGTTTTTCACTCCATTACCTATAGAGTGCAAGTGCTCACTCTTTTTATTTTATAGGTTATTGTCATTATGTAGTTTATTGATTTTTATAATGATCTGATAATTTTTCACCGAATTGTTATTGAGATATGAAGGGTGGAATTCGCCAGAATACAGTGTAAAGAATTGTTTGAAAAAACTGTTTGTTTCGGATTTACTTCCTTGTCATTACACAGTATTTAATTAATGAAAAAGATACATTAGTATAATCGATGCAATAAAGAGGAAGTGAATACAAAAAGTATGAGTTCATAGTCATACATCATACAGCTGCTCGTGTAAGGTATCATTTTAATTCCAACATGTAGTCTGTTTTATTTTTGGTTGCTTTGAAATGTATTAGATATGATAGTTGGCTTCACGGTGAAAGAGTGCTAAAACAAGCTATAACTCATTATGGAAAAAACCGTTCAAAATTGTTCGGGTTTTTGAACTTGGATACTTATTTTGAAAATAACCTAGACTACATAATTTTGAACTTTTAGAAATAAGATCACGGGGAATGGAGATGCATCATATTCCTGTTGAATAACAACCATGGTCAGATGGGTCAGATTCCGACTGTCAGATTTCTATAATGTGGCGAAATATTGCCTCGGGCCGTCTACACCTTGACAATTAAACACAATAGAGACTGTGTTTTTTTTATATTTATGAAACGTGTTGTGATCATTAGTTTTCGATGAATCGTTTTGAGTTATTGACACTGACAAAGCCAAAATTTGTTCATGAACTCATTAAAGACAATTTCTCATATGGTTTTAATGATACACTTACATTTGGTTAAAATTGCCTTCCCTTATTTTCATATATATATAAATAATTTGACCGGTAATACTTATATCAATAGAAAGTAGAGGTGTTCTAATGACTGGGAAAAATACCAGATGGTTCCACATGTCATTAATTAACTCGTAATTAGGCTAACTATGATCGGAATTCCCACGGTAGGGTACTAACATAGGTATGTACGTCAAGTCTCAAATGTCGTTCAAATGTCGTTGATCTTTTTTTTGATCATCCAGTCTGTCAATTCGGTATATAAATCATGACGTAACCGTTGTTGTTATTGCCCACATTCCTTAATATTTTCCACAACAACAATGGCATTTTGGTATTCCATTCATTATCTCTAGCAAAAAGCAATAAAACATTTAAATATTATTTTGTAAAAACATTATGAATTAATTTAGTTGTAACTGACTAATAATAAAATACAAAATCAATTTTTAGACGCCTTCATTCATATGACGTCATTTGGTCACGTGAACAAACATGGAGTCTAAATTTAGCGTTTCAAAGCAGATCAGAGTCAAATGGATTCCACAAGCATTTCTACGTCCACATAGGTCCTTTGAACTTGAGAATAAGTGGGTTATTCATTAGAAACCCCAATTAATCAAATAGTAAGCTTACTTTGGCTCTAATTAATGAGGCAACCAATCTTTAAATACGCCTTGAGAATGCGAAAGAGGTGACAATATATGTCATGCGTTGGACACGTTAGACAGTGACAGGATTACACACAGGTTGATAACCGCCCCTGATATACAGAAAATGTATCAGAAGTAAGGGTGTCTTGCTAGATAACCACTTGTTAATAGGCAGTAGTGAAACTTTTGACAACTGGCATTTTGGAATAGTCTCTGTGCTGAGCAGCTGAGATTCCCATGGACACCAATTGCACGTAAACTAAAAGCAGTGGTTATTGCTTATGTCAATGCATCTTCTGCTTGATATTATTTCATTTACTTCAAGGTGCAAAATATAGATTCCTTTAACCAGGAATTCGAAAAAATACATTAAAATGAACTATATCTCCAGGATAGATTTCCAATATCGAAGTATTCCGACAATCAGATATTTTTTTAGCTCTGGATTTGTTTGCATAAATGTCATGCGATAGTTCTTATGTAACTAATTAACCACGAAAAAGTGGTAATGTTCAATGTGATTTTTAAATTTCAGTTTCCAGCCTACAGCTCAAGAGAGAAAATTTCGCAATTTCAAACCCATGATTGTTTTGTCTGAACTTCCCATTCAATAAGGAAAGACTTCTCACTCAATATAGATGTTAATTAACTGTTTCGGTATTGAGATGTTTTAGACAGGTGTTAATGAAAGGTTGTTTAGTTGACGACAGCGCTAGTTTTTAATACATTGTAATTTAAAATATATATATATAATCTTAACAAGTTTTTTGTAAAATATAATTCTAGTTCTGGTTTCTGAGGACAATACAATGATTTAATACTTCTCATACTTCAATAGAAAGTACTTTAATCCCACAAATAATAATTGATTTCTAGTTTCTCCTGGGGACAATACAATGAATATATACTTCTCATATTTTATTAGAAGCGACTTAACATCATTCAGTATGGTAATTCTAGTTTCTTGCTCCTGGGGTTAACACAATGATATATTATACTTCTCATATTCTATTAGAAGCGACTTAACATCACACAGAATGGTAATTCTAGTTTCTTGCTCCTGGGGTTAATACAATGATATATCCTTCTCATATTCTATTAGAAGCGACTTAACATCATACAATATGGTAATTCTAGTTTCTTGCTCTTGGGTTAATACAATGAACACATACTTCTAATATTCTATTAGAAGCGACTTAACATCATACAGTATGGTAATTCTAGTTTCTTGCTCCTGAGACAATACAATGAACACATACTTCTCATATTCTATTAGAAGCTACTTAACATCATCAAGTATGGTAATTCTAGATTCTTGCTCCTGGGGTTAATACAATGTACACATACTTTTCATAATCTATTAGAAGCGACTTAACATCATACAGTATGGTAATTCTAGATTCTTGCTTCTGGGACAATTCAATGAACACATACTTATAATCCATTAGAAGCTACTTAACTTCATACAGTATGGTAATTTTAGTTTCTTGCTCTCGAGACAATACAATGAACACATAATTCTCATATTCTATTAGAAGCGACTTAACATCATACAGTATAGTAATTCTAGATTCTTTCTCCTGGGACAATACAATGGACACATACTTCTCATATTCTATTTGAAGCGACTTAACATCATACAGTATGGTAATTCTAGATTCTTGCTCCTGGGCTTAATACAATGAACACATACTTCTCATATTCTATTAGAAGCGACTTAACATTATACAGTATACTGGTAATTCTAGTTTATCAACACAAACTTCTTATATTTTATTAGAAGCTACTTAACATCATACAGTATGGTAATTCTAGTTTCTTGCTCCTGGGACAATACAATGAACACATACTTCTCATATTCTTTTAGAAGCGACTTAACATCATACAGTATGGTAATTCTAGTTTCTTGCTCCTGAGACAATACCATGAACACACACTTCTCATATTCTATTAGAAGCGACTTGACATCATACAGTATGGTAATTCTAGTTTCTTGCTCCTGGTGACACTTTATGAACATGTACTTCTCATACTTTAATAGAAGGGACTTATAATCCATCAAATAATAATTGAATTCTAGTTTCTGGCTCCTGGGGACAATACAATGAATATATACTTTCATACTTGAATAGAAACGACTTACGGTTATATTATGCTCGTTTCTCTTGGGACAAAACAATGAATAATATATATATATATATATATACTGCTCATACAAAATTATGATTATATTTTGTTATCCCAATTTATCAATAAAGTATTTGTTCCTCCCGAGACCTATACATAAGAGAGAATAAACCCCTCCTTCCCTAAAATCTAAATAACCATACCTTAATAGAAACATGATATAGTCATAGGGCTACTTCAACTTCGATAGATACAATGTATAACCATACTATAAGAGTTTAAAAAGTCTCGCATTTGATGTCAAATGAGTAATTAATCTAATTACAAAAATGTCTACAGTACAGCAGCAGTAACTTACTCTTTCGGATCCATCAATAGCTATTAATATAATTGTACAGATGTTTCGTGTTATTTTCAAAATGGAAATTTCATGGTTATCTGAGTGCATCAGCAAAATTGCATTTTTATGTCCCACCCTCATTTTCAAACATTAATTTGTTGTATTGATGTGATAAGATGTCATTATTTCGGCTCTGCAATCAGTTAAATTATTAAAAAGAGCATGGCCGTGCATAAATGTCGGATCTCATCCTCTTACATGTCCCAGCTGCCAACATCCTCCCAGTACATAAGATAAAAATTAATATAGAAGAATAAATTTTATACCATTATCTATTGAAGTGGAATGTCGAACTAAATGAATAAGCGTACAGTGGCTGTAATAAGAAATTGTGCAAAATATTTTAGTTTATATTGATTCCAAATTACCTATAGCATTCTCAACAATACACCAAGTGGCACAATGATACAGCATTCGAAACAGTTCGGCTGTTACATTCACTATCAACAGCGTTTGAATTAAAATCTTAAAATGTAAGTACGATAATATATACTCACAGCGTTATGCAACGTTATGCCACGATAATCACTTGTTTATGTTCTATGCAACGTTAGGACGTCCTCAATCACACCATCGTGCTTAAGTGAGCAAAATGACTAAGTAGGAATCGACCAACAATTGAAATATATATGGAATTAAAAGAAACAATCTAATTTCTACGAGATAATACGGATTAACTTTCTGTTTTCTGATAACATTTTGAAAATAGACCCTTATCAGCTGCAATAACATATTTTATACGAGAAAACGTGAAATATAATATTAGACATAACAACTAATTCATGATTAAAAGACGGAAAACAATTTCATCGTATTCTTCTCCTCAGTAAACTATACACAACGATTCCACAATTTAAAATGGCATCCTCAAACCCTATAACGATGATCATGTAAATTGTATAAATGTTGTGTACAATGAAACCTCAATTTTGAGGTAACAATAACAGGAGTAGTAAACTTTAAAATTGTGTTCCGTTATTAAATGTGATAACTACCCCTAAATATCGCTTAATAAATAGGTCCAGTAGGAATCAATTCTGATTGGTACCTTCAGTGAGTATCTCGACGAATAAAATATTTTACACGTCCAAGTTGGTGTTATCAAGAGAAGTGATGTGAAATACGAAAAGTGTTAATTGACAAAGATTTAAGCATGGGTGATACAGACAAAGAATTTCCAAACACAACGATACCTGGGCTGTTCAACACATAGAATACGTGTCCAGGTTTAAACCATCATTTAGATAATCTGTAATATTTATTAAAATTTCTTTTATTTAAGATACGTGTAATTCCCAGCAAATTATGAGTAGTAGGATCATAATATTTGAATGATTAAACCAATTAACTACAGTTATAAACATGGTGAACTATAACCTTTATCCGAAAAAAAATTGTATAATGAAATTAGTACCAAATTTTATTTCAGATTTGTGAATTTATCAATAGCTAGAAAAAATTAAATGTCTTTAAATTGTGCCCTAAACCGTATAATTACTTCTCACAATTAGCCTAACCTTTAACATAATGTTAAAGTTATTATTAAACATACTAAATAAATATATAATAATATTCTAATTAAAGTAGGACATAACCCAGTCAATAAACTCCCCTTTGATGTATCGTACTACGGGTATGCTTAAAATAGTCACAATAATTTAGTAAAAGACAACGTTCTTAAGGCTGAAAGATCTGGATCACATGTTTAAGCTTGGTAATTGAAATGCCACTTTACAATATTTCACAAATTTCCATTTCTGTCATCGGTGGCTTAATCTAAATTAAGCCCTGGGCTTAAATAAGAGAGGCGGTAAAATACAGCAAATGAAACGAATCTTTTATCTGGAACATCTTTTCAAAAGATGACTATTAAAGGTGTGAGAGATCTCGTTTAAAATTCAAACATGATAATGAGACGCCTTGAATGTCTCCTTATGTCAATCATCATCATCACCAGCATCTGAGGTGACCTCGAAAGGGTCGTCACTGACGTTACTCTAAAAGTAATTTTTAATTGGCTTAAATTCGAAAATAAAAACTTTTTATTACGCTCATGGGTTTAATTAAGACAGTGCTTAGAAACGAGGTGATAAACGACAAATTCCCGGGGTAGAGTTCTAATCCCACTCAACCATCTAGCATTTTTATAATTCTCGTTCAAATACTACAGGCAATTAGGACAAATTTCATAAATTATGCTTATAAGGGATAATAGCCGTTAACAAACATAAAATTTTAACTTAACTAATAACAGTATATATCCATCAGTGGACTTACCCGGCATCATAACTTCACATCAAAATCCCTCTATAATTCGATAAATCCTCAAAATCAAGTAGTTTATAATAAAACGCTTAATACATCCATTAAGCGATTTTCAAATCGTAATTATAAAGGAAAGTAACTCTAACATATAGATTTCCCACTAGGATGTTTTAGTGCTGACTTCCCAGACGCTTTTATTCCCAAACAGATGGAATGGAATCGTCGCTTGCTCACTTTTTGAAAAAATCCGAATATAGTGTTACTCTCGCTTTTTGAAAATTCCTCATCAAGTGAGGGATACATACTTTTTAACCAATAGTCAATATTAAACACAAATATTAGACGTAGGACGAGTGTATTCTAATGGCTATTATCCCTTTAATGTAGATTTAATCCAGCTGCCATTTGAGTTAAAAATTGTTTTTTTTTATGCCAAACTATATTATGTTCATTTAATTATTCAACCAACTAAGTTGTTTGTTTGATACAATTGAATACAATACAATCTAAAATAGTCATTGTGAACGTTTGCTTAGTTTTTTTATGATTCATAAAATGCAAAATAGTGACAACCTTTGTCACCACAGTTGGCTCAAACCCAACTTAATCGCCAGAGCATGAAAACCAAACACATGAAGCATACATTTTATTTATCAGAATATTTATGAAACCATCCCTTCCTGATATCATTGATAAAATATTAAAAAATATAATGGTTCCATTGTCCCGTTTTAGTTAAAATTGAGTGGAAACTCAAGATAAAAATATCATTGTGATCGAAAATTTCATTATCAATTTTTGGCTCAGCCACAAATAACACTTCAGTTTTAATAGCTTATTATTTGTCTGGGCCCAATTGTTCGAAAGGTCTTTATTTTACAGTTGGGCCCTGGTCTGTGGATAATCCACCCAATATCAATGACTACCGAGGAAAGAAAGCAGAATGGAACAATCTTAATACAGTTCATTATGTCTATAGGAATTTTTATATTACCGTGTATTAAATATTTGCGATGGCAGCATTGTTGCGAATAGACAGTCTTAAAAAATATAAGAACGGGTCGAAAAAGTGTTGCTTATTTTGAATTCCTTGATATCGCCTACTGTGCCAAATCCTACACCTTATGTATCCCATTTATCCCCGAAGTCATGCAGTTCCCCTACAATTAAACACATCGTTTAAATAACACATAAATACTTTTTGGTTGTTTATTTCAGGTCTCAAGCCGTAGTGCCAGAAGAGAGCATGAAGATGTATATGGATGAGAAAGATGAAACCAAGACGACTACTCCTGATGCCATTCAGGTTAGGGACCTGTTGGTACATTATGCTAAACACTCTACTATGCATGGTGTACCTTCAATCGTTGGTTCGAAGCTCTATAGAGGAAGAAAGTAAGTATATTTTGTTTCTGGGATATGTTAAGGGAACCTTCTGCTGAGTTATTTTTCGTTATATGTCAATATTTTGTACTCAAATGTTTGAAAACTTTAAACTGAAATGTAATGTTAATTACAATTTTTAAGCTCGTTATCTTTTTTGTTAGGTGTAAAAATGACTACTAGACGGATTTAAGCAAAAATAAACACGTTATTGTAGAGGAATGTCTCATACTTATTCTGCAGCTTTCAAATGGTGGTGGTAAATGACTTGTTAATGACTTTGACAGTTAATGCTGATATTATATTCTAGTCTTTCAACTAATGATATTGAGCTTTTATAGAGCTAAACCCAAAACTAGGTCAAACTAATTGGCAATTAATACGCTTCATTAAGTTACCCCTTTAAAACAAATTCAGTTAGATCAAATAGATACATGGATGTCAAAAGTATATTTTAGAAATATTTTCAGGAAATTAATTTGTGGATAATGAGGTCATATAAAATACACACATCTTCAAGTATGTAATTTCCTCTTTCAGTTGAAATATTTTTGAAGGTTGCAGTTATAAACATGGTAAACCTCGTACATTTAGTATTTGAATAGACTTTCTATTACTATGAAAGTAATACTGCGTCTTAGCAAGAATATCAAATTTTAGTTCTCAAGAAAGAATGGTCAATATGAGTATATATTTATCAGTGAACTTATCTGGTGTCATAAAGTAACAGAATCCCTTACAATCTGGAAATGTCACAAAACTAAATCATTATTGAATAACGCTAAATAAATCTAATGCATCTTTATAGACAATTACTTAGTTTTTTTGGTTACTAGTATTCATTTATTTTTTTATGTTATTTATGGCAGCAGGTATATTTACTGATGAATTGAGCTCTTATTGGCCACGTTTAAAATTTTCAAACTTTATGTACATTCTAAGACCTATTATCCCTGTAAGTAATGTCGATAGGCTTAATTACGTCAAAGGGACAACAAAACAGAGGACAAAAATCTTTCATAAGGAATTGAATTCATCTTTCCCTGATATTTTCTGTATGTATTATTGTAATCTTTAAACATAGGCACTGCTGTGCTGTCTTTCTGAGTTAAATCCAGAAACTAATTTCTCATCCCCAAACTGCGTATGTTAAAACCTCGTACATATAGTATGTGTAAATGTGTCATGTTTGATGCGTGAAATATTTCAAGCCCTGTTACGCTGTAGTTTCTTTAGAATATCAAAAGAATTATTTCTTCAAAGACATATATACAACTGAATTTTATTTTGTAAATATAAATCGGTCTACCATGAATTATATTAGTTGTGCTTATGCATACATAGAAGTTGAATATTTCGAATAAAAAGTGATATATGTTGGAGAATATTTATTTTTCGTCTCATCCAAGTTTTTGGACTTACTAGTGGTAATCTGGTAGTAGGTTACACGTATTATCGCAAAAAAGAAATTAACCCCTTAACACCATTAACCGTATTACTTGATTGTTATCATGAAGGAAGATTCTTGTCGAATTCCGGTTATGATAACAAATTCATGAAAGTATGGCAAACTAAGATATATTGTCATAATAAATGTATGTGTGAAAATAAAAGAGACTGTGAGAGACTCATAAACCACCTTTGCACGGTTCAAAGCTATTATATGAGTTCATAGATATAACAAACACAATCTATGTGTAGAAGTAAAATTATGAATTAAGTCTATTACCGTAAAGCTGATATCGTTAATCGATATCGATAAAACTTTAAAGCTGATATCCCCCCATAGTAAAGCTGATACATCGAAATAGTCAAGCTGATATCCTTTAATGGTAAAGCCGATTTCACTTAATGGTAAAGCCGATTTCACTTAATGGTAAAGCCTATATCGCTATATGTCAAAGGCATAAGCAAACAATAAAGGAGGAAGTCGGACAGTAAGATATATTGCGTGCCAGGAAAGTAATCATCCGATAAAACTTTGTGACTAAGTTTGACATTTTAACCTCCCTGGAGTCCATACAGTTAATGACGTCTATATTATGTTTATTTTCGCACCTTCAAGAAACAATTTTGAAATAATCATTGAGATCGCTGGACAGACGAGTTGATAATGAGTCTTTATTTACCAAGTAAAGTCCAATTGCCACACATTGTAAGAGGCAAAAGAACACAGGACAGAACATATGGCAATTAAATTCATCTTCCCTGAACATTTTTTTTATGAATAGTGAATACAAAATTATCATTTTCGAACATCATAGGTATATACAGAAGTTTGTCGAGATCGACGTATCAAACAAAGGCAGTATTGACTTTCTCAGCTCAATTCAGAAACTTACTTCCATATTTCAAAATTTTCTTTGTTACGTTTAATACAAATACATCACTTTTCCTCTCGCATGATGGTTAATTCAAATCGGCATCGAAATTCACAGTGTATCACGTATCCCATTTAATTATTATTCTCAGCTAATTATTAATACGACTCAAATGTTAGAAAATAATGATATTTCAAGTATAGATAATCAAACCATCATTTTTACATACTAAACGTAATTTCGTTATCAACTTCCTCTTACACACGTGTGTAACAGTAATTCCTACTCATTTGAGTCTATGATGTTGGCATCACCACACCGTGAGCACAATAATATACCAACACCAAAACAAACTTTGGAGCCACTTTGTTCTAATTTTACATGGGTTTGAATGCCTGATTTCGTTCACAGGAGTTTCGCTAATTTTGTTTCGAAATATTCCATGGATTACAGAAGGGGAGAATTTATGTGAAGGATGAAGGAACACGTTATAGTAGAGGACGAAGAAAGGGAAGAGACCAATGTAAAGGGTCTTCTGAAACATTATGCCAGAAATTCATCTATGCACGGAGTTCCTTCTATTGTGGATACCCAACTCTATCGTGGTCGACAGTAAGCTTTCAATAATTATACCATATGCATGCATTTTAAACACCCTTTGATTGAGATGTTAATTGGATCGATGTGCAATTCATATTTGATCGCAAAAAATAAATATTCGTCGAGATTGCATGCTCTGTCTGACCTAGAGTGTCTGGTGCTACCGACAACATATGACAAATTTTTGAACAAAGTAAGTGGAAAGCACGATTTTGATGAATATTATTGAATCTGACGGCTCTAAAATATGTAATATTTCATCGTCCCATATGATTGCTATTTTGACATACTATTTAATATTATCAGATAACTTTATTTCTTACAATTTGAATTTTCTCAAACAATATTTTTCAATTTAAAACACCAAAACGCTATATTCTATTAAAGGGATAATAGGTCTTAGAAAATTTTAAACATAACCAATGAAGTACTCTATGCATCAGTAAATATATATTCTGCCATAATTAACATAAAAATATTTTAAAATATCCAAAACAGTAAGTAATTATCCATAATGCTTCATTTGATGACTTAATTTTGTGAGTTTTCCAGATTTTAAGGGATTCTTACACCAGATATGTTCACTGATGAATATATATATATATTGATCATTCCTGAGAACTAACATTGCAAAGACGCAATATCCCTTTCAGGAAGTTTAGAAACAAATCCTGCCTTATCCAGTTATTAAACATGTTTGACGTATGATAAAAAAGCGTATTGATATATCTACTCAAATCATCTTTTATTTCTATTTTTTTAAAGTTTTATTTCTAAATGTTATAGATTGAAAACTTGAATTATTGGAACTGTCAAGTGATGTATCGTTTTAGATCCGTATAAAAAAATGAGGGTTTACAAATTAAAAAGAAACGAGCATTGATATATTACATTAACAGGTTAATCTAGCAATTCAGATGATCTTCAATCTTTTTTGACAAACAATTTCACTTTTATCTTAATAGATTTAATAAAGTTGATGGTGTGCAATCTGGAATTTGATTAATGAATCTAGAATGTCCAGTTACAAATGATTGAGGTTAAATTTGGATAAATAAGGACTGCTTCCTTTACTTTGAGTTGATACTCCACTGATGTGATATCACATTAGATAATGCCTGATTTCGTTCACAGGAGTTTCGCTAATTTTGTTTCGAAATATTCCATGGATTACAATATGTTCAAAACATATGATAAGCTTCTGTTATATGGATAATTGGTTCTTCCTTGTTATATTGAAACCGAGTTCTTGTAAAAAGTTACTCAATAATCGTTTAGTTTTTTTTTCACACTGTTCAAACTACACATGGCCTGGCTGTCATATTGGATACAGTAGTGATGTCTTATTTAGTCGTGTTTTGTTTGCTTTGCTTTATAACTGAGACAAAGTTATAATTGAACCGTGAGTGAATTGTGTTCTGAAGTCAAAAGACTGGTCTGGTTGGGGTCAATTTTCTACATGGCTTTGTAGACAGTTTTCATGCATTTCATTAGTACGCTCGTATTGTGATTGCACTATAAGTTCAGTGATACAAAAAGAAAGTCGCCATTTAAATTTTCCAAACTTTGGTTTTTGAACATGTAGAAACAACTTTAAAATCATAATAAAAACTAATAAAAATCAGTCGGATTTTGGAAATTAGACATCAGACTTGACCTTCTGAGTGTAGACGAGCAATGCAATTAAACATGTTCCTCCGTTATTGAGACGATGTAATTAAATTTATGACACCCTTGATGCTGAATGTCTTTAATACTGAATCTTTAAAAGACTTTCAAAGAATCTAGCATCTTTTTATCACTTTTATTTAATTGAAGCAAAAGGCCAGTTTAATTTAAATCTTAATCCACTTAGTTTTTAATCTCAGTTTTATCTTAGTTCTAGCCATCGATAAAGGTAATTCCGAAAAGTTGAACCTTAAGTTCATTTGTGTATTTTTAAACAAATTGTATGTGAAGTATTGTATATTTATTTTGCGGTCATGTACTTGTAATTGATGGCCGGAAAATAGATCTGTCCATTTGATGCACATGTACTTGTGTATTTTTAGACGAATTGTATATTGAAGTATTGAGTATTTTCGCTTTATTTTTTCACGATGTATTGCCCCGTGGGCTGAATGTGAGACAGGACCATGTCCTTGTGTATTGGGCCTAATTCTGACCCATGTAAAATAGAGAGTTTATTATATATATTTATAAATACCTACGGTCAGATACAATTTGAACGATACAGAATTACCTTGGTAAAAACTGCATATATTTAAAAATATTTATTATCATGACCTCATTCATGAAGCTACCGAAAGAATTATACCAATTAATTCGTATTAATTTCAGATTATATCAAATATTATTTAACATTTCACACACAATATCGACAGAAAGTTGGTTAATTTAATGCTTAATATGTGGCAAAATAAATACCATTGATAGAGCGTAATTTGAAAATGAAATAATAACTGAAATTATTCATCATATCATTGAGCGTTGCGAAAACGATGATATTTGATTATAGGTTATTCAAATGTGACAGAATAGCAAATTATAAAGTCATTGATATGTATGATACCCTACAATGTTCTGTATTTGTAAAGGAGCATGGGATGTTGTTCAGTCTCTATTTCACGTATTTTGGTCGCTTGTGAAAAAACACTTACAGTTAAACGATAAGTATAACGGCAGAACATTCTGATAATGGTATGACAGAAGAACATTTTGTCTCGGTTGCAACACTTATATTAGGGAAGGCTGGTGTGATTTAAATCGAGGGAAGCTCACACTCCTTATTTATCACATTGCATGAAGACTAGTGTATACCTGTAAACGTTTTATAAAACAGCGAGATGAAATGAATGATGTTGTTGTATTTTTATGCGCTATTATGGACGAGCAATGTCATACTGTGTGTAATGAGGGAAATTGTGCCAGGGCAGCGGCATTGGCCTACTGATTAGGTCAATGTCCGCCGTGGAGGTATGAATTGAGACGATATTATAATATGTATGTAAAGGTTAATGGATGAAAGGCTAACAATCATCGTACAACAAGGACCAATATTTTGCAGTCTATTATTGATCTCACTATTGGACTCATGTCCTTTGCCAGTAGGCCTACCATTTTATGGTCCACATTCTTCAAAGGGTGACGTCACATAATTAAAATGGTTAAAACATTATTTGGTAACATATTGCCAAGATGTAGGGCTACTGTTAAAGTACTAACTACATGTAATTCAAATACACAAATGGTTTGACTTTGAAAGATAACGTTCACACTGAAAATCAGTTAATAATAGGCAAACTTTTTAAAAGAAAGAAAGAAAGAAACAATTATATTTAAAAAGGATAACAACTTAAGTCCGCCGCGACAGGGATCCTTTCTACCAGCCGGTCCTTTGCCAAACCTCTTGGCATTGATCTTTCCCGATTATCCCTACCCATTTACAGCTGGGTGGACTGGAATTGTGAGTGAAAGTCATCGGACTTTCACACGCCGATCGAGATTAGAACTCACGTCCGACATTTTCAACGTATCCAATAAAATGACGTCATGACCTAAAGAACCAACGCTCTAACCGCTGTGCTATAGATTAAAATTAAAACCATGTTGTTTTATGATTAAATAATTATAGCTTCTGAAATCTTTACTTATTCAATCGAAAATAATTTGAAAGTGAAATTATGTGGAATTTACTGAAGATTTCTTACAGCCCATCGGTAATAAAAAATGCGCTAAATAGGCACCTCTTGAAATCAACACCATATAGAGTCAAACAAGAATTTGTTTGATTATAAAGTCGATTCACTGTTGCCAAAGGTTTTAATAAATGATCTGATTCCCCATTTCATTACATGACATTATTGTACTATTAATATCCATATTTTTGTGCAATATTTCACTTCCGGTTGGCCGGACCACATATTATATATTAAGGCCTTGAATGCAACGGGAAGTATGAGCGATAAAAGGAAAGCATATTGTATGGAACAGTTCCTTTAAAGAATAGTAACAATTCCCGTAGCAATGTATAATAAAACTAGAAGAATTTTCACCTGAGGTTAAAATAACAAATATTCTGACAATCAAATAAATACATCACTGGTTAAACTTTCTACTTAATGGTTTTATTGTCTGTTCAATGGAATTGCTAGGTTTTGTAATGTCGGCTCACTCGATGGTATTACACGTGCTAGTTATCAGAATGAGTTGTAAAGAGGCTAAGTCATGGAATTCTGCGAATACCTTTAACTATTGGGCTAAAGATTAACCATCTGGGTTAGATAACGAACTTTTGATAATGACCAATTTATCGTATATCGAATAAGGTTTCTTAGTGTGCGTAGAAATTTTACATTCTGTTATTAATTATACTCCATCCAGAAGATAGGCATGTTAAAACATAATGAGACTCGTGCATGAAAATCCACGAATACGTACCAGCAATGTTAATAAACTTCAACAGATAACATCATGCTTTTTATACGCCCACATGACTCTATATTTATTATATTCGTTACAATTTTCAATGGATTTTAATGAAACTTTGAAATTGACAAGTTCAGGTTCGAATTTGAAAGTTTTTTGATGAACGGTTTTTTAGTTTTTGCCCTTGACCTAGTAAAATCACGTCAAAATTTTATTGTGGGTGCAATAGAAGTTACAATTTTCTATAGATTTTGATAAAACTTTGTGTGAGCATCGCCATTGATAACAATTTTTAAAAAATGTTTCTATATAATTTCAAGGCTGCCAGTGAGCGTATAGTACCTGGCCTGACAAGCTATCTTTATCGAAATAAACATACGTTTTTAATTCATTTCTTATCTTATTGGGTGGCAGTTATTATCTGTTTGGCACATAATTTAGAAAAATAATAATTTCAAGGTATATTGGGAATGCTAATGTAACAAAGGGTTAGTTTTTCATATGATGGACTTGCAACTACAGTCCACTGTCTACAGTTACAGTCTTCGTAAAGGCCTGAAAAGTTTTTGGACGGAAATACGGTTCGAAGTTGTTTCCTGCATTTTTGCGAAAAACTTTAAGTCAAGAACTGTGGGGAAAGAGTTTGAAATTTACCAAAGTATGCTGTATTGATAATTTGGGTATAAGTAGGACCATTATGATCTTTAGATAATGTGACGAAATATTGCCGACAAGGTTAGTCAGGAAACTTCTAGCAACTGTGTTCATCTAGATCAAACTAAACTACGTACTATGTTTCTTATATAAACGTACACGAATATAGTTGTTCACAATCAGTTTGAATCTAGAGATTGATTATTAAAAGTTTTATAAATGTAAGAACCATTTGTTTGCATCTGGATGGTTTCAGATTCCGATTGATCAGGTAGGACACGGAACCAAATTTTAATAGGGAATAAAAAAATATGCGCATCTTGTGGTAAAAGTGAGCAAAAGGTTCAACTAAAATATATCTCCCTTAATGTCATCGGCATTTGCTAGCAGTTTTGAAGAAAATCAAGTTACAGATTTTGTCAGTTGCAAGGTTGACGTGAATACCGCGCTGATGATTTACCCGGACTGAACTTTCCTCTTCTGCATTTTTCTACTGTGTTTGTCAAGTGATGAAACATATATAATGTGTTTACACAGTGTCTTTTAACATCAGCATTAGCAGGATAAGGAATGAAAAGTAATTTCTCTGAGGCATTTAAAATGCATTTCCCATTACCGAAAACATAATTTCAAATCAATAGTTTTTATCAAAACTTAATGGCGTAAAAACCGTGCTTTTAAGCAGTAATATAAGAAGCAATCTGCATTGAAATTGATTTCCCAGTTTTCGTTACGGATTTGGAATTAATGTTGTCGTTGAATACCAAGGGACAAGCGTGCACTCAGTATACATTTTCGAGATACAGGTATCTATAGATTAAATAACTGTTGTAGTGTATGATCTTTCTCGAATTGTCAGATTACATTAAAATTTAAAATCACATTAATAAAATGTATCGTTATTTTGAAGGACCAAAGGGTATTTTATAAAATGACAATTGTATCGAAAAGCGGGGATGGCATATTAGATCAAACCATCAGATTTTCTCAAGAAGATGGACACCTACGAAATCTATATGAAGGAATCTACGAGTAAGTGGTAGGATGAGACTTGGAAGCATCAAACCAACATATATCGGGAAATAAAGGGTTTGGGGCGACCGCAACCTATTTAATATTACGTTTCATCACTTTAGGTAATCTGGAAATTTGCCCTAACAATATAACAAGAAGTTTTATAGTCTAGAAAAGGCATTTTTATTGATTGTATGTTCAAATAAGCTTTAATAGATCACTTCATTAATATTCTTCTCACTTAACAATTCAGAACACAAACATCATCAAATCTAGATGTATCTTCTATAGGTATGAGAAAAATCATGTACCAAACTCACAATTTATCGGTAACATGCTAGGTATGTGTTTACTTCCCTGTTGTCCTGGAAAATCAGTAGAGATTGAATTATATTCATTTTTTTTTACTAATACATAGAATATACGTGGGTATTTTTGTATTTTTCAGTATATTTTGGGTTATAGTGGTGCTTGTAATGGCAGCGTTATTGGTAACGACAATATACGTTCAGATGTCTGATTATTATCGTTACCCAACTGTCACTAGTGTTAACATTCGTTACGTGGAAGAAGAAGATTTTCCTGCAGTAACAATCTGCGATTTAAATATTTTTAATAAGGAGTTTATTCAGGAAATGTCGAATCGAACCCAAATGGCTATGCCACATTTGACCGAAATTACCGGTATCTATCACCTGATTGGTAAACGACTGTTGACAGGCATGTTTAAAAATGCCCCACCTATTGGAAACAAATCCGCTGAAGAAATTGTGGATACGATTTTTACGCAAGTAGAAAGTATGATAAAAGGCACGGGACTACGGTGTGCTTGGGGTGATTATTATTGGGAAGACTGTAGTGCTGGCTTAACAACGCGAGTGACGGAAATGGGAATCTGTTTCACCGTTGATACCTTAAAATTGAAAAAGACGAAAAAAGTTATTAATCCAAATCCAGTGAGTAATGCTTTACGAGGATTAAGTGTGTTGGTTACTACATCGAGAAGTGATATCCCTTATAAACTCTACCAGTTTGAAGGTTTTAAAGTAAGTATGAAAAGTTACTATAAAAGTAGGACTATATTCGACTGGTGATTCACATCACAGCCGACAAAATTACCAACTGCAGAATATTGCGGATTTCAGACCACATCTTATTTTTGTTATAAGTAGAAATTGGGAAATCGACCGGCGACAAATACAATTTTCAGTCGTCTGAGCTATTTTATCAACAAAAGAGATTGATCAGTCTCCATATTTCGCCATATACTAGCAGTCGTTTCAAAGTCTGTCAGTTGCATACAGCCTATTTTGAATACTGTACTTTTACCGTCATTAACGCCATAATCTTTACCACAAAAGTTCAAGAATTCTAATTGGTCTACCTCAGGTTTATGACTGTGCTAATAGTAAGGTGACATTTCCAGATGCCTTAACTGATTAGTTTTTAAGAACATAATGGATTGACACAAAACCAAGCTTTTGTGAGAAACACACCATCTTTAAAACTAATTAGAACCTTTTCGTTCACATTCATAATGAATATGTGAAAAACTAACTAAAAAGTGAACAAACAGCTGACGCTTGGACGGTTTAACCGTCTTGTTCAAGAATAACAACTTAGGTCTTGAGAGTGAATATATGTATTATCAGATTGTGACTCTCAAACGCCGACCTATATGTGAACCCACAACCACCATTAATTCGGCCCTGTGACCCTTCACACTATGGACAAGCAACATATGTTTTGATCAGAATACTTTGGGGTTACAATCAAAATAGAAGTATGCTTCTGGATGTTCAGTGGCGTTACTGGTTAGTCTTTTTAAATGCAAAATTTGACTCAGTTATATTCATCGAAAACTTAAAGTCGGTAATAATAACTGTTAGGGATAATGGTAATCGAAACATTTTCACACTTTTCTGCGTTGAATCAGACCATGTAAATATGGAATAGCTGATAAAAGTGTTGTACGCTATTTTCTATGCGATATGGTGCCTTTTGTAAAGGCTTTATTTCAGGAATATAGCTTCCGAGAATTTTCCTACTGTCAACACGGAGCCCAATTCGAAATGCATCACAATAATTTATAATTGTCCGATAGTTATTACCAATTATTAACATAACTTTACTCAACTTAATGACTTGATCACTTGACATAGTTCAGATTTTATCATTGACTCAAATGCTTGGTGTGATACTAAATAATTGTTTTGACATTTCCATTATAACCCATCTCCCCAGAAATCTAAGGCCAATGTTTTTTCCTTAAAGAAAAGCCGACTGGCTCTAGGGCTTATTTGGACGCTTCCCTAATATATCAAATTTTTCCCTTGGTTAAATGGTATTATTTAAATTTCCCGCCTTATGTTATTTTTTTCAAAGGGTTATTCATGACTGATGTTTAATAAAATGAAATTATTAAAATTAAATTATATTACATATCATTTTTGTTCAATTTAAATTGGTCAAGATCTTTTTTAAAAATGACTGATAATCAAATGAATAAAAATCTAATTATTTTTAAAAATCTAAAGTTAGAACCCAAAAATACTTTGATTCCCTTTTTTTAATGATCTCATTCTATTTACTCACATCTTATTCTAAACCCGATCCCCCGAAAAATTATTAACATTATCTTTAAATCAACCTTCAAAACCACATTGGGGAAAACCAAGATTAGCTTTTGTATCTGGCTTTCAATTTTGATTTTAAAGTGGGGAAAAAAGTTGAAAAATTTATCACTTTTTGAGTGTGTAAAAATCTTTCTAAATTGGTGTGGTAAATGCTGCAAGGTTGTTTAAACATTAGTGTGTAAAACCCTTCAAACTTTCACATTAGTGTGTAAAAGCTGCAAGATTTATGACATTGGTGTGTAAAGGCTGCAAGATTTATGACCTAAGTGTGAAAAAGCTGCAAGATTTATGACATTAGTGTGACTTTGATAGTAAAGTATAAGCACACTTCTTGAATAAGGTTACAAAAAACATGACTATAACCAAGTACATAAAAGAGGACCAACTTTCACTTATGATTCATTCTTTTTCAGGTAGTTTTACATGATGTTGATGAAGATCCTTTACCACAATCTCGTGGTTTCGTGGTTGGTGCCAATTGTTCTTCAGAGATCGAAGTTTCAAAACATGTGGTAAGTAAATCACACTTAACATGTAGGACTTGAATTGAAATGGAGTTTAACACTCTACCTGTTCGACTTTTAATCAATTTCTATAGATAATTAAATTAAGTTGTCTATGTGAGACAAAACGATACTGCAAAAATTAATCCCGAATTTAGTCTGTCACTAATTTCATATTATACCATTGCAGCATTTTATATTTTAGCGACAGATATAGATTAATGTAAAATGAGGTTTCTCGAAAGTTTATTACATTGTTGCTTTCCAAAAACATCGGATGCACCTTTTTTTGCTGTTTGATTGGGAATAAGGATTTTTTTCTTTACATCGTATTCACATGCCCAATTTGTAACAGAAACGATGATGGTTAACCCACATGTCATTTCGTTTCCATTCCCTAAGTAGCTACTGATGGTTCTTGGAAATAAAACACATAGACATTTTAAAATTTGACGTGAACTTTGTTCGTATCTATTATTGTTGATTTTGAGAACGATAATTACTATTTCGGGAGTCGCTGTCTTTTGCAGCTAGTATGTCGTCAGCAAAGTCTCAACTTTACGGGAAGTGACTAACAATCATTTAAGACAACCGACATAGGGTTTATGTTGTATCACTTTTTCAACAACTTAATAATAACAGTTTAATAATTTTGGTTTTGTGTTATTTGTCTCTGGCTATGCAAAGGCCTGGGCTTTCACAAGAAGGTGTGAGCACTTTAATAATGTGTCATTTCTTGTCATAAAATATTTTGTAAAAATGTTAGTTTGTTAGATTTCTTTACAGCAATTCCGTAACATTATGTTAGATTGGCAAAATTTATTCAATTTATGTCCATCTGTTACTCTTTCCATGTGATCTACTTTGTTACACCAAAAATATTTCGAATAGAATATAATTGGATTGCTTATGTTGAGAAATTAACTGCTAGCAACTGTGATCATCAATGGTAATTTCTTAGCTATAGATGCGTCTCGTCTGATTCATTCGATTCTCCTAGACTACAATAGTCTTGAGTTTCCAGTTGGTATGAGATTCTGCAAGTCCCTGGGTCAACTTAATCCCATTAAGCCGATAAATTTGTTTAAAAGTTTTACAAGACATTATAAAATGATCAAATGAATCCGACCTAAAGAACGAGGGTGTTAATTAGAGCAATCTACTTGATATTATTTTTTTTTTCTTTTTCATTGTAGAGAATTGGTCTGGAACCGCCATTCAAGGCTTTTGGCGGAAGCACCTGTGTGGACACCAACAGTGAGAAATTTGTGAATCCATTAAAACGCTATGAAAATTATACCAAAGAAGCATGTGAAAATGAATGTTTTATTGATTACGTCGTACAGACCTGTGGATGTCGACACTTTTTACATAAAGGTAATGGAATTGTTGCTCTTTATTGGCATGAATGTTTTTTCCATTAACATGGCATTACGCCAGTGGAAGTAAAAAATGTATCAAAATATACAATTAATATCAAACTAAGCAGCTAACAATGTATAAATGATTGAAAATCATTTAATCTTGAAGGAATACTGAGTCTTAAGCCACGTTTATACAGACACGAGTAATCCGGGCCGAGTCCAGACCGAGTTCGAAAAAGTAGCTGTCTAAACGTGTTGAGATGGCTCGGCACCGTGCTAGTTCCGAGTGTGCCGAGTCTCACAAGAGAAGGAGGTCTCTGTCCGGACCGAGTATTACATGGCAAAATATCAGTGCTGTGTAAACACACCACTGGGCTGGGCTTGGGAGTTTCGCTCATTCGTAGAAACTACAAATTAGGACATTTACAAAAAACATTAACAAGCGACAAACAGGTACTTTCTGCTTTACAATGTGTGCCCGACGGGGAGCTACATAGACTGGTGAAGAGACCAAAGCTCTGAACGCTATTTGGTTTGACGAGATCGAGTCAATCGCTCAGAGTCTACGTGAACGCAAGAAACAAAATTTGAGAATCTTAAGACTCCTTTAAGCATTAAGCGAGACCAATTCAGCAAAGACTTCACAATCACAGATGAAGCCAGCGCCATTTTATATGTTTGTGATCATTTCCTAGGTCTATTTAGATGTTGGCCAAGTTTGTTTTTTAAAAGTGCTGTGTAAACGGTATACAGGCCGACCAGGAAGAGGCTTGACCTAGTATTGTTCGCTTCAACTGAGTCAGATTTATTGGCTATCTACGGTTTTAGAATGAAAATACAATTTATAAATTTTAAACTTGACCAATAAGAGCATATACTCATCACTTGCAGATCACTTGCTACCAAATATAACATAACAGAATCCTAATGTAATCCGATAAGTCCAAAAAATTAACATACATGTTTATGTTTTTATCCATAAAAAGGCAATTGATTATTCCCTTGTTTTTTCACTCCATGACTTTAGTCAAAGAATAATAATCACGTAAAGATATTCTTTGATTTTTGAACATTGTACAGAAAACAACGCAAAGATGAAATCACATTCAGTTTGATCCTATCACGTAATAACGTAAAATAAAATTTTAATGACTTAATCAGAGACTAGTAAAGTACTATCAAACAAACAGTCGAATATTAATTTCTTTCAAATCAATACTACAAAAGAATTCGCAATGTAATAAGTGCACAACAGCTGTTACTTTAAAGGAGGAGATTCCAAAAATTTTAAATTTGCAAATCTGGAAAATGCATTGTGGGGTTCTATAGCACGGAGGTTAAAGCGTTGGTTCTTTACGTCATGACGTCATTCGCTTGGCTTCGGACCTTTGAAAATGTCGGACGTGAATTATTCTAATATCGACCGGCGTGTGAAACCCGACGACTTTCACTCATAATTCCAGTCCGCCCAATTGTACATGGGTACGGATATTCCGCGTAAGATCTATGCCAGGAGGTTTGGCCAAGGACCAGCTGGTAGAAAGGATCCCTGTCACGGCGGACTTGTGAACCTAAGTTGTTATCCTTTTTAAATATAGTTGTTTCTTTATTTCTTTCTTTCTTTTTATTAAATATAATATAACAATGTTGACCTAGGACCACCGGCGTTTCTAAATGAGGGGGTGGGGAGTTCTGGCTTACGTATTATGAGGCCCTAATAACTGTGGACATAATTTCTCGTTAGAATATTTTTAAACCATTTTCAGATTGTTGTAGCCTAAACGCTTTTTACTTCTTTATATTGTATTTCACCAGTCCCAGTAATAGTTAGGCCAATATATAGACTCACTGTAAGTATTATCCGAAAACCATTCATACTTATACTTGGCTAGGAACACTTTTAATGATTTCAATGCAAATTTATATCATAGGTCTAGTTCTTTTTGAACTATTTCAATCGTTTGTAAAAACCGAATCATGTGTCAATAACGGATTTTCATCGTCTGTGATTGGCGAAGTTTTAAGTAGGAATTTGCTATGTGTGGTTGAATATTAAAATTAAAGGTCGTATTCTCTTTTATAATATAATTGAATTTAGATAATGTTAACATTTATACAACACCGATTATCGTTAACATTACAATTTAACCTACGATTGGAATTGTATAATAATGGCCTAAACACATTATCTAATGTTTATCAATTTTATAATTCAGTTTCAAATGTTTTTAATACTTCAAATGCACACTTAGTAACACTATCTCTTCGCTATAATAGTCAGGAATACATGTACCTCACACAGTCGTCATCCAATTCAATCAAGCCAAATTACACTTTATTCTTTTGCAAAATATTTCTTATTTATTTCATGCAATAGGATACTTTCTCAAGCCTTATATATTCCATTTAATGCAACTAAGAGTAATCCTTAAAGATTAGTAATAATAATAATAGTAATAAACTCTTAATTTTACATGGGTCAGAATTATGGACATGGTCCAGTCTAAGTTGGCAGTTAGTGAAAAATTGCACATCTTCATCAGCCTAGAAAGGCTGAAACAATTTTTCCACTTTTACGTCTGCGATTGTGTGATTTGAGCTTTAGTATTTAAAACAAATTTTCACACATCTACCGGTGTTATATAAACGTAAATACTCAATTTATTTTCAGTGCAATCAATTAATTCAAATATTCCACAAGTGTTCTAATCAGTTAGCATCAGCATGCTAATGAACATGTTAATTTCAACATGTTCATTATAAACATTTCCCTAATATGTAACAGCTGCGTTTTAGAAATGTTTATCGTTCTTTTTTGTTTCGGAATAGAGGCCCCAGTTCTATTAAGTAAAGGCTCAGATATTTTTTTATTTCAGAATAAATCCGCACTCTGCTGGGGCTTGTCGTTTAGTGGTATAAAATGAAATAATGGCTTCATCGAAGGTTTCAATGCTATTAAAACCTTTATCAGTGTTCATACAAGCTATTGTACTGAGTTATCTAATTGCACCAGACTAACTCCATTTAATTTGATCATGTTCCCAATTACATTGATGGTCAAAGAATTAAATCCAATTATATCAATCGCTATGGTTTGCTCTTGTCAGTATTTCATATGAAGTTCACTATATTGCTATTTTTTTCAGGAAACGAAAGCTTATGCCACATTGATCATTTGATAAAGTGTTACCGAGAAGCTGAAAGTAGGTCTTTTATAATTTTGTTGTATTTGAACCCCTGCCATTTGGTTCATATTCATAAGAAATTTTCGAAAATATTATGCTTGGTTGGTAACTGGTAATCGATCGAAATATTGATCTACCAGAAAAGGAGAGTTTTGCGTTACGTCCTGTCTTTTATGATCTAATAAACAGGGGAACCATCATGCAATAAACTTTGTTATAGGAAATACAATATTTAAGTTTAACGCTTACAAAACTATTTTGAAATCATGGACTCAATGTGAAAGGGTACGTACAAAAACGGCATTGCCTTTTTATACGCCCACATGAAAATGTGGACGTATATTGCCATCGCCCCTGTCGGTCCGTCCGTCCGTCCGTCAACAATTACTTGTGTACGCGATACAGGCCAGAGTTTTTATCTGATTTGAATGAAACTTGGTATGTGTATTCATCTTGATAATATCTTGGACAAGTTCGAAAATAGCACGATTCCGAATGTCGGTTTATGAGTTATGGCCTTTTTATACGCCCACATGAAATGGGGGGCGTATATTGTCGTCACCCACATCCGTCCGTCCGTCCGTCCGTCCGTCCGTCCGTCGGTCCGTCCGTCCGTCCGTCCGTCCACAATTGCTCGTAAACACTCTACACGGTGTAATTCTTGACGGATTTAGATGAAACTTAATATGAGTGTTTATGATCACGCAAGGATGAACCCTATTGAAAATCAGCGAAATCGGAAAAAAATTAGTATGAGTTCGTGCCCTTGTTCTTGAATGGCTCGTAAACACTCTACAACGTGCAATTCTTGACCGATTTTGATGAAACTTGGTGTGAGAGTATGTTATAACTCAAGGATAAACCCTATCGAAAATCAGCGAAATCGAAAAACATTTAGTATGAGTTATTGCCCTTGTTCTTGAAAACGCGCTCAATTTTAGCTTGTAAACATTCTTGAGAGAACAATTTTTAATGGATTTTAATGAAACTTGGCCTGAGTATTTGTTATCACCCAAGGATGAAGCCTATTGAAAACCAGTCAAATCGAAAAAAAATTAATATCAGTTATTGCCCTTGTTTTTGAAAACGCGTTCAATTTTTAGCTTGTAAACACTCTACAAAGCACAGTTATTGACCGATTTTGACGAAACTTGCTGAAATTGTTTAATATCACCCAAGAATGAACCCTTTTGAAAATAGCACATATCGAAATATATTTAATAGGAATTATTGCCTTTGTTCTATAAAATGTGTTGGATTTTTGCCTTGTAAACACTCTACAAGTCACAATTCTTGAGCGATTTTGACATAACTTGGCATGAGTATTTGTAATCACCTAAGGATGAACCCTATTGAAATTCAGTTAAATCGAAAAATATTTAGTATCAGTTATTGCCCTTGTGTTTGAAAACGCGTTCAATTTTAGCTTGTAAGCACTCTAGAAAGAACAATTCTTAATGGATTTTGATAAAACTTGGCTTGAGTATTTGTTTTTACCCAAGGATGAACCTTATTGAAAATCAAATAAATCGAAATATATTTAGTGTCAGTTATTGCCCTTGTGTTTGAAAACGGGTTTAACTTTTTGGCTAATAAACACTCTAGAAGGTACAATTCATGACCAATGTTGACAAAATTGTTGGATATCGCAAGGGATGAGCCTAATTGAAAATTAAAATTATCAAAATATATCTAATATGAATTATTGCCCTTGTTCTTTTAAACGCGTTCCATTTTTGTCTCGTAAACACTCTACATGGCACAATTCTTGATGGATTTCGATGAAACTTGGTGTGAGAGTGTGTTGTAACTCAAGGATGAACCCTTTTGAAAAGCGAAATCGAAATTTTTTTTAGTATGAGTTACTGCCCTTGTTCTTGAAAACGCATTCAATTTTAGCTTGTAAACACTCTAGAAAGAACTATTCTTAATGGATTTTGATTAACTTTGGCTTGAGTATTTTTTTTTACCCAAGGATGAACCCTATTATAAATCAAATAAATAGAAATATATTTAGTGTCAGTTATAGCCCTTGTTCTTGAAAACGCGTTCAATTTTAGCTTGTAAACACTCTAGAAAGAACAATTTTTAATGGATTTTGATGTAACTTGGCTGGAGTATTTGTTGTCTCCCAAGGATGAACTCTATTGAAAATCGAAAAATATTTAGTACAAGTTATTGCCCTTGTTTTTGAAAACGCGTTCAATTTAACTCGTAAACACTCTAGAAAGAACAATTTTGAATGGATTTTGATGAAGCTTGGCTTTAGTATTTGTTTTCTCACAAGGATAAACCCTATTGAAAATCAGATAAATCAAAAAATATTTAGTGTCAGTTATTGGGCCTGTTTTCAAAATCGCTTTCAACTTTTGGCTTGTGAACACTCTAAACATTCATTTTTGACAAAACTCGCTGAAATTGTTTAATATCAACCAAGAATGAGCCTTATTAAGAATTAAAAATATCAAAATGTTATTAAGGGTGAACCCTATTGCAAATCATAAAAATACCGAAAAATATTTAATGAGTTGAGTTAGGTACAATTCTTGACAGTTTTTAATGAAACTAGAGACCCTAGAAAAAAATATATGGTGGAAGGTTGAATATTTCATTCCACTTTTGTAACCTTACTGAAAAGTTTTTATTTGAAATAAATGCTGCCAGTGGGCGTATATTACCTTGCCTGGCAAGCTATCTTATTAAATGGAAAAAAGTTAAAATTTACTTGTGTACGCAATAGAAGCTGTTGTTTTCATCCGATTTGAATGAAACTTGGTATGTGTATTCATCATGATAATATCTCGGACAAGTTCGAAAATGGGAACGATTATTCACATTTATAATATCTCGCCAGATGTCTTTTTATGAGTTATTGCCCTTGATTTAATGAGAAAATGTTAAAATTTACTTGTGTACGCAATTGAAGCTGTAGTTGATTTGAATGAAACTTGGTATGTGTATTCATCTTGATAATATCTTGCCAGATGTCTGTTTATGAGTTATTGCCCTTGATTTAATGAGAAAATGTTAAAATTTACTTGTGTACGCAATAGAAGCTGTAGTTTTTATCCGATTTGAATTAAACTTGGTATGTGTATTCATCTTAATAACATTGCGGACAAGTTAAAAAATGGTGCGATTCCAGATGTTGGTTTATGAGTTATTGCCCTTGATTAAATGAAAAAAAAAACATGGAATATTCTGTTTGCTGAAGTGGGCGTATGTTACCTTGCCTGCCAAGCTATCTTTACCATTGTAGCCTTAATACGGGTTTTGTCTTACAAACCCATATTGAACTACACTTCAAGGCGTCATTAACAAATCTTCTCTTCTGTTAATTTGGATTTCTTAGAAAAATCCTAGGATCATTTCACTTGTATGGCGAATAGGGGTGTGGTTTGGAGATGATATGTTTTGATTTGTAACTACATCTAAATGAACATAGACCCTGCCCAAAATGAAATGAATGTAGTTTTTGGTCCTGTTTTTGGTTTTCTGCACCTTCTGGACTAACGAAGACGTCGACCCAACCCATGTTGAATGACCAGGAGTATACATAAGAAGAAGCTGGGCGATCTAAGTCAGAAGATTTCTATTGATTATGAGTACATTATGGGTAGTTAGTAATTACATGTAGTATAATGATTGGTCTGTATTACACAATATGTTTTACAAAATCCATTTCAATTCTTTATTCCAGAGGACTACTACAGAGGTGGAACTGCCAAATCTGAATGCATCTGTCCACTGCCTTGTAAAGAGAGTACTCACAAAGCTTCGATTTCCTGTGCTAAATTCAGAGCTACTGAAAGCTTTGAGAAAATTGTGTACGTTTTGAGTTTCAAGTTTCATTTGAGAATGGCTATATACGCATTTCGTTTAAAGCGACTTAAATGGATACTGAGTCTTAGAATGGACATAAAATATAAGTTCTCACGAATAGTCAATTTTATATATTCGCTTAATGTACGATTTCGATAGATGTTATGATTTGAATAGTATAAGTTTAAATTTAAGGGAGAGAACTGTTACTTTTGACTTTATATTTCAGCCAAAATCTGGATGCTGATGTTGTTGTGCTTCATTTTTTCTTTGGTGATCCAGTTGTGAACGTAATTGAACAGGTTCCTGTTTATACGCTTGAGAAACTTCTAGGTAGGCATTTCTTCAGATATCTTCACTGTTTTTTTTTAATACAGATTGATGGCTTTATTGGGGTATTGATAATAATTATATAAAGAACAACATACAGTTGTACGCACACCTTAGAACATTCTATATTCGTTGCGTATTATCATGCGTTAAGGCTAAAAAAGAAAGAAACAATCATACATGGATAACAGGGATCTTTCTACATCAAGTTGGCCTTTGGTTGAACTTTTTGACCTTGATTATCTGGGTTGACTTATATATACGTAGATCTTTCATTATACAGTAACGTGATGGTTCATTATACAGTAACCATGTGCCTTTACTTGTCATTCCAGGTTCTATTGGAGGTCAAGTGGGTCTATTTATGGGATTTAGTTTAATAACAGTAGCTGAAATGTTTGAACTTATCTTTCTGCTGGTCACACGAGGACGATTATTGCACCATGAAAGGTACCACGCTGAGGCTGAAATGAGAAGACTTGCTGAAAATTCAAAACAATGAAAATTACATATGTGGGATTCTTAATAGTATACAGTTCATTCCGCCGTAAAATTGCTTATCTGATCATCTTAACTGATGTACAGCTGTGATAACGAAATCTGAAACATCTTCCTTCATCTAATTACACATGGCCACGATTACAATTCAAAAGCAGTGAATACACAATCATCACTTTTCAGTTTATATTCTCAAAAGATACATATTCTGAAAGCATGCCATAGAATGAAAGATTTGTATTTATAAACTACCTAAACTACCAAAATATAATGAAAGAGTGGTTCGTTAGAAACTGTTGTTACGTTGGTTTCATACAGTTCTAGTTTGTAAAGTCATTTGTTGCCGTCCAAAGATGTTAAGGGTTAGGTATTACGATGTTGTGCACTTAGGATTAAAAATGCTGAAAATTCTAGTGTCTTTGGTTTTCTTACCTGAGTTATATTTCGAGATCGAGAAAAAGATGATAAATAAATAAAATCGATGATGTCACACTTAATTTGAAAGCAGGGTATTTCCATAAACGAGATCTTTGAGCTAAAGTTGTTGATATTAATTGAAATTGAAACTGGGTAGTGTCTTCTATGAACAGTGCAATTAAAATGTGGAACCGCGAGGTGGCTTTTCTCAAATGGGTGTATATTGAAGGGCTATATCGTATATGTTTGTGTACCGGTATCTTTATATTTAAGGGTATATTTATTTTAAATAATGTTTCTGAATAAAGGATTGAATAGATAAGGTTCTTTGTAAAGTTAAGTTGAAATTAAAAGAAGCGATTTTCCGCCCGAAATCAAACAATCATAATGAACCGATTAAATTGTTGCTGTTGCTGTTGCTCCTCTTAGTGACATTCTAGGATATTTTACCTTCATTGATATTTACACATGTTAAGAACGAGATTTAATTCAATATGCATTGACAACGTTTGAAAACAATGACGCCCGAGATTGACAGAAGAACTGTTTTATTCTGTTCTGTACTGTTCTGTGTGGGCTCCTTGAATATTACTTTTGCAGATATATATTTTCAGGGGCGTAGCGTACGGGGGGTTGGGTCGGCAAAAAGGGTTATGGATGGAACCGTCGGTAAAACGCGGAATCGATCGATTAAACCGATTAATTAACTTAAAAAGTCAAAACCTTGTGTTGGTTATGACCGGTCGATAAAAGACGGCAAGGTGTGGGATCGTTGGTAAAACCAATTAATCTTAAAAGTAAAAACCTTGTGTTGGTTATGATGTTATTAGTAAACTGTCAACATTAAAAGTTTTTTTTTTTACTGAAACTACCGGAATCGGTCGGTATAAGTTGGTTATGACCGGAGTCTTAGGTAAAACCGATTGGTTAACCGATACCCTTGTTATCGGTAAGCTGTTCGTTATTTGAATTTGTCGGTAAAACGCGGAATTGGCCGATAGAAGAAGGTCATAGATGGAGCCGTCGATAAAACCGATTTGTTAACCGAAAGAGCAAAAACTTCTGTTAAGATGTTATCGGTAAACCGTTCGTCTACATAAAAAGTGATTTTTTTCTGAACTTGTCGGTAAAACGCAGAATAGGTGGAAAGATAGCTTGCCAGGCAAGGTAGTATACGCCCACTGGCAGCATTGAATTTGAAAAATAAATAGAGCAATGACTCAAAAACATTCACTAAATGGATATTGAAGTCAAGGGCAAAAACTCAAAAACACCAAGTTTCATCAAAATCCATTGAAAATTGTAGCTTCTATTGAACCCACAATAAATTTTTGACACAATCTTACTAAGTCAAGGCCAATAACTAAAAAACTGTTCATCGCAAAATCTTCAAATTCGAACTTGATCGTTGTCTTATCAATTCCAATGCTCACACCAAGTTTCATTTAAATCCATTGAAAATTGTAGCTTCTATTTTGTCTACAACAAATATAGAGGCAGGGGCAATAACTCCAAAACTGTTTATCGCAAAATCGTCCAAATCGAACTTGACCGCCCTCTTATCAATTCCAATGCTAATACCAAGTTTCATTAAAATCCATAGATAATTGTAGCTTCTATAGTGTCTACAGAAAATGAATTTTTACGCAATTTTACTTAGTCAAGGGCAATTACTCATAAACTATTCATCAAAAAATCGTCAAATTTGAATTTCTAATAAGTTTCATTAAGATCGGATAAAAACTGTAGCCTGTATTGTGGATACAACCCAAATTTGACGCGTTTTTACTAAGTCAAGGGCAATAACTCAAAATCCGTTCATTCGATAATTTCAATTTTCGAACTTGACCGAGATATCATCAATATATACATGTATACCAAGTTTCATTAAGATTGGATAAAAACTGTAGCCTCTAATGTGGATACAACCCAAATTTGACGCGTTTTTACTAAGTCAAGTGCAATAACTCAAAAAGCGTTCATGCGATAATTTCCATTTTCAAACTTGACCGAGATATCATCAATATATACATGTATACCAAGTTTCATTAAGATCGGATAAAAACTGTAGCCTCTATTGTGGATACAACCCAAATTTGACGCGTTTTTACTAAGTCAAGGGCAATAACTCAAAATCCATTCATTCGATAATTTCAATTTTCGAACTTGACCGAGATATCATCAATATATACATGTATACCAAGTTTCATTAACATCGGATAAAAACTGTAGCCTGTATTGTGGATACAACCCAAATTTGACGCGTTTTTGCTAAGTCAAGGGCAATAACTCAAAAACCATTCATGCGAAAATTTCCATTTTCGAACTTGACCGAGATATCATCAATATATACATGTATACCAAGTTTCATTAAGATCGGATAAAAACTGTAGCCTCTATTGTGGATACAACCCAAATTTGACGCGTTTTTACTAAGTCAAGTGCAATAACTCAAAAACCCAGTTCATGCGATAATTTCCATTTTCGAACTTGACCGAGATATCATCAATATATACATGTATACCAAGTTTCATTAAGATCGGATAAAAACTGTAGCCTCTATTCGTGGATACAACAAATGTGGACGGACCGACGGACGGACGGACGGACGGACAGGGGCGACGGCAATATACGTCCACATTTCCATGTGGGCGTATAAAAAGGCTATATAAAACATATGGTTTTCCGATAAAAATTGATAATTTTGACCGGTTGAAACGACTTCCAAAATCGCGTCAGATGTATTCTCCGGGTTTCCTAGTTTGTAAAATTTTCCGGGGAAGGACCCCCGAACCCCCCGCCACTGCAAGGGCCAAATACGAAGGCCTTTGGCCTAGAGGACTTGCCTTGGAAAAATCACCTTTCAGCCCCCCCTCTCGGGCATATTCAAGATACACCCCTGATTGATATGTTTTTCAAAGGTTTAGGATTTGCTATAATGATGGATTTCGTTCGTGTATAATGTATATACTTAATAGTGCGAGTCAGTTATTTTTGCCTCCGGAAGAACACGTGTTCGTCGGTAAAGCTAACGTTCCGTTTTGTCGGTTAATTTACGAAACCCCCCCCCCCCCCAGTCAAAATGGTCACGCTACGCCCCTGATATACCTACATAAATCAAATCACAATTATTGACTGAGGCATACATGAATATACTTTTTTAAATATTTTTTTATGTTTTGGGAAGGCGGGTTACCCCTCTTTTGATGATACAAAAAGTGACAAGGGTCAATGTGATAAAATGATTCAAAAGAAATTCGTCATATCCTTGTAGAGGATTTATGTGATGTGCATAACTTACAGGAATCTTACTTAATAATCGTCATATTATCTGATTTAAAAGTTCAAATCAATTGTTATTTTTGATTAACCAGCATAATTTGATCTTTATATTGTCGAAGCTTAAAATCTTCAGTTAGCCACAAACTTTGATATCTTGCTAAATCTTTTGTAAATAGCTAATTATATAATGATTTTTCTCGTTTTTCATTTCTTTTTGACCCAATGTTTGGGAAACCAGGATGCCTTTATGTTAACGTATAAACAAAGTAGGCCTACATTGTGAAATAACAGTAAATATTTCTCTAGTGAACTCAAAACTAACTATATAACGGTTGTGATTTAAACCGACTAAGTAAAAGTGTCTTTGCATTAAAAGTAAGTTATTCTTACGTTTTATATCGTCAATTATTGACATGTATTAAAATGGTGTATGCATATATGAATATTGTAAAGTGAAGATATTTGGAACTCTAGTTGTACTTCTTACTTGTAATAACGTTCTATGTGTATCATTATTTGTAAAACAATTATAATAACATTATTATTTGGATTAATAGAAAACAAAGGTGTATATAACCTTCAGACTACTAGTATATGGTTTAGTTCATATCATATCGTGTTGTCGTGGTTTCCCAAACTGTGGTAATTATTAGGCCCTTCGTTAACAGCTGTATAGACCATTCTGCGAAAGTGATATGTATGTTAATGTTAATAATATATTAGATGCTCAAATTTTGTCCTTATTTACCCAAGAAACACCCTCTTTTATTCAACTATGTGAAATAATTAAAGATTTAAAAGTGAACTGTGAACTTCTCAAACCAATCAAGGGAGACAACTATCATATTTCTATGAGGAAATGATCACGGATTATTCGGACTTAGTCCGCTAATTCATTTGCCATCTATTTCCATGTTAAATCACAAAATTCAATTTTCTAGAACTTTTTCCAGAAATCTCGTTGAAAACTTTCTTATATGCCACATGAAAGCCAGGCCAATACTTGGTTTCTGTACAAAAATCCAATATAGCATGACCATGAAAATTTTGAACTTATCAACATCCGCTTGACTGTCACTGCACACAAAACCACTATTTTTAGAAATAACCTTCCGCCAATTAAATTTCTCATTATCTCAGAAATTCTGAAAGAAAATGCAATTTCAGATACAAATTTCAAATCAAGACCAAAAATTAGTCCAAAATGGGCATGCAAACACCCCCAAAGGAAGGGAGAAAGATGATTTCTAAAAATAGAACGGACTAAATTATACAATCATTAGCATAAAATGTTTTACTGGTCTGAGTCCTATATTCAATTCATTTGCCATCTATTTCCATGTTAAATCAAAAAATTCAACCTTCTATAACTTTTTCCAGAAATCTCGTTGAAAACTTTCCTATATATCACATGAAAGCCTGGCCAATACTTGGTTTCTGTACAAAAATTCAATATAGCATGACCTTGAAAATTTTGAACTAAACAAAATGAAAGTAAACCGCTACATTTTATCAACATCCGCTTGACTGTCACTGCACACAAAACCACTATTTTTAGAAATAACATTCCGCGAATTAAATTTCTACTTATCTCAGAAATTCTGAAAGAAAATGCAATTTCAGACATTAAATTTCAAATCTAGACCAAAAATTAGTAAAAAATGGGCATGCAAAAACCCTTAAGGGAAGGGAGAAAGAGGATTTCTAAAAATAGAACGGACTAAATTATACAATCATTAGCATAAAATCTTTTACTGGACTGAGTCCTTATGGTAATTTACTTGCCATCTGATTCAATGTGAAATCACGAAACCTTCTTAAACTTTTCCCAGGAATAACGTTGACCACGTGAAAGTCTGGCATTTCTTTGTTTCTGGACTAAACATTCAACATATCATGACATTGAAAAGTTTAAGCAAGTCAAAATGAAAGTATCATCTCAAAAAATGCTATTTCAGACATCATCCCAAAGTCGATATACAATCATTGCTCTTAAAAAATTTTGGGGTTTGTGTGATTTCCTTTTTTTTTTGGCTCTGAACTGAATGCCATATAAAATGGAAATTTTTCAGTTTACGACCATCACAATATGTTATATTTATATATCACAGTTTGTACATGTATAACATGGTGTGATCGTCCTAAACCGAATAGAATGAGTTGGGACAAATCAATTCCAGAACAAAGAGATGTTTTTGCTGCAAATAGTTATGTTATACATGATTACCAGACAGTGTAAGTTATATTAGTCATAATATGTACCAATTATACAGACAATGGAAACCAATCAAACGGGCATGTAGGTTTTTACCGATAAAACTGCTTTTAGAATACAGATTTAACATTTCATACTGATTTTAGTGGAGTAGTGAACAAGGTGAGTAGAAATAAGGACGTTATTCAAACCGGTAAACAAAATTGGAAAGCCTTACGCAATGTATTCTCAAAACATGAACAATTCAGGCCTCATTCTTCATCATCACTTTCATAAACTTTCATATATCCACTGACAAGATTAGGAGGTTTCTTTTCAAGTATATCAACTGACATTCATTATAAATAACTAAATAACACAGATATAGGTCTATCCAAATAAACACAGTAAATGTGATTCGGATATTTATTTGGATATGTGCGAATGGATGACAAACTCTTATGAAAGGACCATTTTCAAACTTAAAATTTATACCGAATATCTGTTGTATTTACAGATTTTAAAAATGAGGACCTTGTATATAGCATGTTGTCTAGCCTTAGCTGTGATGTCACAAGCAAGACACATTCCAGCTGATATGAGAAGATATGTCGGAACTGGACTTTTTCTTGGTAAAATGAACGGTAAGCAGAAAGATTGTTGTCCAAACATGCAAATTATATTATTGAAAAGAATTTAATTATTCGCTTATGTTCAGAGACATATGATAAGCTCATCAAAGGCTTCAAGTTCATTATTTTCTGGAAAAAAGGTCCTAAACACTTTTCATATACGTGTACATCTAATTTTGTGTTTTGTACTTCATCGTTATAGCCATGCAAATATATAAAAAGGATAACACAACTAGGCACAACTAGGCTATATCTCTATATCTCTGAGTATTGATTTGCAATTTGATCACATTAAATAGTAATACATGTATAGATTTTCTATTATCCCGGGCCGGGGCCAATTTTCAGCAACATCCAGTCACTGATGTTAAGATCCCTTCAGTTAACATTTAACTGTTTTTGTTATAGGATTATCACCTAACAACACTTACTCGGATTCTGAAGCAGTCTCAACAACACCTGATGAAAATGTAGCATCAGAAACCACAACAATGGAAACTTCATCAGACGTGACTCCAACAATCATCCTAGCAGCAACAAGTTCATTTGACGACACGGAATCTTCAGATGTTACAACAATAGGATCTGCGATAGTAAATGACTTCCAAGCAACAATTGAACCCACACTTACGCCTGAATCTGGGTCCGTTAATGGAAATGCAGTAGATGGTGAAATTATTGGGAAAGCCTCTGCTGATTTAGACGGACAAACAAAAGCATCAGCTGGAATAGCAGTTGATTATGAAGGAACAACAAGTTTTTCTGTCGATTGGGACGGAAATCAGTCCTTCGGTACGACCGATGGCGAAATCAGAGGGGATGCTTCTGTTGGTCTTGATGGAATAACAACAGTGGGTGTGGTAGAGGCTGACTTGGCAATAGACTCTTCTACGCTTGTAACAGAAACTACTTCTGACGATCTAAAAAATGTTGAAATCATAGGTGAAGTCTCTACTGGCGTACCCGGACCAACGATAGCTGTGGTTGAGGGTGAATTCAGAGCAACTACCGGTTCTTTCACAGACAAGGGCACAGCTGAAGGGGATGTTTCTATTGGTCTAGATAGAACAACAGCAGCTACAGTAGAGGACGGTCTGGAAGAAAATACACTTGGTGATACCATAAACGGTAAAATAAAAGAGGGTACTTTTAATGACCAACGTAGAACAACGATATCAACTGCTAAATTAGAAGGTGAATTAAGAGCAACGACCAGTTCTCCTATAGCCGAAACAGAATCTTTCGATTTAGCAGAGGGTAGAATTGGAGAAGGAGGTTCTACTGGTCTGGATGGAACAACAACAGTGGCTATGGTAGGGGATGGCCTTGAAGCAATGGGTTCAGAAAATACACCTGTTGATATCGTAAATAATGAAATAAAAGGTGGTGCTTTTAATGACGTACGTGGGAAAACGAAAGTAACTGCTGGGGTGGAAGGTGAATTTAAAACCAGTTCTTCTCCAGCAGGGGACGAAACTGTCTCGGAATCAACCGGTGTTAATACTGATAAAGTTTTTTCTGATGTAAACGTCGGCTCACAAGTAAACTCTGGGCCAGCTGTTGCCGGTAACGGTAAACAATCTTCGGATGGGAACCTTGACTCAAATATAATGTCTACTAATGCTGTACAAGCAAAGGCGGACGAAGAATTTATTTCTGAAAAATCAGCACTAAATGTGTACAAACTAGAACCCCTAAATCAGGCCGCTGTCAAGGCTACTAAGGGCAAGGAGGTTGTTGTCATTTACGAATTAGCCACCGCTAAAAATACAAGGTAATCGGTGGCAGTTCATTGTGGATACACTTAATTACTGTTGCGGAGTAAGTTTGAATTGAACTGACCAAAGACACGAATCATAACAAATCACCTTGTATGCCGAGAAATAAAAACATTTTATCTTGTATTTCTACATTACTTCAATACTTCATGGAAGGGTTCCGATCACATTTTTCAAATTATCAAATTTGATCGTAGGGAATTTTGTCTAATGGGATGCTGAACAGTTTTTTATGTTATAATAAATTAGCTTACTATAGTAAGCTACTGCTAGTGAGTTATTTAAAGGGGCCCAGGCTTTATTTGTTTCGGACAATCATCCGACAGCCTCAAACACATGAAATCTTTTTGTTAGCTAATCAGAAATATTCTACAGAGCTTACCTTTGAAATTTGAGCCTTCAAATCCATGTGTATCCATAATTATTCGTGTTTGAAAAATCACAATGACTTAAGAAATTACGAACGTCCCGCCATATTGGAAAACGGTTCGTCTTGATAATCAAAGAGTTATCCTTCCCGTCGTGCAATAGCGGTCATCTATATAAATAGACTACAACGCATTTTCAATTGTAGACTTTGTCAACAGAAACAAATTTCAGACTGACTGGAGACCAGCCACGTACAGCACGGAAAAAAATGAAAGTGAAATTTTTTTGTTAGAGGCATATTTCAAGGTATTTTGCGATTTTCTCAGAGCTTGAATATTTCTGAGGACTGTTTAATTGTAACAAAGGCCCAAAACGACCCCTAAAATCAAGCCTGGGTAAGATACGCCAACTTCCTAGCTCTTAAGCAGCTTAAAGGTTGAAATTCGAATCTTGACCGAAAATGAACATGTCCATGACCATACAAATGAAAAAAATGTTTCCTGTTGTACATTCCCAAGCCATTTTATGGAAAAGGGGATAAAGCGACGTCAATATACGTTTACATTAGAATGTGGGCGTATATATATAACAACAAGATGCAATTAACTAGTTTATTAAGTTCTTTAAATTAGAAATGAAATGGGTAAAGGGAATATTAGATAAACTGTTTTTGTACATTTACACATTGTATTAAGCTTCTGAAAGGTACATGACATCTGCATGAGTCGGTTGAAGACGTCCTGTTTATAACAAAAACAAAAATTACCAACTTAACCAATAACCATGGGATTAGGTTATTACAATAGGTACATCTTCAACTGCATCTACATGTGTACATGTACTCGGGGGCGTAGCGTGACCATTTTGACTGGGGGTGTAACGTCTAAGTTTTACAGACGAACACGTGTTACGTCTAAGTTTTACCGAGGAATACGTGTTCTTCCGGGCGCAAAAATAAATTACTCGCACTATTTAGTATATACATTATACACGAACAAAATCCATCGTTATAGCAACCATATCAATCAAGGGTGTATCTAGAATATGCCTGAGAGGGGGTCTTAAAGGTGATTTTTCCAAGGTAAGTCCTGCAGGCCAATGGCCTTCGTATTTGGCCCTTGCAGTGGCGGGGGGTTCGGGGTACCTTCCCCAGAAAATCTTACAAACTAGGAAACCCGGAGAATTCATCTGACGCGATTTTGGAAGTCTTTTCCACCGGTCAAAATTATCAGTTTTCATCGGAAAAACATATGTTTTATATAGACTTTTTCTATTATCGACCGATTCCGCGTTTTACCGACAAGTTTAGTAAAAATCACTTTAATGTAGACGAACGGTTTACCGATAAAATCTTAACAGACACAAGGTTTTCACTCTTTCGGTTAACAAATCTGTTTTACCGACGGCTCCATCTATGACCTTCTTCTATCGGCCAATTCTGCGTTTTACCGACAAATTCAAATAACGAACAGCTTACCGATAACAAGGGTATCGGTTAACCAATCGGTTTTACCGAAGACTCCAGTCATAACCAACCTTATACCGACCGATTCCGGTAGTTTCAGTAAAAAAAATACTTTTAATGTTGACAGTTTATTGATAACATCATAGCCAACACAAGGTTTTTACTTTTTAGGTTAATTGGTTTTACCGACGGTCCCACCTTACGGTCTTTTATCGACCGATCATAACCAACACAAGGTTTTGCCCTTTTAGGTTAATTTATCTGTTTAATCGATCGATTCCGCGTTTACCGATGGTTCCATCCATAACCCCTTTTTACCGACCGATTCCGCGTTTTTTTTTTACAACACTTTGACATTCTGAAATGGTATATAAATATGGATAATAATAGATATAAGATGTTGAGTTTCGGTTAATATAAGACATGTATACATATAGATTTCATGCCTGACTTTACTATCCAAGGTTTGACAAACATTATTGCAGGACAGCCAACATGTAAAAGTATAATATTAACATACTCAAATATAGGACATATTCATCAAAAGACTTTGAAAAAAAAATGTGTTTATTTTTTACTTCTCTTAATTACTTACGTCGAATTTAATATAAATCAAAATAAGAGTGATAAATTTAGTGCATGATATATTTTCTATATACTTTTACTTAATAAACCCCGCCTTGACAATAACACGATACAGTCGATTTAATTTAACGGACTCGAGATTTAGCAGTTAATAGATATGGTTTTGGGGATAGCGTAGTAAACAAATTCCCATCTAAATCAATCTCTGATCCTTCAATTTTAGACAAAGAATATCTTTGCAAAATATTACAAAATATCAGAAACAGTTCCATTCTTGCAAGAGCTGCACCTGGACATAATCGAGGTCCTATACCATACGGGATGAGATTACCGTTGTGGATGATCTTCCCATCGCCATCTATGAATCTGTCGGGGTTGAATTGTTCAGGGTTTTCCCACAAGTTCTCATCATGATGAATAGAACTTATACCAGCAAGTATTATACATCCTTTGGGTATTACAAACCCTTTAATCTTCGTATCCTTTGTAGCTGTATGAGGAAGCGAAGACATAGAAACATTTGAGTGTCGATGGCATTCCATTAACGTAGCAGTACAGTACGACATGTTAGGTTTATCCGCCCATACGACTCTTCTTTCAGAACCAACAACTTCGTCGATTTCTTTTTGACACTTGATTTGTGCGTCAGTGTTGACTATCATGTGAAGAAAAGCCCAGTCCAGAGAGTTTGCTGTAGTGTCTGAACCGGCTAGGTACAGATCAAGAAGGCTGTACATTAATACACGGTTGTTAAACTCCTGTGAGTCAGCGTCAGCAATAGCTGTTAGTCCACAATCTATCAAATCTCTTGGCCTTTCCTTGTTCCATGTCTTCTGGTGCTCAACAATCTTCTTAGAAATATAACCCTTGGTGTGCTCGGCACCGGCTACAAGTTCTTTGAATTTTCCACGCGCTCCTGGAAGGTAACGCAACTGAGGTAACATATTTAACGGTGTAAATGGACCTTCACCTTCGAAAGCTTGAGTCAAGAATTTTAGAATTTTGATATAATCTGGATCGTCATACTCGAATTTTTTTCCAAACATCAGCTCTCCCACAATAGAACTTGTACTTCTTATCAAGATTTTATTCAATGCCATGGTCTGGTTTTCTTGCTTCGAAAATTCATTTAGGATGGATTCAGTCTCATTTAGTACCTTTTCTTCAATGTTTAGGTCTTGAAACCCACGAACGGCCATATAATGGGTGTGTTCCCACAGCTGGTCATTTGACCATACTATACCCGTTCCACCTTTCTGTACCTGGCGTGCAACCCAGAATTTCTCCGAGGGTCTGTCTGTAAATACATCTCTCTTCTCCACGAATGCTTCCTTCACAGATTCCAAATCGTTGAGAAAAATCATAAGTTGACGACCAAAATATAATCGGTACACAGAACCATATTCTTTCTCCATTTTTTCAAAATATTTATACTTTCTGGAACGATATTTCCAGCTCATGTCAATAACATTTCCGACCAAAGGAAGAAATGATGGTCCTGGTGGAATTCCTGGAATTTCTCGCATGGATAAGACACACCCAATTATCAACAACGCTAATAGCGCTATAACCAATACCCCGATGATAATTCCAGCCAGAGTCCAATCATCCAAACTCGACATTTTAAGCTGTTTACACTTGACACCTTAAGTTACTCGGTGCAACTTTTGTCGTTCTGATAAATTTTTAAATGCTGAACGGTTTGAGCCAAAATACTTGAATAATGTTAATTCGATAAACAAAATCCACTTAAACAACTTCTGTTTATATCTAACACGATATCCTGTATTTATTTGTCAAGTTTTTCAAAAATCACTGACCGCAACTAAGTGGTGATATATTAGTGGGTGTTTCTATGGGAAATGTCGAACAAACATAGCAACAGCTTGGGTTGAGTAGCTTTCATTGGTCATTGATGCGGTAAAAACGAATTATATTGCTTAAAAGGGAATTATCTAATCACATTTATAGTTTCCATCTGAAAACTACGATGGCCTATATACGACAAAATTATTATTTCTAATTTGAATTATGAACTCTTGTTTTTATTTTTATAAACTTTGAAACCATTGAATTACTTTCAACCAAGGTGATATATCAAGTTTTTAAATACAAAAAACATTGAATTATCACTTGGGTTAAAATTTGTTTCTACAACGGTGATATGTCAAGCTTTTAAATAAAAAATCTTTGAATTATTATTTATAATTGTATGGGTGAAAATTATTTACTACCAAGTTTTTAAATAAAAATCAAAGTGCCACGCTATTATCACAAACTTCATCTTACTTATTTATTTTGCAATAACCTACATATCTTGTTTCATGTTAATGCATCAATTCGATTCGTTTTGGCTATATTCGTTAGCATAATACAATCAAGCTATAAGTTAACATTTTTTGTAACATATGAATACGGCAACAAAAACCCCAACAATGTATTGCACTTAAACCGTATCTTACAGGGGAAATGAAATGAATGGAGTTTTACGTCCTACTCTTCTGCAATTTATAGGCTGGTAGAGATATTAAAAGGAAAGGGGTGGTCGTTTTTAATCTTTCAATATTGGTATATGTACTGTTAACATCTAAAGGTCTTTATAATCTGACATTCGAAGAAACATTCGAGTTAATATTTTTCCTACATAATTGATTGAATAGATTTTCTACGAAACTGTTAGAATCTACTAATCTAATTTAGAATCTGTGAACTGACCTTTTGCGTGAATGGCGTTTCATAAGGGCCTATCATTAAGATTGCACAATAATGTAGCAAATGGTCAATCTATTATATGTGTTATTGTACAATCTGAGATAATAGGTCGACCCGATCGGGAACTCTGACCTTCTGATTCCGATTCTGCAATTATTAAGCATAATAAGTAGCCGAATATAAATATATTTATTTATTTATTTAAGAAATATAAATTACATTTCCATTGAGTTACATTCTACATGTGGAAACGCTAGTGTTTTTTTTTTTTTTTCTGTTTAGTTTTCTAAAATTATGTTTAAGATGTTGGATTAACTTGTTTGCAGTGACGATATGGTCTGGATATTCGAGGGATGTTATTTATAACTTACAATTACATATCCGACTTGATGATCAAGAATTGGCGGGAAATATAGGGTCAATCGAGGTCAATTGTCTCCGATTTGACAGAATTTCCCGCGGAATAACATTATACCCTACGATGATTGGTCGAATCTGCTAAATAGACCAGTCTGATTGGTCGATTTTCGAGGGCAATGTTATTGATAAAAATAACAATCTATGGCGAAAAGAGGTGAAAATTTCTTTTAAAAAATTGTAAGAAACTGATGTCAGTATGGTTTTATCGAGTATTCTTCGGGCCAATGTGACAGACTATACACCGAGACCTAAAAGAACCAGGTTCGAACCTCCGAAACATTATGACAGTGGTGGAAGTGGACCTAAAGAACTAGAATTGTGTGATGTCATCGATGTATTGAGAAGCTATGTAGATTATGGTGGTGGGGTGAACTGTTCAGTTTGTGGTGAGTTAATTAGGTTAATGAGCCATTTAATACGATTGTAATCGTCATTACTTAACACTTCATATTTTCACTTAGTCCTTATTCTAATCTTATTATATTTATTTACTATGTCCATAATTTTAATCCTAGCACTGTCACTTACTAGGCTGGACTGGTCGGGTTTCAATAGTTTATGCCTTTTTGAATTTACGGCATATGATATTTGATATTCTGAATGTGCTTAATTACCAAGCTAATTAATCAGCCCAGTTAACATGGTGACAGATATTAATCTTGAAATTTAAGACTTTTAATTCATATACAATCGAATGAGCCTTAACATGACTTTATGAACCTTAGCTATTTGTAAGCCTAAGCTGTAACAACCAGTTCAGAAGCATGATAGTCTTGAATATAACAAGTGACAAAAATGTAGTCAGATAACAATTTATATATTCATTAATTTCCTACACTTTTTGCATGCTGCTTTTTGTCATGAGTTGTTTATCTTTTCTGCTTGAGACACAAGATCAATAGAAGGTAATTTGCATGCCTTCTTTTAAACTTTCAGTTTAATATAGTACCATTTGAATCATGTGGAATGTACTGAAAACCTGTATCAAGTATTCAAGATATCATCCCAATTCCCAACATTGTTTTTGAAGGGACTCTAAACTCAATTTATTTTGTCTGCCTGTAATTCCATGAAAGATAGGTACATATTTTTGTATGAGAAAGATGCCTGTATGATTTGAAACCTATGATCATTTACCAATGATAATTTCTCACTTTTCAAAATTTATTATAGGTAAACTGTATAAATCAAAAGTGTGTTTTATAAAACATATATGGGAACACAGTGTATATTGGGATTTGTTTGATGGAGCCAAGAACCATGAGCGTGTGTTGTCAATTCAGGCAGCCTTGATCCTTTACAGTGGGAACAATGATATCAATCTAAATGGAACAGACACTTTAATGAACTTATTGGTAACTGCCCCTAACACCCCAGAAAAGAAGAAAGAGAATGACCAATCTCCTCACAAAAGCAAACCAAAAATGGAGTTGTCTCCCTTGAAACGTAAAAGGTCTGAAGATTAATCTAGATCTGAAGTGTGTGTAGACACTAAACTGTGACTTGCTGTTCAACCAAGCTTGGGTTAAAGGTGATAATTTACAATCTGTTTTATGTTATTAAGGCATGTTTTACTGTGGTTTTATTATTTGCTACGGTACTTTTGCTGTGTTATATTTAGTTTTCGAAATTTATTCAGCAAGATAAAAGATTTGTTTATTTATGAAGTAAAATTGCAACTTTAAGCCACATCTTTTTTGCAGAATTCTGAAAGTTATTTTCATTTAAGTATATTTAAATGCCTGCTTTTCGTGCTATACTGATATATAATTGTTTTTAATATTGTGATAGAAGTTAATTATATGCGCATTTCTAAGAAATTGTCTTCTCAACTTCCAACTTTTGTAGGAAGTGTGACTTTGTATAATGTTAGAAAAAAAGTAAAGACATCTTGAGGGATTCAAAAGAGATTTTTAAACCTTGTAAGCAGATATTGTTCCAGAAATCCAGGAGACACAATCTTTAAACTAGAAATTTGAATGATACAAATCAAAAGTAAAGCTGTCTCCTTAATCTATGAATTCAAAGTCAAGAAAAACTCAATAAATCCTGTGAGAATACAGTAAAACATATAAAGTATCAACAAATTATATGTCTTTGCCTACCAAGACTTGAACTTTATCTGTTAGAAATAGAAAGGGGTCTTCACATTATTTATGTTAATTATGCCTGTTATATATGCTATTATTTTAAATGTGTTATTTGTTTTATGATTAACCAGCCTATTACTGCCAATTTGTGATATATTTTGTTGTATATAATTATTTTAGTTATCTTATAAATTACCTCTTGTTTTGTTAACTAGGCATAGTTTGAATAAACCCTCAGCCCTCTTCTCTGACATCAGATCATTATTTGACTGTTCACTTTCTTGTTTGGAAATTTTAAGTGTACCGTAATACTTGAATATTTGGTTTGTTTGAGATGCTTTATAGGGTTTTGTTAACGTGCAAATTAAGCTAGATTGTTTGGAGGGAGTATGTACCAGCATCTTAGTCAACTAATTATGTGTAATAATTGTTCTTCGTGAATATTTCCATGTTCAAAAAAAAATCCTTTAAAGTGGCGATAAGACAAATTCATGTTTGGCTCAAATTCTTGAAAACTATATATCAAACTCTATAAAAGGTGTCCAATAACTTTAACTATAAGTTTATGTTTTTGGCAAGTGTAACAAAATCATTGTAAAGATTAATAAAAAAAAACACAAAAAAAAAACACAAGTAAATCTTGAGAAGTATATGTTAAGTTCAGTTCGAAATATTGCCTCTTTAAAAAGGCAAAACTAGGCTAAACACCAGAACCAGAACTAGTTTATGCTGCTTATTTAACAATGAATACACTGCATCTTCAAATTTAGTTCAAGGAAATCCAGGACCCACCTTTGTTTTTTAAATATTTTAATCAACAACCTTTTTGATAATGAAAATTCTGCATTCTCCTCCATTTAACATTAAGTTTATTTCTGCTTAAAAACTGTTATAAATATATTAATAATACAATAACTCGAATGGGTGCATACTCCTACTTTCATGTTACTGATATAAGTATGTTATTTATGATAATAATGTATTTTCTATTTGAAATATTTAATGTCTAAAATCATTTGACATTTAGTTCATGATTTTCATATTGCTGGGCAATTTTTAATTCTGTGATTTTTTTTGAGTGCTAAACATTTTTTAGTTTCTATATTACAAAAGTGTATGAAACTTAGATTCTTAATCTGAAACTTTGAAAAATGAAGCTCTCGAACTTTCTTTTATAAATTATTTCAGTTTAAACTTGAAGAGGTTTTCAAACATGTTATTTTGATTTATTTTTTTGAAATTGTAAAATTTGTTATTTCAGTTTTTACTGGTATTTTCAATTGTTGAAAAACCAATATTATGTATTTTTATGAATAACCACATTTTTTATTTTGAAGAATTGGTTTAAAATCAAATTTTGTCATTTAAAAATGTTTCCATTTGTTATGAATATTGATCATTTTACTTTGCAAACAATATGAACATTCTTATTTGATTGCAACTTTTATCAAGCTATGGTATTTGTGCACACCCGTTAAGCATGATATTAATTATTCAGGGCTGTTGATTTGGCCGTATATGCCATATACATGTATCATGACTGATTGTATGCCTAAAATGACTATAAATCAGTGACAGAATTACTTAGTTAATTTTTGATTATTTTGTTGAAGTTAATGAAGACTTAATAATTCCTACAATAAAAGTGGATTGTATCTGTGCTACCTTTCTAGATGATGAAACACTGCCAATATGTTTATAATGTAAAGATTTGATTATTCAAATTGCAATATTGTTTCTATAGAATATTGATCATTAATTTGATTTATTTTTTTTCTTCACTGTCTGGTGATGAAAGACTGCCATATTTTAATAACTGCCTGTATTGTTGTCAATATATTTTATGTTACTGTACACTATTACTGCAATAAAATTGTAATTACTATTGCCTGCTTTTTTATTAATGGTACAGTTAGTGAATAATTTTATCCTGGCACTTCTTGTGATGCAGTTCGTTGAGGATGGCATTTTAATAGCTATGAAATTTGGATTTGTGTCAATGTTAAGATTACTCAAAAAGATAACATTTTCTTGGTATAATTTCACATCAATCACTGTTTTGTCTTCAGTATTCTGTATAAGCCCTTTAGCAGCAGTTTAATATATTCTGAACAAATATCAAATGCCCAAAACTAAAAGTATGTTATCTGACTATAGATATTGTGAACACAATGAATATGCTTTGAAAGATATTGTTAGTTACAATCAAGTAAGTTTGGATGTGAAACTGGAGGCATCTACATTAACTTGACAAAAATCCAATGGTATAATTATCACAGAGTTTAATAAACAAATATATAAAATAATTACAAAATACAATTGGACGGAATTGATTATCTTTTATTTAATAACATTAATACTGTTTAGAATAGGATTAGTTAAATAAGATTCTATTTATATCAACAATTTAGAAATATTTAGACATACTGTTTGAAATAACACACTATTTGGACGGAATGTTTGAAATAGTTAACAAAATATTTGGTAATGTTTGAAATAAATAGTTAACAAAATATTTAGGCATATTGTTTGAAATGACACAATATCTAGATGGAATGTTTTGAAATAGATAGTTAAAAAGATACTTAGATGGAATGTTTGACATAAATAGTTAACAAAACATTTAGACATACTGTTTGAAATACTGGACGGAATGTTTGAAATAAATAAATAACCAAATAATTGGACAGAATGATTGAAATTAATATTGAAGCTTAAATGAATTGTACATGTGAAAGTCATAAAATTTTGATTAAATAATTACAAACTTAAGACTATATTATATATAATTCAATACATTGCATATTATTCATCAATTGATTTAATTCATATTTGATAAATATACATCAATTGCCCCTGCCCAGAAAATATTTGTGCAAGCTAACAAACTTCAAAATGTTGCATAAATAGAGAAAACCATTGTAAGAAATTGGTATCTTTAATTAACTTCTAATTTACATTTTTATGTTACTGAACCTTTCGTGAAACAGGCCAGCAGTCAGAAGTTTAAATGTTAAATTTCATACAAAATTTGGTGCCCAGACAAATAATGGATTACACTGCAGATACAAACATGAATAATAATTACAAAACATTAAAAATTGAATACACAAAATATCACAGTTTATTCTGACAAGGCACAGTATCTTTGTCATTTTAGCATTGTCATCTCCAAAATAAAATTTAATGTTAAAGTACAAATTATTTTATATTCAAATTGAGCACTTTCCAGGCACACATCTCAACTTAATGTGTACCTGTATATCAGTTGATGTTGACATTGTTTTAAATTCCAATGTATTTCTCTGACATTTTTGCAGTTAACTTTGGTTCACAATGTCTTCAATAAAAATCAAAAAGCACTTTTCCGACTTTACTTCTTTGATTTTATTTTCGAACTTTACTTCTTTGATTTTAAAGTTTTTTCTTTGGATCTAATTTCTGTTTCTATCTGAGCTACCTGTTTGACCAGATCAGCTCGCTCCACTGTCAGTGTCATTAATTGCTTCCTCATGCTTGCCATCTGTTCAGGATGATCCTTTTCATTTATCTTCTTCAATCCCTCTCTAACTTCACTTTCAGCTTTTAACGTCTGAAAAACAAGGCAATTTTTCAAACAAATATGCTAAAATCATAAAGTTGGACAAACTGAATTAGTTGCTTCATTCCTATGCTTGTTTATTTCAATAAAATTAAAAACATCTTCCGATGAAGTTCACACTATCCTAATCCACATTTTAACTATTGTTAAGTCCAGTTAATTGAATTGCATTGTCATGATATTTTTCACTCTCATGACTTGATCTTGATTTCATTTGATGGTCCTGAAGAATGAACCTAGTGGAATGATAGGGAGTGTTATATTACCTGAGACAGAGAGATATTCAAATCATCAGCTTGTGACTGCAGTCGCATTATTTGTGTATCAAGAAGATCTTTTGGTGAAGGTATTACTGGTGTAGCTCTAGATCTCTGAGGACTGAAATTAAATGAATTTAATCAAAAGAATGAAATAAGATTGGATTCAGTTGGTAATTGCTGATTCACAATTTCTAACATTTCAGTAAGCTTACATCTGATTTGAACTTAAAATAAAATAATTTTTTTCAAAATGGCTAATAAATATTGTTTGTTTGGTATTTTTATACATCAACATAATTGAACAATGGAAACTATAGTTTGTATCTGAATTTAATTATACATTTAAATTATGTTAGATGTGGCTTGTGAATGCATTGACAGTTGATGGAGGTAATATGCATAGGCACCTGTTTTTATGCATGGGAAGACCCACTATCAACTTATATAAAAACAGGTTCCTGTGATAATATGAATTATAATTTTGGTACATTTGACACAGATTAATGACTGCCCATTGATATACTGAAAATTTATCTGGGAAATTAGCATTTTTTTGCCATGTTCCTTAAGAAACGTTTGGACATGAATATGTCCAAAGGTTGCTTCAGGAACATAGTTTCTTGGTAAGCAACAAATACCAGATGCTTGGTATAGGCTAATGTTTTCCTAGTAAGGCTAAGCAGGAGTTAATAATGTATTACCTGAACTGAGGTGTAGGTGAGGAAGTTGTACTAGACTGTCCTCTTAATTCAGCCATTCTTGAGGATATAAAATCACCAGTTGATAAAAATCCTCCTTTTGAAGATAGATATTGTCTTAGTCTGGCATTACTGGCCATGTTCTCATACCCATATACTCTCTGACTTAATCTCTGTAAGTAAGAAGTACATTAAACATTAGAAAAGATATCAGTAGGGGAGATCAAACCAACATTTTATCAAAAAAATAATCAAAATAAGGAATGAAAACTAACTTTTGATTTCAAAAGGTTTTCCTAATTCAATATTGTCAATTGTCTGCGTTTTAGAAATTCTTTTCATGGTTGGGCGGAAGTGAAATGTCCCAGTTATTTGTTTTGTCAATATTAAAATATAAAAAAAAGAAGTGGGCAAATAAGGCTCTGAATTCAAAAGTATTCTCTTTGACTTGTGGTGGTTGAATGGTACACATTATTCTGGCACAGTTAACATCTACCTAAATTCGCAACCTGGATCCACACAAAATTTGTTAGTATGGTAGTTCTCAATCTCAAAACTCTTACACCACGACAAATTCTTATCCCCAGATTTTTTATGGAACTGGGCCTTAATACGGAAAATGAAACCAATTACCTGATGTGAGAAATCTACTCTAGTTGGACCTTCAACTTTCATATCTATTAATTCGCCAACCATATTAATCTTATCTTCTGGTGTTCTACTCCCAGTAAGTGCTTGTTCTAAGGCTCCTCTTTCCACTGGGAGAGATGGTGTGTTGGATGAGTGAGGGGTGAATGATGAAGAATTGGAACGAGAGAAGAACATGTCTTGACATATAACTCTAAGGCACTGCAAAAGAAAAAGAAAAATATTTATTTAAAAATTTGACAATCTTGAAGCACATTGGATAATCACAACCAGAGCAACAATTTTGATAAATCTTTGTACTAACTGCCAGATTAACTTTTCGACTGCTCTAACACAACCACAAGAAAGCAAATCAGTAAAAGACTATGAATCCTGTAATTTGTAGAGGTGCATAAAATTAATATAATGAAATTCGCATTGACAGAGTTGTTCAATAGTATTCAGAAAGCAAGCTTACCTTGTAAAACTCTCGTAAGAAAAGAGTATTGGTATCATCAGTCATATCACCAATTTTGAGATGAGCTAGAGAGTGGAGGATGATAATCACAAATTCACCAATCGACTCCATCCTTTCTTTTCTTATGAATAATATATTCTTAACATGTTCATAGTACACAGAGTTTCTATAAGCATTTTGAGTGTAATTATTGTCAGGTAGATTTGACGCCAATAGTATAGTCACATCAGGGGTATTTATAGATTCGTGTAAAAGTTTCACAAGGAACACTCCAAATCTATAAATAACAAATTGACTGGCATTGATGCTGTTGACATCTACAGGTTGGAGTTTACCACCACTTGTTAACTGAGCATCTTTAACATCTATATAAGGCTTGGAGTAATCACCTCCTAAAAAAAACAGAATAATTATCATGTACCAGTAAATAAATTTGTATGACATGACTAAGATAAGTTTTTGAGTCATAAGATAGGTCAGTAGTCATCATATGATTCAAGCCAGAAAATTTAGCCAATTGTACAAGTAATTTCAAATAATAATGCTAATTGAAACAGACTTTTGATGTGGAGTAGAAGCTAATGTCAAATAAGTTACAAACCTAATATTTTGTCACTGGGTGTAGCTGATGTCTGGTTATCATTCAACATGCTCTCTAAATCATTGATCTGTTTAAACAATGGAGATGCCATCAATAAGTTCACCCAATCTTGTTCTTGGTTTCCACTAGATTCAAAACTTGGTTGAACTGGTGGAGATTTGGTTACAGTTGTGGGAATGGGTGCTGATACTGGAGTGTTAAACTTATCTTCTTCTTGTTGCCTTCTTAGTTCATCTTCCTCTTCTTGATTTGTGTCCAAAAGAGTTCGTTTCTCAATTTTGGCTACTGCAGTTTCATGTTTACGTTTTCGTCTAGCCTCCAACTTTTCTTGTAAAGATTTCTGGCTGCGGTTTTGTTCAGCTTCCAAATTTTTGCGTATTTTGTCTATGTTCATAGAGTGTTCTCGTAATAATCTTTCCCTTTCTTCTTCTGTCGTATCTGCTTTTCCAATTTCCTCACGCTGCTTTCTGTTTCGCTCTTCCAACTGTTTTTCTTTCAGCTTTAATTTGTCTGCTTCCCTTTCCTTCTGTCTCTCTACTTCTCTCTGATGCTCTTCTTCAAGTTCTCTCTCTACCTTCCTACAAAAGAAATTTTTATTTCCATTCAAGGTAAGCTCTTCCTCCAAAAGAAAAAGGAAATGAATATAGTTTTGCATCCTACTTTCTGTATCTAATGGTCTAATGAAGACGCCATATTATTGTAGGATGCAATAAGGTAATTTTGCCAGGATAACATCTGGAATCTCTATAAGTAGTGAAGCTAAGAACCTTTTAGAAACTCTGTACTGACTCAAGAAAATGACTTTAATTGACTCGCACTTACTGTAATTGTTCCACCATCTTCTTTCTCCTCTCTTCTTCTCTTTCAGCATGCTCTTTTTTCTTCTTCTCCAATTCAGCTTCCATCTTTCTCACATGGTCTTGTCTGTATCTCTCGGCTTCTTCTGCCATTTTTCTGGATTCTTCTTCATACTGCTGTTTCAACTCATCAACTGGTGAAAATTCCTTCATGGCATCGGCCAACTCTCTGAGCTGTTTGTCTTTAATATCCAGACGTTTGTTTGTCTCTTTAATATCTAGTTGTTTCAATGTGTCTTTTTCTGCCTGGTCAATTAGGTCTTTAGTCAGATGATCAAATTCAGCAAGCAGTTTCTATAATTAAAGAACAACTATCCATGATGGTAGGAAACTGTTTCAAGTGCAGGTAGGAAACTGTTTCAAGTGCAGGTAGGACACTGTTTCAAGTGCAGGTAGTAAACTGTTTTAAGTACCAGTAGGAAACTGTTTCAAGTACCAGTAGGAAACTGTTTCAAGTGCAGGTAGGAAACTGTTTCAAGTACCAGTAGGAAACTGTTTCTAGTACAGGTAGGACACTATTTCAAGTACCAGTAGGCAACTGTTTCAAATGGTGCGGGTAGGAAACTGTTTCTTGTGCCGACAGGAAACAGTTTCAAGTACCGGCAATAAACTGTTTCAAGTACCAGCAGGAAACTGTTTCAAGTGCCTGTAGGAAACTTTATTTAGTACCAGTAGGAAACTGTATCAAGTACATGTACCAATAGGAAACTGTTTCAAGTACTGGTAGGAAATTGTTTGGTTCATTTTTGTTGCATTGTTTCTTTTATTTTAATTTTTTTTTTAAGAACTGAAGATTGTTATTGTATATTGTAAATTTCCTAGTAGTAATGATATGAAATTCATATACCTTATGATCTTTCTCCATCTTGTTTTTCTTGTCGGCTAACTCAGATTCAGATAAAGATGCAGCATTAGCTACCAGTTCTATCAATTCCTGTAGAAAGATTAATGGATTAATTCTACTGGAGTAAAAGAACACTTGTAGTTGATTTCATGTGACGTTTACGAACCTTTAATTTGAAGAGCACAATTACTCTCAATAATACCGTATACATACATGTATTTGCTCTACAAGAGATTTGTCGGATACCAAAATATTCAAAGGGTATGCCTTAATGAATTACATAGAAGTTCCAATTAATTCCATAAATAACACAATATCATAATGGTTGATGCTATCTCAAATAGTTATTACACAAACTGACATAGAAGACAGCTTTTCAGACTAACATAGAAGAGAACATTTCAGACTGTTTCGTTCTTTGGAATTACTTTTAAAATTGGCTACATTCTCTGGATTGAACCACATAATGACTACTGACCTGTTCTAAAGATTCAGAGAGCTTATCTCGTTCATCTTGTCTATTCTTCTCCACTTCAGTTTTAGATTGTTTGAGAGCAGCTTCTCTTTCCCTCGCTAGCTGATCTTCTAAATGAATGGCTTCCTTCATATGACGTTGACGTAAAACAGTGTAAATCATATTCTCAACCTTGGAACCATCTTTACCCTGGAAATAAACAAGATTTTAAAGTCAAATAAATATAGTCCAAAATCTAAAATGTTGATCTGTGTGCATGTAATCTACATGCAGAATTCCAAACCTCATAGAGGTTTCATAGAAAATAGATAAAATTATCATTTAATTGGGGGATTAATTAATCAGGCAATGATAATAAAATTACGGAACGAGATTAACGAGTGCTACTGGCAATTACAGGTAAAGAATGATAATATATTGAATTTAGTTAAAAAAAAAAATGGTAGAATTGGGTGTTTCGTCTGTAGACAGCATGCAAAAGCGGAAGAAACCCGACAATATTGGTAGACTACATCTATCTTAGATATAAAGATCTTAGAATTTCACATGTCTCATCTTTTAATACAAGTGTATAGCCTACTCTGATGTATTGTTTTATTCATCTATATCTGTTGTCCATTGTTATGATATTATTCTGATAAGTTACCTGGATATTCTTTGCTAATGTCTTGTTTTCCAAGTCTTTAGCTATTTTTTCATTGAGAAGATCTCTTTCAATCTGTTGCTTATTGAGTTCTTCAGCCATTTTTAGTTTACTTCCTTCAGCAAGTTGAGCTTCTTTAACTCTACGTCTTTGTGCCAACTGGAAGAATTGTGAAAAAAATGGTCAGTTTTAAAGGAACTTGATTTTTGGTTTTGCAATTGTAATTGCAGTAGTTTTGCCAGGTCTAACGAATGTGGAATGGGATTTGAGAAAATACCAAAATTTATGGCAATATTACTATCATTGCACATTGCCCATCTTCATTAAGCCATTAAATGCTGAAGACTAGAACCTTAAAACTCCATTCACTTCATTTGAGTTAATTATTGTCAAGCTTACCTTCAGTTGTAGGGCCTCTGCTTGTCTGTCTTTTTCCTTTCGCAAATTATGTCTTATAGCTGCCTGATCCTCTTCATGTTTGGTCATCAATTGTCTGATTTCTTCTTCAGACAATGTATCTCCTTTTATTAATAGATCTCTTTCAAATTTCATCTGATTGATGTCTAGTGCCTAGAAATAAATATTTTATTGAGTATCCTTACTGGTAAATTAATACTATTATTGTTATGGAAAGGAAAGGGTGAAACAATCACAGGTTCACCACAAGTATCTAGTCTGCTGGACCTTTGGCAACTTCTTCTGATATGAAGCCTATTTACAGCTAAGTTGATTTGGGAAATGAGAATAGATGACTAGCTCACCAGAATTTCACAGGACAGTCATGATTAGATCGCCGCCACCACCATTTGATTGGCAGCAAATTATGTTTATCATTTTTTCCAATTTGTGAACAAGAATTATTATTTTAAAAAATGTACTATACTGAAATGGATCCAAATTTTTTCAACAAATCTGACAAATTATAGCATGGCAATTTTCATGAATGATTAGTGATATCACCTGTCATCCACTTCTATTGTCTCAGCAATTTTAGAAGTTTTTTGAAATTTTTGTATAAGTTTTATAAGAATTGAAATAGCAGCCTCGAGACTGTACTGATAATCTTAGAATGTCTTTGCATTTATCAAAATCTCTTAGAAATTTCAACCAAAATAAATGCCAAATTTTAGCTTAAAATTGTCCTCTGTTAGAACAACTTTAGAAGTCACAACAATTGCTCATGTTTAAGTTCACCAACACAAAGACATTCTAAGACTAACAGCACTATATTTCAATTCTCTGGAAAGAATAGAAAATATATTTTTCTTTGCTTAGACAATATACCGTAGCTGAGATGAATATGATATTGGAATTATTTTCCTACCAGTTTCTTTTCATCATCAATCTGTTCATCAACTTTCTGTAAATCTTTCTGGAACTCTGATTCCAACTGCTCTGCTAATTGTCGTTTTTCTTCACGTTGTTGGTTTTCAAGAGCTTCTTGTTGTTTCAGTTGTTCTTCAACTAGTTTCTGTTGATCCTTACTAAGTTGACCCGAGTTGAGCTTGTTGCTTATCTCACCAATTACACCAGCTGAATCTTCATCAGATATGTTGATCTAACAAGAATTAAGAATAAATAGATTAGGCAAGGTTTAACATCCAAATCAATTCAAATTTATCTTTTTTAAAAACTCTTGTCTGATTTGAGCTTTGATTAAGACACAACGAAAGGATTCTAATTAAAAATGGCATAATTTCAATTTTTTTCTGAGGCAAACATATTAAGTCTTAATTAAACCTGTCCCTTGTTAAAATAAAATGAAGCTTGTTGGGCCTTCTTTGTTTTGTTATTATTATTTCTTGAAGTAAATTTACTGCTACACCATGGTTAAGGAGTAAAACTTTACGAAATAAAATCAATAAAAGCATAATCATTATAACTTACATGAGCCTTAGTCATATGGTCAAGTTCTTCAGATACTGCCTGATCTTTTATTAGCTGTTCCTTCATTCTCTTTTTAGCAGCAAGTTTGGCCAAAAGTTTATCCTTTTGTATGTCAAGTTGTAAATCTCTCTTCAGTGCAACCTGTCTTTGATCACTTTCAAATTGAGCCAGAATTCTCTCTCTTTCTTCAACAGCCAAGTTCATAATCATTTCCTGAAGAGCTTCTTCTTGTGCCCTTCTTCTGGATTCCTAAATATATAAATGTAACTTTGGGAATTGCACATAATCGCAATGGACAAAACTCAACAAGCAGTTCTGAAAGTAATATAATTGAAGTGTAATAATAAGTATTATAATTATGTTTAACTTATTATTCTTCTAAATAATCAGTTATAAATATGTCATGCAGATAGTATGTTAAATCTATAATAGCCCCTCCCAGTTAGGAACCACAATACATAAAAAAATGTTAGTGGAGAGTCGTTTCAGGGCTGCCTGATTTTTCTTAAGCATTTATAATTCATTTTTAAAATAAATCAATATTAGGATCCTATGGTTTTGAGGTATTTTGTATTTATCTGTAACATAAAATAGATAAATATATGTGAATACCTCTTCTTGTTTTCGCCATTCTTTCATCAGAACCTCATCAGTCAATAAATTATCAGCATCTTTTTGTTTCTCTAACACAGCTTTAGCAAACTCTACTTCAGCCTCATTCATCCCTTTAAGATCAGCTGATACAAGTTCCCTCCCTTGATTTGATTTCTTCTGCTTCAATTTCTCTAGCAATTTCTGTGCTGTTGTCTGGAATATGTGGTTTTTATCTTTGGTCTTGTTAAGAATTTGGTTTATTTGGTCTTGTGTTAATCCAAGTTGTCTTAATTTAGATTCTAATTCTTCATCATCTAGAGGTTTACCATCATCAACTTGCCTGTCACCCTTTGCAAGGTCTGTAATAAAGTTCTCCTGCTGCTTTTGAAGTGTCAGTAGATCATGTTCTATTTCATCATGGGTTTTAATCTGAAAACAGAAATAATATTTAAAGTATAAGATAATTAGCACGATAAGTCTCCTGCATATATTACCAATTTACCAACAACATGATTCAGAACAATTACTCAGTGATGTTGAATTTGATGAAAATGTCACTTACTCTTATATCAGGAACCATTTCTGCTGAAATTCCACCAGCTTTAGCTTCCATGATATGTTGGTTATGTAATTTTTTCTTTCCTAATCTACGTCGTTCTTCTAATCTTTGCCTTAAATTTGATAACTGCTGTTGCTTTTGTTTCTCTAAACCATCCACTAATTTCGTAAGATTGTTGGCGTATTCTGTCATGATCTTCTCCTTATCAGCTTCAGTTTTAGCAGCAGCAATTTTCTTTCGGAAAGCTTCTGCCACATCGTTTGCCATCTTTTTCTTCTTATCTTCAAACTGACTTACTGTATCGTTAATATCATTGATCTCATCTGTTTTTAATTTATTTTCCAGTTGAGCAGCTTCATATGCCTGTTTCTCGAAAAGATATTTCTCATGCTGAAGTTGTTCTTCTTTTGTCATATGATCATTGTTTTTAACTTTGGACATGTCGCCGATGACAATTGTTGAAGTGTTTTGTTTATTATTGGAACTTTGAAGTGGTGTTACTTTGACCTTCTTGTCCTTTTTAGAGTCTTTGTCTTTCTTTTTTTTCTTGTCCTTGTCCTCTGAAGATTTAGAACTACTAGATGATGAGCTTGAGCTTGAGCTTGAACTGGAACTGGAATTAGAACTGGAACTTGAAATGTGACTGATGAATGATTCATCATGACCTTGGTCTTTCTTGTGCATATGATGGATGTCATACCCACCATGTCCGGTATAGATTAGATTAAGCAGTTCTGGTGAGAGATAAAATGGTCCTCCAGATTCTAGCATAGCAATCAGCTGCTTGAGTAAAGGGATTAACTCTGGATCAGTTGAAGTAGACTTATCAGAATCACCATAAACTCCAGAAAGATTGGAATCAAAATCACCAGCTAGAAGAACACTGTGGGTTAAGATTGATTTAGCTTCAATGGCACATAGCTCTGATAGTTGTCTGGCATATTCTAAAGAGGAATGTTCGAGATCTAGTTTCTCCATTCTTATGCTAATTTGGTCTGAGAGCTCTGCCTGCAACCGTGTTTTGGCTTGCTTGTATCTTTGGAGAGTTGTATGTTCTGCTTCTGGATTCATTGCTCCGTCAAGTTCAGCCATTCTGTCCTTATATCGTTTTTCTTCCGACTGAAGCTTGTTAAAGAACTTTTTTATAATTTCTGTAAATTTAACGTGAGCCACAACATGAGATTCTTCTTGCTCGTGTTCACGTTTATCGCCAGTTGTAAGGATTGTTATGACAGAAGGTGGCAGTATTGAAACCAGTTCTTCTTCAGCAGCACCACGTCTTTGAGCTTCATGTTTGTTATTATCATTCAACTGATTGGCCATAGCTTCAATATCATCAAGATATTTCTGTACTCCAGCAGTGTTAATGGTATCGATGTTAAAGAGAAGTGTATGGGTCAATTTCTGTTCCTTGGTTGTCAGATCTTGTTCTTTCTGCCTTTGGCGCCTCCAGAAACTCTTTCTAGCAATACATTCCTCTTCTAACACAGTCACGGCTCCAGGTGGTGCCTTTTGCTTTCTGTGTCCACCAGATGATAATGTTACTGGCATGGTTTGTTTGGTTTCTGGATTACGCCTGACTGATATAACCGGACTGAGGTCTCCTGTTACTGGGTCTACAGCTTTACGACCGATTGTTATTGCAACTAAGCCTGAAAATAGGTAAATTAACAAAGATGAGATCACAGTTTGGGCTGGCTAATTGATTGAGGAATGAGTTACATCATAATGTGATTTTTTTACTTTTCATAGGTACTTAATTACATGATTTCTGTAAATCACTTACCACAACTTCACTTTTCTTTTATTTTGCATTTAAGGTTAAAGCAGATTACATGAAATAAATTTTTTTTTTAAATAATTAAGCCTACCATTTCCTTCAGGATCTTCCATTGTGCCACCAAGTGGAATAATTCTATCGGATTTGGAATCCCGTTCTGCTCCAAGTATGGGCACTAAATGACCTGAACCAGAAGGATCCAACATGGATGTTCCAATAAGTATTGGCAATAGTTGGCCTGTTTTAGTGTCTTCATACATTCCTAAACAATATAGTGTAAACAAGATTAAATATGAAAACCTTATTAGATGTTAAATGCCATAAGAATAAACGATAGTTCAATGCATTATATTCCTGTAGAAAACATATTTCGGCTTAATTTTCATCTAACAATTTGTTTTTGCAATGGTTGTACTGATGACAGTAATAGGTTGATTGTCCAGTTGTCCAACTGACAGGTATTAAGTGCATACACAAAACTGGATGTTGAAAAATACTAATGTAACTAAAAAAAGCATAAGCGAGAATCGTACCTGGTGAACCACCAGTCACTGCCAACAGTTCTACCCTTTGTCTTCTTTGCGATACATTTTGTCGATAATGTAATAAATGACCTTTCATCATTGATTGAGCTTTATCAAGATCTCTGATAGCTACACTTAGGTTATTTTCTTCACGGCGTGCATTTACCTCACCTGAAACAAGATGAATTCTAAATAAACTTTAAGCTTGACTTTAGTGGACAGAATATGGGATTTAAAGCTATGTTTAAGTAAATTTAACTTAATCAATCCCGTGCTTTTAAAAACAAAGGTTTTAATCTTTGAATGAGATATTTCTTGCACGATTTATCAATGATCCGTGCATGATAAAAAACATTGTTAAATAAAAGTATCTCACCAGATGCAAGCAGAGCATCTTTATATTCTTTTATGGCCGCAATAACATGAAGCTCTGATGCCAAGAAGCTGGAATCTAGCAAAGTTTGGTATCCACCACTAGCAGGCAGTACTTCTGACTGTTTAAGATATCCACCTTGGACTCTTACTAATTTATTGCTCAAGGAATCAACATAGCCATCAAATGGAATAATAGGGATATTTCCTACGACTCCAGCCTTAGTTCCTCCAATTGGAACAACCTCACCGGTCTGTGGATCTATGGCAACAGACAGTATTGGTACTGTTAATCCACTGCTAGCGTCCACCATGATAGATCCAATCTCTATAGCAACATGTAAACCAGTAACTGGATCAATATGAACTCCCCCAATAGGCAATAAACTTCCAGTTTTTGGGTGTATTGTCATGGCAACTATTGGAACATGCATTCCAGTAACAGGGTCTGTCATTGGCTGTCCATATCTTAAACTATTTTTGTTAGCCAACGGTTGAAGTTTTGTTGGTATTGGTTCACCAGAAGTGGAACATGGATAAGGTACAAATGGTATAAAAGATTCTGTGGACCTAGCTGCTTCTCCTATAAAAAGTAATACCTATACATTAAAAGATTATATTGCCACATAATATTTTCTGATGACAACTTGTTCTGAAACAACTATCAATAAAAGATGTTTTTTCCTGTTTGTATCTGGTTTTCTAACGGTTTTCAAACAATGGAGACTTTCTTTCTTAAAGGTCGACTACATGGTTTGAATGGCGTCAAATCAACTGGAATTTCAACTGGAATGTAGGGCTTTGTATCTAGTATTGATGAATATAAAACCCTACCTGTAGAGGAATCCACAAGTGGAACCATTTTGGATGTGATAGAATCAAAACCAAGATTCCCTTTCATGGGTAGGATTTGACCAGTTTCAGGATGTATGAAATAATTTGTTGGTACTGGTACAATTGTGCCATCACTTATGATCATTTCACAGTCGTTTTTAGGAATAATTAAACCAGTGACCTTGTCTAAAGATATAATGTCAGAGGCTTTAATTGTCATATTGGAATCTGAAATGAAATAATTCAGAAATTAGAAGTTTTCATGTTATGATAAACTGTAAGGGTTTTACTAGTAGTTCTTGACGACTTTTCGATAGGCTCATCCGTAACATCTGGACCAACCTACGTCTTCAACTTGGGTTTCATGCATGGTGATAAATGAACTTCAATTTTATGAATCAGTCGCTAAAATTATATATTATAAACATATCCCTCAAAAATATCAAATACAAAAACTACACATACCAAATAGTTCGTCCTTAGAAAGGGGTGATCTTGAACCAGGTTTCACAAGTTTGGATCCAGTACCTTCTCCCAAAATACCCCAAGCTGCGACTCGCCTAGATTCAGAATCAACAGCTTCGGTCATTTTTTGAAGAAGAATTGAAATTCGTCGGCTGGTATAATCCTGTTCTCTGGCATCAGTGTTATCATTTTGTTTACTGTTAGTGAAATCAGTAAGTATTCTATGAGCTTCGCGAAGACAAGTCTGGTATTCGACCTGCAATTAAGTGTTTATATAGATTGAATTCAACTGTAGATAAAATGTCATATTTTCAATGTAAGTTTTTGTCTGTTCAATAAGCCTGGTTAAATGTAACGTAATTAAAACTGATTCTAATCGTGTACGAATTGCAATATGGATTGCATGTTCTAAAGGAGTGCGCAGATATGTATGGCAAGCCTGTTCTGTATTACCAACATTGACAATCCTAGGTTTATGCCTTGTATTACTGGAATATTGTCACACTTACTTGATGTTTCTCTCTTCCTATTTCATCATCATTTAGTAATACAGCTTGTCGATCCAAAATGGTTTCAAACTGTCGACCAATGTCTTTTCTTCTTTCCAATTCGATGTCTAATTCTTCAAGCTTAGTTTCATAATTAGCCAGATCTTCCTTTGTGACCAATGATCTACCTCCTTTCAAATTCATCTTGGCTGCCCAAAGGCCTTTCAGTGATTCCGATTGGTTGGCTATACGTTGGTACATCTGTTTGACATCATCTTTGTGCTGGCCTATTGCTTGTGTGACACTACGTGATTGTTTGGACAGTGTGTCATAAAGAGTTTTGACATTGAATGCTTCCAGGTCCAGCTGTCTGTCATAATCCCAGAAATCATCATTCTTCACTTCTATCGCTCCAGCTGTAATGATACAAGTTTTAGAAATGTATATGTACAAATAATCTTATGACAATAAACCAATATCCACGGCCTACACAACTTATGTTGTTTTTTACTCCATTGTAAACAAGTACTTTATGAGATCATAAACCGTGTGCTTTCTAACCTAAAATGCTTCTTTTTAAATGGTGATAAATTATGGTATTCTACTTACCATCTAAAATTGCTGCTTGGGTAGCAACGTCAGAATCTGGTCCAGCTTCTGCAATAGCCTGGATATTTCGATGATATTTCTTCACAGAATGAACAGTCGATCCTTTACTCGCATAATCATCAAATATGAATGTTTGAGCAAATTTTCGATATAATGGGTAAAGGTATAGACTCTTGGACCAACCGTATTTTCGGAACAATACCTGTTAACAGAAATTCAGAACATGTTTTTCTTCTATTTTTGTTCAATATACACATATCACTCACATAGTGTAAAACGCTGGTAAGAAAATTGAGCCAGATAGGCCTCTTAATCTACCATTGGAAGTGTTACTTACCAAAGAAACTATAACAAGTATCATAGCCAAGAAACCAGCAGCCAGTAAAATGAAAATTATTGACCAATCTGGTTCCTTTAAGATATCTTGACTGACAGCAATACCATTTTGGATAATGTAACGTGGTGTTGATGGAAAGAATGGACCATCCTCAGTACACTGCTGATCTTGGTCCATGACTCGAATGTACTGAAAAATGAAATGTGCAATAATAGTGGATACTTTATTAACTATTACAAACCCTCAAACTAATAAACATAACATAGAGTCATATCATAAAATCTGGAAACAGAGCTTTGCATTCATGATTAATTTGGATTCACTGGATTTTATGAAACAGAAACAGAAAGTATATTGAAAGAAAAAATAAAACAAAACCAAGAAACAATGCCTTACCATTTTCTTATTGGAATTAGTACTAAGGTAGAAGACATACACTCCTGGATCAGTAAATTTATAGGCAAACAGTGTTGTAGATGTAGCAATCTGGGATTGAGCTTCAACCAGAGCTCGGAATCCACCATAATCAAACTGATCATTGGTATTGAAGAGATTGTTCCTGAAAAGAATATCATTCATTATGCAAGACATATATATCTCATAGGACATCAGGTGTACCCAAACGAAAAGTTTGAAAGTCGAAAAAAATATTTTTTAATATTCCAAATTCTTTGAGGGATAAGCATGATTTGTTTGGAAACAGTATATGAATCAAGAAACAGAGAAACGTAAGGTTAATACTCATATTTCTTTTCAAGCCCGCACGACGAATCATTTGGGAACCTTCTTATAGGTGATTTTCAAGAAATCATTCTATGAAACAAGTAAACCATTAACCTTTCAATCAATTTCTATCATATAATTTGGATATCACTTGTTTATTTTGTTTAAACATCAAGTTAAATTATTCAAGATATTACATTCCACTAACCTGTCATATACTGGGTAATGAGTATTGCTTACGCTGAAGAACATCAAGTCTCCATAAAGCAAACACACAGTTGGATTCAATACTCCAGAGAATACAGAGCTTGTTAAATTACTTGTTGCTAACAGTTTTCGTCTAGAATAATAGGATGTGTAGTCAGCAGTAATATTGGTAGAATAATTCCCTTTCGTGTTGGACTCTACCATAGTCTGTACTTGGTTACTCTGTGGATTATACACTCCCAGGAAACCAGAGCTACTCATTTCTACTATGTGAACAGCTAACTTGGTACCATCAAATGTTTCACATTGATCTTCTGTTATGGAATTGCGAGAGTTTATGACCGTCAACAAGTTCTTTGCTGGAATTTGAATCTGTAAAAAGAAAATAGAATTACAAAAAATGTAGACCAGTAATAGAATGCAAATTTACAGCAGATGAAGTAATATTATGAAATACAGTTAACTCACATTTTTCATTAATTCTGTGTGTTGAAGATGGTACCTGACTATTGTGTTGAAAAGCTAGAAGTTTTGATGGCAGTTTTATTATGCCACTTTGATAATACCAGAAGTGTTCAACTATCCTCTTGAGAGAATTTCTAATATTATATACTGGTATTGATATGATGTTTGGCAAACGAGAGGTCAACTGTGGTATGTATACAGATCAAGTTAACACTCATTATATCAACCCTGCTAGGGTACACTAATTAATCAATGTGTTGTATTGATATTGGACCATCTTGATCTCTGTACCTGCATCTTATGCAAAATGTCTGCAATAACACTCTTGATGCTAGATTTTATATGAATCCATTCTTTTCGATTTTACCATATTACGAGACTCGTTGGATAAGGTATTGTTAAAAGATGTATCAATTGGTAAATTCGATTTAAACATACTTACACTACTGTCTCCATCTTTAATATCAATATAAGGAGCAAGAGGTTTCTCCGGGCAAACAAAGGTAATGGTATTTCTCTGGGCTTTACGACATTCCAAGTTACACAAGGCATCCAAATCCTCTGCTTTACAAAGACACAGACCTAATGGTCCATTATATCCTTTGTAATTATTCTCTCCTTCACAGACCTAAATGTAAAAAGTAACCATATGAACAATAATCTCAGAAACTATAAGCCTAAGAGTTACAGAAACGCCTAGTTATGCCTGTCACTTCTATAGTAGGAAAACAAGCAAAATTTGAGGTTTGAATTAAAAATTTACGCATATAGATTAAGGAATGTTCACCGAGACTGCCTTGCCATACTTTAAAAGATGCCAATGGCCCACTTGCCCTTTGAATAAATCAAACAACTAAAGTCACATTTTACAGATGATGCCTAGTTCTTGCAAGCAAAAATCATTTTTTCAGCTTTATCTCATATATTATTTCAACTTACATATTGTGAACAGTATATCTTCCATTCATTTTCATTCAGACATTGTCCATTCTGGGCTCGGTAAGTTCCCTCTAGACATAGGTCAAATACTTTCTTACTGCAATCTTGTTGGTCTGTGGTTTCTATATAACCTGCTGCACAGGGACATCTTCTGTCACTTGGCTGAAGGAGCAAATTATGGATTGATAATTAAGTGTCTTACAAGTCAGATTAGATTAATAGTATATAAATATTGATCATATATAAAAAAAAAGGAATTTAACTAATATGATCTGTGGGTATTGCTATAAGTATTATAATATCAATAAGGTTATTTCTACAGGTAATAGATTGATACAAGTTATGTTGCAACAAAATAAAAACTTGCATATATATTATATGGGAACTCACCTGGAAATCCCTGCCAGCACCACGACAGATACATGTTGTGGCTCCAGTTGATGGTTGGGATGCATCTGTACCACAATGGAAACATCCGGATTGGGCATCTTTATTATTGAAATGGTCAATAGGACATTCCTGACACTCATTTAGACTACCAGCTTCTGGATCAGGGTTGAATGTTCCAGTTGGACAGGGAGTCGGTTGTGAACTGTTCTGAGGACAATAGTATCCTAAACAAAAAATGAAAACATTACCCATTTTTATCACTTTGTTGCGTGCTTAAAGAAATAACGCAAGAATTCATTTGTTTTCGTATTCTGGCAGAATCACCACAGTGCTTAATAAGAAAAGTTTTTTATTGGCACTGTTAGATTTTCTTTAATATGATTATACACGCACCTTCTGGACATATGTAGGAGTTCGTTGCAGGATATCCAGCCACATAAGCTAAGGAACTTGTATTAGCTACCGGTCGGTCTGTAGTCGCCATAGCTCTGCATACTACTCCAGCTCGACATGGATCACATATAGCCCTATCAGGGTGAGCACCATACGTGCCTGGCATACACGGTTCACAAGTATCATCAAATGTTTTTCTTGATGCACCATCATATTCCTTATATCCAAGTGGACATTTCTTTGGTTCTATAGCGCCTGCAATCAAATTCATATTTTGAATTATCATATAGCCGTTTTTTAAGAGTAGGGTACATGGGGTATTAGCTGAATCAAAATCAGACAGGCATAGTAAAGCTCAAGTAAAAAAAAAGACCTACCAGCATTAGTTATGTTACAGTCATCTATAGCTCCACAGTAATAACCTTGCGGACAAGGTATTGGGAAACCTGATGCTTCAGGACAGTAATATCCAGGTGGACATGGAACCTGACTCATAGACATATTACAATAGTATCCTGAAATTGAAAAAAAAAACCAAAGTTTTAAGGATTTGTAAATAGGTTTTCTAAAATACTATGTGCATCGGAGACACTGATTCCTATTAATTGTAATATATTCTGTTTCACATGTCAGATTAAGAATGGATGACATTCATGGGCAATAATACAAAAAAAAATAAAAAAATAAAAAAAAACTGGGCAGTTTTCTCTTAACTGAAGATGAATTTAGTGTCCGAGTCATTTGATTGGTCAATCAATAAAATTGGTCTAAAATCTGAATACTGTTTTACTTAAAATATGGATTTTATCTAATGTAAGCTTTCCAGAATAAGGCCTTAGATCCATAAGCATCCCTTCTTCGATTCGAGTTTGACCTGTTGGATGTATGCAAGCTTATCAAAGACACTGTTATTCTTTAATATTATATAGCTAGGGTTTACCCATACCGTGTATGAGTATGAATTTTATAAAGTGTTTACAAACTCTAGTTTGTACTGTTCCTTGTGTAAAATGTATCAATATGGTTCAAGTAAAGAATGTCTATTTATTTCACCTGCATGACAAATTGTCTGATTTTGTGCTCCTTCAGGACAGTGTTGTCCCAAATCACATTGTATGCCACTGTATGTCATATTGAATTCAGGACAGTAAAAACCAGGTGGGCACAGTACACAATCTTCTACTGCTCCTGCTGCTACAGAGTCTCTGAAATATGAAGTAAAATAATATGATAATGTAAAAATATGAATTTAATTTATCAAAATAGTAAAGTGCAAAGTAAAAAAATTTGTGGGTTTATAAATTTTATAATATTGATTGCACTAGGTTATAACTATTCATCTGATTATTGCTAGTTGGTAGTAATTTGGTTTTTGGTATATGGATTTTGTGGGTTTATCTATTCTATAATATTTTTTTCAACAATAATAGTCGTGTATGTGTATCAAAATGGTTGTCAAGCTATCCATGTAGATTGATTGTAAAAGAAATACCTGTATGTTCCTAATGGACATGGTTCAGGATTATAAGTAGCATTTATACAGTAGAAACCTGGTGGACATGGATTAATTGTGTAGTCTGCAGTGCCGTTATCTTTACACCAGTATCCGGCTGGACAGGCTTTACACCAACTCACATCTTCAGCTCCTGGTAATTCATTATATGTTCTCACTGGGCACGGCTGTACCGCCTTGGACTGTTCGCAATAGTATCCTGCAGGACATGGCTGCGAGACTGTAGAATTTTCTGGACAGATTCTTCCAGCAGGACACGGTTGACATTCTGATACAGAGCCGGCTCCTTCTTTGTCAATAAATTTTAAAGGTGGACAAGTTGCTGGAGTTAAAGTTCCTAAACAAAATGAAATGTAACTAATATAGAAGAAACAATAAATCGTTTTCGGATAAAGACAAGCGTTTTATCTTAATATAATAATAGAAATATTTTCAGCAGTTATCATATGTATTACTCCAAAGCAAAGATAAGTCTCTATTTACCTGCCACACAGTAATAACCATAAGGACATGGCCCACCATTGGGTCTATACGTAACATCGGGATTAGGTACACTCATACTAGTTTTACATAAATAGCCAGCAGCACAATCTCCTGCTATTCTACCTCCAACACAGTATTTACCTAGAAGATAGGAATACATTTTCTAAATATTTTACTGACTGAACTTAAAAAATAAAAATGTATTGGTTTATATGTCGTATTCATACTGAGGATTCAAATTGCATTTCAATAGTTCACCTATGACAGGTGATATATACTTTGTTATTAAACAGGACACTATGGTTTGGAAGACAAGGTAAATCAACTTAAATTACTTGAGAATTGAAAACAAACTCAGAAACAAAACAATGTCTAACTAGACTGTGATGTTCATGTTATTCGACTTGAAAGGAAACATCCGATCAATTTCAAGTTAATTCAATGAATTCTTACCAGTGATACAGAAAGAACAGTCTGCCTCGTTTGTTAGACCAGTGGTCAAATCATCTGTGTAAGTACCATTAGGACACAATACCGGTTCAACTGTGGAGTTAGGACAGTAGCTGTATGGTGGACATGGTTCTGGAACAGATGTGTTATTCAAACATATATAACCAGCAGGGCATGGAAGGCAGTCAATGGAACCATCAGATGGTTGGTATGTTCCTGAAAGAAAAAGAAAGTCAATATGAAAAACCAAACTTTTAATGATCTCCTTGATAACAATTGGTTATTTGAAAGCCACAGTAAAATTTACTGCTGAACGCTGTAAGCAGTGGAGGAGTCATCAAATTAACTTTTTATTGACTAAAGGCATAGCTGCCTTGCATCTTCCAAACAGGTATACATACACAGTATCATATTTGTGAATGGCGTACCTGGTAGGCATCCAATGGGATCACCAGTATTAGGTGGGCAATAAAATCCAGCAGGACATAAATAAGTAGATGGTGCTGATGTTTCAACTTTTGCGAAATCTGGACAGTAATATCTTTCTTGACAGACTCCAGCTGGTTCTAACCCAGCTTCAAGATCACAATAATATCCTGAAGCACATGGCCAGCAATCCAACTCACTGGCTCCACCAGTTTGGTTTCTGCTGGTACCTCTCGGACATCTTGTTGGTATTATTGTTCCTGAAATAGAAGCGTACCCTTTTCATTATCGAACTTTGTAGATGGCTTTTGGAAAAGTTTCAAAAATCAGTCTTTATATGAAATATTAAAAATCCAAATGAAAAGTAAGTTTACCTTCAAGACAGTAATGACCGGCAGGACAGTATGTGTTGATACCATCATTTGGTGCTGGTGATGTAGCATTCTCAACGCACAAATAACCCTGTTCACAAAGTCCAGCAGGATTTGACAGTCCAGATACGTTACAGAATCTACCAGCTGGACAACCAAGACATTCATATTGATGGGTCAGACCAGTATGTGGACTGTATGTGCCTGAAATTATGAAATGGCTTTAGAAACATTTTGTTTTTAATAGGATAACTTTACTAGAGAATTACATGTACCTTTAGTTCCCAAAATTTGACAATGATATATATTTGCACTCACCGATCTTGACTTTTATTTGGACAAGTTGACAATCACATATGAGAAAGTAATCGGGGTTACTGGATACTAAAAAAACTTAATAATATTGATATTCCCATATACTGTTTTTACTGTCAATTATTTGTAAGAGCTTTCGAAAAATTCACAAAAAAATGTTATAGAACATACCCAATGGACATGGTAAACCATCATCATCTGTAGCATTTAAACAGTAATAACCTGGTATACATGCTACAGTTTCGTTCATACCCATAGTTGGACATGACTGACCTGATGCACATACCAAACATTCTCCTGTAAAATAAACAAATATTTCTTGACAATGTATAATATGCCAACTATAACGTACAATATATAACCATGAAAAATGTAAGAATAATCCAACTTTTCATCTTTGAGAAAATAATTACATGCAAGCAAATTAACATGTCCAAAAAAAAGTTAAAAAATAAATCTTTAGACAAATTTGATTGACAATGCAAAATATCTAAAACGGTTAAAAATTTCAGCATATCTACTTTTGATTTTGTTTATAATTATTAATTTTTCAAAATTAACTTACCTAACCCTTCCCTTGGTGAATATGTTCCTTTGTTACATGGACTCTCCTTCACAGCTCCCTGTGGACAGTAGTGACCAGTTGGGCATATGTAACCTTTAATACCTCCAGTAGGATTAGGGACATTTGAGCCACTTAAACATATGTAACCAGCATCGCATGGTATACTAATACCTGAAATTAAACAATTAATAAATATATTTACAAATCTTTAATTTTTTTATGAAAGAAGGCACTCTTAATCAAAGTAAATAGTTTTTCTTTTGCAATAACTTTACAATGTGACTGGATTTTGAATTATTTTATTTTCTTACGAAAAATTAATCAAATTTATTAATGTATTTTCATTATATGCAACAATATGAAGAATACAGCCAAGATCGACAATCCTATTAAAACTATTATTGTAGACGCTCGTTGTTAAATATAAAGTGCAAATTAATACCATTTTTGGAACTTTCAGGGGTGCAGTAACTGCCAGGTTTACAGGGCTTACAGTCTGTAATATTTTGGTTACCAATACTTGTAGATATAGTTCCTTCTGGACATGGTGTTGGTTTATAACTTCCTTCAGGACAGTAGTTGCCAATGGGACAAACGCCATCTCTTGGATTTGGCTCAATAGTACTTCCATTGCAGTAATATCTGGTATTAATGTTGAATATAAAATATTATTTGGACAATTAAGGAATTAAACGTATGGCATAAGTTATGCATGAACACAACTCAGACACGCAAAAAAGTATCAGATTAGAATCAGAGCAACATGTTTGCTGCATAAATTGTTATGAAGTAACTATTGAGATTACTTGCAATTAAAGATCTTCAATGCTGATTCCAAATGTCCTTAATATTTGAAAATGTTTATTCTGTAAATTGAAATCTTACCCTGGGTAACAGAAACCAACAGGTTGTGAAAGTCCAGTATCATTACAATAATATCCAAGACTACAATCTTGACATTGATCAATATTCACCAAGTTGGTTTTATTATTGAAGGTTCCTTTTGGACATGGGTACTGATCAGCTCTTTCTGTTAATGGAGGACAGTAGTGTCCAACTGGGCAATCGTAATTGCCGAGGTCCCCAACTGCAGTTACCGTATTATCACAATAGTAGCCTATAAAGTAGATAAAAGTTCAACAATGAATTTTAAAATGGAAGTTCAAGGAACTTAATATAGGTATAATTTCCAAAGATCCGATGGGAAGCCAGTTTATATGGCATTCACTGTTTACTTATGATCCAATTTCAACGAGCATTAGCTAAGATGTAGGCCACACTACATATCTGCGATCCTAAAAACCTTGCTTAAACCAAACTTTTGTTGTATCAATCATTCTCTATACAATACGACATTAAAGGAATTCATTGGAATATAAAACTGGATTTGAAAAAAAGGTTACCTTCAGGACAATCTTTACATCTGTTTTGTCCAACTTCATTTTGATAATAACCTGATTGACAGCGAGTAGGTGTGGCACTCTGAGCTAGACAGAAATGACCCACAGTACATAGATAATCATAAGGTGTGGGTGTGGTCTGACCAGGTGGACAGTAAAACCCTAAAAGGGAAAAAATTAAAATCAATTCTAGTAACAGATCAGTAAGTTTTGAATAAATAACTATAAAAAAATGATAAATTAAATGTATACAAAATCAGCTTTCACATATCTTATAAATATCATTACCACGTGAACAATTCATTATGTGGTATAGATGGATTAAATAGCAAAATAAATGATAAGTGACTTGCCTTCATCACATGGACCAGAGACAGCAACTAGACCAGTACCATTACAATAAAACCCTCCTGTACATGCTGTACACTCAGACTCTGATGCAAGGTTTGTATTTGGACTGAAGGTTCCGTTGGAGCAAGGCAATGGTTCAGATGTTCCAACAGGACAATAATGACCAATGGTACAATCATTCTGACTCGATGAACTAGATCCGAGCGGACAATAAAATCTTTCAGAACAGTCACCAGTTGGTAAAATCAATCTGGGTGTTTCGCAGTATTTCGCTGGTGTACATTTCTCCATGGCAACACTTCCTTCTGGACAGAAGTACCCGGCTTGACATTCTCCACCATTTGTTAATGGCTGAAAGAGAGGTAGCGATTTAATCAAACCAAGAAAATATGTTACATCTGTGCTTCTATAGTCAACCTCTGTTTCAATGGAAATATTGTTCTCCATGATATTATTTCTTTTAGTTATTAAACTTGGGATATAGAGGTTGGCAATCAGCATTCATGGGTTATATTCTATTAGACAAATACTATCCTAGACAGGTCAATTTTACAATGCTTCTCTAAAGAAAAAATGTCAGAAAGGCTCCGGTAGAATCCTTTTCTTTCTGACAGCAGTGGCTAAGGTACTTACTTGTGATTCTGAGGCACCACCTGTACAGTACCACCCAGCACTACAGTAACCAGTGGGGTTAATGTTACCAGTCCCTTGGCAATACTTTCCTGGTACACATGGTAAACAGTTACCCAATCCAGTCTGTTGGGTCTTATTGTTAAATGTACCAGAAGGACATGCGTATTGATTAGGGTCAGTTGTATTTTCGGGACAATAAAATCCTTCGGGGCAGCTGTTTGGGCTGTAATCCGTAGTATTTCCATAACAGTAATATCCTTCAGGACAGCTGTTACAGTCCTTCTGATTGGTAAGATCTTGATAAGTCCCTGCTGGACATCCAATAGGGTAGTCTGTACCTTTTGGACAATAATGACCTGCGGGGCATATACTCCCAATTACTGGATGAACTGTATCAATTGGACATTGATTTTCATTGATCATCAGTGGATTTGGAGTGGAGGCACCAGAACTACAATAATACCCTTCCCGACAAAGTCCCGTGGGTGATGTGAGGTTGGCACCTGAAATCAAATAATACACAAGACTTAAATATCCATTTCACCATTAACGTTTATGCATTTTAAGTTGAAATCATAACTAGCTTGTCTCAGAATGGATATTGCTTACCATCAAATGAACTGATGAATTCAATAAAGAAATTTTGAATTAAGAGAGTTGGTAAACCGTGAGTGACTGGTTACATTACCTTGACAAAATTGACCAGGACTACAGGAATTACACTCCAGGGCAGTTCTTAATCCCTTAACATTACTGTAACTGCCAGATGGACATGCTTGCCAATCGTGTCCTGTACCATTTGGACAGTAAAAACCTTCTGGACAAAGTGTCCTAGAGGATGCTGCATTTCCAGGGACTGTTAGTTCAGGTATACAATAGTAGCCTACAATTAAGAAGATCAGTATTGTTTTGTGCTAATAATAATAGTAAAAGATGGTACATATTATATTATTAAATGAATTAAAAAGTCTACAAATAACTTAAAATTAATAGAATATCATAGCCCCTTCTCGCATAGCCAAGACGAAAACATCTGACAGTTATTATATTATAACTTTACTGAACCAATTCATAATATTTATTTACTTTACCCACCTTCAGGGCATCTTGAGCATTGGTCGGCTCCATCGTAATCTACATAAAATCCTGCTGGGCAATCAACTGGTGCAGCTGCTCCTTCTGGACAATATTTTGCTGATGGACAAATTACCTGTGTTTGAACACTGGATCCAAGTGGACAATAATAACCTGAAAGTTTATATTTTTACGGATTTTAACAGTGCATATGGTAAGAGGAACTTTAATACCATAATGATGATGGTACTCAAGTTATGTTAAATTCAGGATTTTACTGGATGTCTTGAGGATGTCAATGCACCAGAAGGATGGCATGCACACTCTCACAACCTACAGACATCTTTGGTTAGGATTATATAATAAAGCTTTAAAGTATAAAAGAACTCCGTGGGCAATCAATTGCATACCAAATACAAAGTATCAAAAAAATATTTTTCAAGGTCGTTCCCTCGCCATTTTCGGAGGTTGATTTGCTTCTTGAAAATATGTTAATCGTCCTCAGAGCAACTACAACTGTACAACAACGATTGGCCAAGCGGTCAAGAAAATAGTATTTATGATCAGGTAAATGAAAAGTAAGTTTTGAATTTCTTCTATACCTGCTTTGCATGGTCCCGAAACATCTATTAAACCAAATCCATTACAGTAATAGCCTGGTAGACATTGGCTACAATCTGAAGACTTGACCAGACCAGTTTGGTTCGAATAAGTTCCATTAGGGCAGAAAGCTGGAGTAAATGTTGCTTGTCCACAATAGAATCCCATTGGACATACTAGTTCTGTTGGCTGACTCGATCCTTCTGGGCAATAGTAACCTTCATCACATGGTCCTGTTACTGCTGTTAAACCTTGAAACATAAAAGGTACTTGCTAAGTTAGCAGTTGTTACGTTAAGGTATATATTCTACTGTTCATACAGTTTCCGTAAAACTTCGTCCTTTCTACTTTCAAGATTAAGGGAGCGAAATATTATGGTGTATTGTAAAAATTGAGTTTTATGATTCATAAATATAAACATTATGTAACATTTAATGTGTCAGAGGAATTTAACATTTTAGGTTGATTTGTAATGATACAAATAATTTCCAACTTACCCGTTTGGTTGCAGTAGTAACCACCAGTACAGTTAGTACACATTTCTTCTGATAGTAATCCAGAAGTTGGACTGTATGTACCATGTGGACATGCTTGGGGTTCAGTTGTTTGTGTGGGGCAGTAATGACCAGCTGGACAAGTATTTGCTTCGAGACCTTGAACAGGATGGGGGTGTATTACAGAGACACAAATATGACCAAAATATCTAAGAGGTTAATTAAAATAAAAATATATTTGATGTCCGCACCTTATGGTTCTTTTGAAACTGGTTATGTGATTCCTTTTTGAGAAAGTAGTAAAATATTACTCTCGAGACACCATAAGAAATGTCAATCACATCTTAACTGGGAAAATTATCATTACCTTGTAATGGTGTGGTGGTCTTAGCACCAGAACGACAATAGTATCCAGCTTCACATGGTCTGATAGGAGTAGATAATCCTTCCACATCACAAGCCATTCCACCAATACATGATGAGCAGTCACTGAAGTTTGTTAACCCTTTAATAAAAAGAAGTTGTTTGAATTATTCTGGTTCAAGCTGAACTTGTGAATTTCGACATCCTTTGTATTAAATATATTTGGGACAAAAATAAAAGGCACTTTTTGTATTGAAAGAAGCCACCCATAAATTCGTCCTGTTAAATGCTATGGAAAATATAGTTATTTTGGCATTTAGAATCATTTCTTTGAGCTATCAGAGTAGCTTTTGTAGTTATTCCTCTTATGGAGTATTTTATACGAAATTCTTAATTCATGTAAGAATGACTCTGTAAGAATTAACAATTCTGCTTGGTAGTGAAATACAAGCTGACGTTTGAACATTTATTAAGTTTTTTTAGTCTTACCAGTTCTGTTATTAAATGTTCCAGTTGGACAAGGATATTGATCAGGATATTGGGTACCAGCAGGACAGTAATATCCTTCTTGACACACGTATAGATTATAATTGATGACTGGTGAATATGTAGCATTACAGTAAAATCCTGCAGGACACGTCTTACAGCTACTCTCTCCAACATTATTCTATAAATATCAGAGATGTGACATTAAAATTATTTAGGACTGACAAATACAAAGCTTGAATTGAAAGATTTAAAAATTGAGATTAATTGTGCTACAATGTGACAGAATACCCTTAAATGCTACGTTTAAATTTGAAAGAAAAATTCCAAAACTTTATGATTTGAGGGTTATCACAAAGATAGCATTGATTTTGACAACGCAAATATCTGTATATCTGTGAAACAAAGCTATTTGATACCGCTAGTAAATCTTATTCTCCCAAAACACATGTTGGTGATATTCAACAACTTCATTTGTGAATCCATACCTTCCTTCTTGCAATAGACCTCATAAGACTACTTGGGCATTTTATTTACCTGATAGGTTCCTGATGGACATGGTTCTGGAGCTTCTTTACCACCAACACAGAAATAACCTTCAGGACAAGTATGATTGGCTGGTTGGTTGGTTATTTGACCTGGTGGACAATAGAAACCAGCATTGCAGTCTCCTTGTGGTAAATTCAAACCATCGGTACCACAATATTTGCCTAAAATTAGAAGGAGCAATAAGTCATCCGAGGAAAAACAGGACAACATTTAGATACATGTATTTAGTATTTTTATGAGATCCCAATTCTTATGAATGAAATTTTTTAAAAAATGCATAAAGATTAAAGCAGTATAAGGAAACTTCAATCGTCTAATATAGAATCTGAAAAAGCAGAATGACCTATAAGATCTACTTTCTACATAGTTAAAGTCTATTTACTTACCAGGTGTACATATTTTACAAGACGATGAGGCGCTTTGTCCTTGGATATTCAGGTAATATCCTATTGGGCACGGTGTTGGAGCTACTGAACCACCTGGACAATAGTGACCGACTGGACACCTATTACCAGTTACACCATCAATTGGGCTGTGGAATTTAGCCCCTAATGTACAATAATAGCCTGAAAGAAAAAGTTGTACAAATAAGTTTCGTAAACAGCACATATTATATTAAAACGTGAATAAAAATGAGTTAGATCAATCTGAGATTGGGTTGGGGAATGGGTTTGTCTTGTGAAAACAGAAAAACGCCTCCCAAGCACCACCCCCACCGTACTTTGATTAAGGATTTATTGCCTTCTGAATTTTAATATGATGCAGTTACGTTAGCAGAATATCCCAAAGTTGAATTCCCAACAATTTCGCTTACCCTGAGAACAGTTTCCTGATGGTGATTCTAATCTTTCAGAAGCACAATACATTCCCCCATCACAAAGAGTCACATCTTCACTACCAACAGGACAGTATTCTCCTTTCTTGCATTTACCGCCTTTTGTTGGATTTGTTGGCATTGATTGAGTGGCGCCACCAAGGCAGTACCATCCAGAACTAGAAAAGAGGAATCACAATTGACTGAATGAACCTTGAATGTAAAATCCTACTGTAAAGCTATTTTTCGTCTTACTTGTTGAATTATTCCCCATTAATTTTCGTTTGTTGAAAGAATTCATATTTGAATTGGGGTTAGTAGAATAATTTACAGTAGGGTACGTAACATATTGAAAGTTTGAATATAAATTTGTTTTCTTACAATTCAAACTCATTTCATATCTATCATTGAAAGCAAGTTGAATCGAGAACTCACCTGCAATTTGCAGTTGGACTTGCCAAACCACTGCTCTGGCAGTAGGTTCCTGGAGTGCATGATAGACAGGCAGTCTCATTAGATTGCTTCTCTGCTGGGTTGAAAGATCCAGGTGAACATGAGAACTGGTCAGGTCGTTCTGTATTTGTTGGGCAATAATGGCCAACTGGACAGGGTTTATCTAGATAATCTGTTGAGTTCAGGAAGCAGTAGTACCCCTCTGGGCATGGTTTACAAGATCCTTGACCATACTCATCTTGGTATGTACCAGGTATACAATTAATTGGTTGCTCACTTCCAAGAGGACACATTGATCCTGGTGGGCAGATATCTCCATAACCTATACATAAATAAATACTGATTTCATTCAAAATCTTGGTTTCCCCGCGTCAAGGACTGGCTGCGAAATAACAGTATGACAAAAAACAAATATCAAATGATCAACTAACCAGCCGAGTTTGAACAGATATAAAAGGGTTTGTAGCATCTGGACATCTTTTCTAGTCAATGTATATAAAGAATGTCATCGGTATGGTAATTAAACGGTTGGTTACCTGTGTGCCCACCCAGTAAAGGACAGGTTGGTGGATAAGTACTGTTTGTAGCTGAGTTATCGGGATTTGATCTGTCCACACCAGACTGACAATAATAACCTACGTCACACTTTCCAGTGACGGATGTTCCACCTTCCACTGAACAATAATAACCTGCATCACAGTCTTTACATTGGGATAGCTGGAAGGAAGAATAGAAGATTATAATCATGAATAAATTGAACTAAGATGTTTTTCACGTAAGGTGTGAAATAACCTTTTGGTTCGTTTCGCAATCTGTCACTTATAATATAATGAATGACCATTAAACTTCAATATGCAAACAATCGATATCAAACAAGCTAAGCAAGTATTTGTCTAAGCAATTGTAAAATGGAAAAACGTAATTTTTATTTAGTATGTTATATTTGTATACGCTGTACTGGATCGGTGGAAACATTTTAGTAACATTTTATACAAATATATTTGGATAGACTGAAAATGAGAAACTTCATTTGGGTAAAATTTTACTTCTGAAGATTGCATTAAAACCACCATTTCAAATGTTAATTATTCAATAAAACATATTTACCTTATATAAATTAGTCTGTTGACTGTATGTTCCTTTCGGACAGGCTTGCCAATCTAATCCGGTACCACTGGGACAGAAATAGCCAGCTGGACAGTTAAAATACCCTGATGCGGGATCACCTGCAGTTACATTATCTGGTACACAGTAAAACCTGAAATATAATTAATAAATTATAAATTATAATCATATAGATATAATTTCGACAATTTTATTTTTGAAACTATAGTCTTTATATATGTATGTATAATTTATGAATAAATATTGTTTAAAAAAAAAAATATATATAATTTAATATTTAATGACTCAAAACCTCCAATAAGTTTCCTACACGAGATATTAAAACATTTGTGTATTTGACAGGGTGTTTTTATGAGTCTAAGTTGATGCCTTTTAGGACTTGATTATTTAAGCTGACTATTGAAACCGACAAGTTTCAGCGTATTTCTTCAGCGCCGTAGAGCAGAATTTATGCTGGATTACTATGCGCTATACAAGTTCATTATTATTATTAACATAAGACCTCCCCTCTTATTTGATAAACCATAACATTTAACATACCATTACTAATCTTCAATATCGTTAGTTTCATTTCAAAAGTCCAGTTTGCCACATAAGAATATACTTACCCATCAGGACAAATATCGCAATTCCATAATCCAGTTCTATTTGTAAAATAACCAGGAGGGCAGGACTGTGGTATTCCTGATCCTGTTGGACAATATAATCCAATTGGACAAATAACACTATTAGCAACTATTGAACCTGAAAAGAATAAATGAAGCAATATAAATCAAACGAAAATTAATACCCTTTATCATTGCAGAATAATGTTCGGTCATAAAACAATTAAGTAGATTATGATGATAATGATAATTCCATATACATATGAGATAAATCACAAAGTAGTGTTAATTTAGATTTTTAAGAATTTGAGAAGCATACAATGAATACCTTCTGGACAATAATATCCCTGTTGACATGGACCTTCCTCGGTAGTTAGTCCATTATTCTGGCAGTAGTATCCAGCAGTGCAATTTGTACATTCAGTTTCTGTAGTAAGTCTGGTTAAGTTAGAAAATGTGCCCGGTGGACAGCGGATGGGTGTATGTGTTCCTGGAGTTAAAAATCAGGATTTACTATTACATTTTCAATAGATGAATGAAAGAAATGTTTTGTGAATATAAAAGGGACTTTAATGAGGTTTTCAATGTGTACACTGGACACTGATAGCATAAACTTACAGCATTGCCATTTCTAATCAGACGTCTGTGGTTCCTTCAATACGACTGGAATTAAGTGTGTGATGACCTTTCTTATTGGGAGATTTTATTTTTTATTTTGCGATTAGTGACGTCACCAAACCATCTCTTGACAATAGATTCGGCCTGAGATTGTTCATTTTAAAAAAAAATTGTTGAACATACCTTCAGGACAATATTTTCCAGGGGAACATACAATTGACGTAGAGCTGCTTGATCCTTCCAAACAGTAAAATCCAGGAGTACATAGACCTTGGGGTTCTAATAATGCCTGACTATCACAATACATTCCTGGACAGAAAAATATGTAAGATGAATAATATTACACAATTCAATATAATGTTGTACACAGAATAGAATGTAAAACACAGTTTTTCATGGATTATACACCGTGTGACGGCCCATATTTGCGGATTTAAAACTGACCATTAGACACGCAAACACACGGTAGTAGATAACTAAACATATGCAAATTTATTTCCTAATATAATCATACTCACCTTACAACGACAATTAACAATGTCAAGATTATGGTGGAGTACTATTGTGTCTGACATTAATATTTCAATATATAAAGCAATAACTAACCTTTAGTGCATGGGGTGCAGTCTGTTTCATTCATCAATTTCGTCCTATTACTAAAAGTTCCAATTGGACATTTCATTGGTTCTGTGGTTTGTTCTGGACAGTAGTGGCCAACTGGACAAGGGTCAGCGTTAGATCCTTGCTGTGGTGCAGCTGTTTTAGATCCAGATCGACAATAATAACCAGCTGCACAAGACGTACTTGGATAGACTGTACCAGCTGAACAGTAGTAACCACCTATATAAATCAAACTTTATATTGTAAGTCTCACAAAAAAGAATATAGAATATCGCAGAGAACAAAATTAAAACAAATATCTTTCAAAGAATTTATCAATATGACTAATTACCAACTTTAACATGACCCATTAGGATTAGCAAATAATCCATTCAGATTTGAATAGAATTGCTTGTGTAGCTTACCTAGACACGGGAAACAATCAGTATCAGTTTGAAGACCAGTAATATTATTGAAGGTACCAGCTGGACATGGATATTCCCCAGCAACTCTTGTACCAGCCACACAGTAATGTCCTGAAAATGAATAAATTCAGTTATTCAGAATAAAGTGATCTTATTGATAGCATGTAATTCCTCTTATTGGTGTATCCTACAAAGAATATCGTAAATTGACAGGCGTGACTTTGCCATATATATTCCCTTTTGTCGCAACCGGAAAATGCCATTCGCCTGCTAAATCTGCTTAGGATATCTTCAAATTTCTGAAGTACCACTTTATAATGTTGAATACTTGGGAACCAAACCACAAGTATGTAAAATAATGTAAAGGAAATATTTACCTGAAGGACATGTGTAAAGAGTATAATTTGTTATTGGACCTATAGAAGAATCACAGTAGAATCCAGCTGGACATTCTATACAACTAGATTTGCTGGGTTTATCTTGGTAATATCCAGAAGAACACTGGATGCTGGAGCTTGTTCCACCTGGACAATAATATCCTCCTGGACACTCAAATTGGCTTGGATTACTTGTTACTTGACCTTCTGGGCAGTAGTAACCTTAAAGTTAGAATGGTTCATTCAAGCAATTGTTTTTTGAACGATAAATATGTTGAATGAAAAGAAATAAGTATAGGTAAGAATCGACGTCCTCAGAAGCTCATCTATGCACCAATAATATCATTCTGCAATCTTGTAAACGCGTAGTAGTATATATCAACACACACATTATTAACATATACATCTCATAAAGAGTGCTAAACTTTGCGCAACATCACATAGCATAGTTACAAAAGTAACACAGAAGAAAATTTCACCAACCTGGACTGCAATCTCCATCTGGTGTTGTTAAACCACTTGAGTTACAATATTTCCCGGCAGTACAAATTACACACCATGTCACATTCTCAGCACCAATACTTGGTTGATAAAAACCAGGAGAACACGGTTGAGGAGAGAAGGTTCCGGCTGGACAGTAATGGCCGCTCGGACATCTGTCACCTATACATTAAAATATTAATTCATATTTTTTAACATATTGACTATTGTTTGAGGATATGTGAACCGGACACGTAAGATCAGACAAGTCACCGTAAAATAAGATGTGTTTAAAGTAAAAAAAAACAAGCATCGAAATTGAATTTTTTTTAAAAGTAAAAAGTTTTAGAACAATGTGTATTAGGACCATACAATAACATTCTATCTAATTTTTTAAAAAAAGAAAAAAAGGGTAATCTAAGTTATTTACCTCCAATTCCACTTGGTCTGTCAGTTGTTGAGTTTGAGTCACAGTAATAACCTGCCATACAATGTCCACGAGGTGATGCCATCATGTTGACATCACAATACTGACCATCTTCGCAGCCAATTGGATGAGCACTTCCTGTTGGACAGTATGTTCCTGAAAACGTGATGCTAGAATAATATCCCCAATCATGGAAATGCTTTCCTAAATTAGTTTCCTATCAATTGTGTGACAAGTCAAAACTATTGTGTTGATTCAATACTAGATAAATTGATATAATCTGGTATACTACTATTAAAATTTGTATTAATAAATATATGGAGATATGCTTATTTTACCTGAGGTACAAAATCCTCCTTGTTCTGAATCAGAGGGTGTTAATGATGATGATCCTAATGTACAATACCATCCTGCTAAACATTGTCCTGTTGGTATTTCTAATCCCAATGATTCACAATAATATCCAGGTGTACATGGCGCACATGCACTAACGTTATTCTGACCTATAAAAAAAATTACAAAATTTTCAATTTGTTCAAAAAGAGGAGTAGATGCTTTGCATGATATGTGGTATGGACTGCTTATGGGGACAATAAATCCAATAAAAATGTATTTACCTGTTCTGTTATTAAAGGTTCCAAGTTGACAGGGAAACTGGGTATCTGAAGCTGTGCCTTCAGGACATATGTGACCCACTGGACATGGTTTGTCAAGATATGATGAGCTGTTCGAGTTGCAGTAATAACCTCCTGGACAAATGTTGCAATTCCATCGATTAGCTTTATCCTGAAAACATATTGAATATAATTTAAACTTCTTTAAAAATATCAACAAATAAATTGGATTGTGAGTCAACAGAATATACCCTTTAGGACAACTGACCACTGTTTGTTATCTGTCTTCTATTGAAGTCCGCTTATCAATTATCTTTCAACATTGTTTCAATATGATAATGTTGAGTCGATAATTTATTTAAGGAATCCACCAATGTTTTTGCAATGTTCTGAATTAAAATGATTTGAAATATACTTACTTGATAGGTTCCAGCAGGACAGCCATTGGGAATTACAGAGCCTTGAGTGCAGTAATATCCTGGTGGACATATACCACCTTCACCTGTATGATTACCACCTGGTGCTGATATATCAACTCCAAGGGTGCAGTAAAATCCATTATCACAAGGACCTGTTGGTTCAGTTAGATTAGTCCCGTCACAATAATAACCTCCAGTACATTGTTGACACTCTGATGAAGCAGATAAACCTTTAACATTACTAAATGTACCACGAGGACATGGTGACCAATTTCTTCCAGTTCCAGTGGGACAATAGTATCCTTCTGGACACAGACGATGTCCAGACGTAGAGTTTCCTGTGAAAAATAAATTGAGTTAGGAAAAGATGCTAAATATGCGAATGTGGCTTGTGGCTTGTGTCTTGTTATACATTTGTCAAAAATTCTTGTAGTTTGAAATTAATTACTATTTTGGGTGTATGTTATCCTTTCGAACAGGATGTATTTCTAAAAACAATGAACAGTAGCCTTTTTAAGTACAAAATACCTTACCGGCAACGACTTCTTCGGGAACACAGTAAAAACCAGCGGGACAGATATCACAAGAGTCGGCTTGGCTGTAGTTGGTAAAACTTCCTGCAGAACATGGCTGTGGAACAGAACTTCCAACTGGACAATGAAGACCAATTACACAAGGAGAGTTTATTGGATTAGGAACACTGTTTCGACCAGGGCAATAAAAGCCAGCATCGCAGTCTGCAGTTGGTGTGGTAAGACCTGGCAAATATAAAAAAAAAATGAAGCGTCATTACACAGGCCGTTAAACAAAATATTCTTATAGGTAATAATATAATTCATATTAATCCCGAATAATCCAAGATTCGTTTGTTTCACTGACATGCCAATTTTTTCGGCTTTTTCACAAATTGTTATATGTGTCGATTTCTCTAAAGGCTATAGTTGAGTAAATTTCATATAGCATACCTGAATCGTTGCAGAATTTCCCTGGATCACAATCTGTACATTGTGACACATTAGCAAGACTGCGAGTATTACTGTAGGTTCCAGGTGGACATGCTGTAGGAAGACTAGAACCTTCTGGACAATAAGAACCAGCTGGACAGATCAAATGGTCAGATCGATTGGATCCTAGTTCACAATAAAATCTGAAATTGAAGAATATCATATACCAAATACGTATAATGTGCGAAGTTATGTTGCAAATGTTGTCACAAAATAAATAACTCTTGCATAATATAATCTTATGACAATTCAGACTAGTTCAAAGTGTAATGTTATTTCTGAATTATACATCAAATTCCACAACTTATTTCAGAAAAAAAATGCAGGTGAAAGCCTATTCAAGTATTATTTGCATCATCACCTAAACGTTCTTGGCCATGTGCAGTCTGTAACATTTCACAAAATTAACATGAGGATCTTACTTACCCTGGATCACAAAGGCCAGATACTTCAGTCATAGCAGTTTGTTGACAGTAAAATCCTGCTGGACACAATGTGCAATCAGCTTCTTGAATTAGACCTGTCTGGTTACTGTATGTACCTTTCGGACATGGATTAGGATTGGATGTTCCAGTTGGACAGAAATATCCCTCTCGGCAAATATTGGCATCAAGTCCTAAAACACATATAAATTATGAAAAACAAACATTGTAAAGAGTTCATTGCAAGATTTGAAATAATTGAACTGAGATGTCCTAAACGTCCATCTGAGATGTTCTATTCCAAAGCAAGGTTTAATACCAAAAAATTTCCATGATAACAATTTACGAAGAGCATAAAGTGAAATTATAATCTATATGCATAAGACGTTACTTTACCTTGATTTGGAGTAGACGTTTCAGCTGCTTGTTGACAGAAATACCCAGCATCACAGAGCTCAACTGGAGTTACCATACCAGGTGTAGGGCAATAATATCCTCCCAAACACAGACTGCACTCACTTGACGATTGTAAGCCTTATGAGAAAAGAAAGGAAAATAAAAGGGTATGAATATACTTATTTGGTAAAATATGTGACAAAAAATATATTAATTTTGTATTGTTAATCAAATTGCTCTATATTCACCAAAAGCGATGCTCTGAAAACGACTAATTATTCCCAAATAAGGCATCACAAAAAGATTTTCTTGTAAAGTCAAATCATACGACCTAAACTTACCAGTAAGGTTATTGAAAGTTCCTATTGGACACGGAAACTCTATGCTGAATCTAGTTCCCCCTGGACAGTAATATCCAATTGGGCATAGTGTTGTTGAGTTGTCCAGTATGACGATTGATACAGTGTTGTCACAGAAATAACCCGGTGGACATTCCCTACATTCTGATTGGGTTACTGAATCTTGGTAAGTTCCATTTCGGCATCTGAGTGGCGCATCTATACCAGCTGGACAATAGTGACCAATAGGGCAACTGGAATTGAAATATCTTTGACTTTATTAAGTCATATGAAATTATAATTTGCTTTATATTTTGTTGAACATCTACTTGATATTTCAAATGAAAATTATCTTTGGTAATAAAGGTACAGTCTTAAAGATTTCCGAAAATGATCAAAGAAAATCTTATCATCTTCTAAATGACACCTAATCAAATATATACATACTTGTATTCTGAAGGTGTGGATGTATTTTGACCACCAGGACAGTAATAACCAGTAGTACAGTTCCCGGTTGGTAGTTCAAGACCAACACCAGGACAGTACATTCCCGGAGTACATAGTTTACAGTCCGTTTCATGATCTTGTTGGGTGACATCAAGATAATATCCCTGGTCACATGGTATAGGTGTGCTAGATGGAATGGGACAAAAGTGTCCTACTGGACACATATTTCCTACAATATTATCGATTGGAGTTGGTGTAGTGGACTCCAAAGTGCAGTAATATCCTGAAATTTTGAAAATGTTTAGATCAAATAACTGATGGTTTATTACAATCATTCATTTCTTTGTCAGCTTTGTGAAAACCTAAATTGTTAGGATGTCCTGCTTCCAGGTGTTCAATAATATATTACGATATATATTTTATTAATTGATACATATCGTCATTTAAAACATTTCATATTGACCGTTTTAGCTTCACGTATGCATTGAATATGCGTCTGTTGTATTATACCACGGGTTTCATTCCATACAGTATTATGTAAACTTGACCAAGAAGGAAAACCACGTTTACTTCTTATTATGCTTTCTTCCAATTATATCCAAATACAATTCAATTACATGTATTTATAGAAAATCCCTATACAACATTGTAATATGTGAATAATATAATTTACCTCCAGAGCAATTTCCGGTTGGTTCTGACAATCCAACGGTCTGACAATACTGTCCAGGATCACATGATTTAGGATATGGCGATCTTATGGGACAATAAAACCCAGGCTGACACTGGTTACCTTCTGGTAGTGTAGGTGTTGCTGATGTAGAATTTGCAATGCAGTACCAACCTAAAAATATATTATGGAAAACTTGACATCGTACGTTTAGATGAAATTATTTTCATTACATAAAGTAAATGTGTTCTTAGAATTAAATTCTTAGAATAACGGATTATGTCCTTATGAAGGCAACATACACCCTTTCAAAAAAAATAATTCTGCATCATTCAATTACTCTTAGCAGAATACTAAAAATATCACAAAGCAAGTACCTTCTTGACAGTAGCCAGTTGGTGTAGGGAGTCCATCTGTGGCACAGTATTCCCCTCCAGGACAAGGTACACAATCACTGATATCGCGAGCCATGGTCAAGTTATAATAAGTACCAGCTTGACATGGGAACTGTGTTTCTGATTGTGTACCTGGTGGACAGTAATGGCCTGGTGGGCATGGCGAGTCCAGGTACGTTTCAGCTCCTGTAAATTATCATAATGTGAAATTTCTAACATGAATTCTAAATAATTATTTAAATAATATAAATTCGATAAATCTGAATTCATTAAATTTTGTAACCGGGGTTCTGCTCTACCCTTTCATATAAATGAAGTGGAGACCTCTTCTTTAGAAATATTTAATAAATATCAGCTTTATAATTGTTTTATGCGAATGACTGATTTTTGCAGATGTACTATTATTCAGTTACCATCAATTTACAATCCTGTCATTTTCTGGAATCTAATTATATATTGAAAATTACAGTGTAATTTCTAACAGTTTTACGCACTTTGAAGTTTGATAAATATATTTTATTTCTGAATAGGGCCCGCCAAACCATGATTTAAAGTTCACTATGACATATAGAAATGATGGATTACCTTGTAAACAGTAGAACCCAGAAGGACAGACTAAACAAGACGACATTCCAGTATCATTACTGTAAGTTCCAGCTCCACACGGTATCGGGTCAGTTGTCCCCGTGGGACAGTAATAACCCATTGGACATAATCCTCCATCGCCAGTTTCTATGCCTTTAATGAAAAGGTTTATCATATGGTTAAAAATATTTATGATTATGCATTTCCAACAACATCATTATTGGATGCTGAAATTTATATAGTAAATATCCATGCATACAGCTTTTCAGGCCCATATAATTTAGTAATCCGACCCCCTTATATGCACATTTCTTGATTAATTCAAAAGAGTATTAAAATCTCCTATTCAATTGGTTGATAAATTTATAGAATAATAATCTTCATACCGTCTAGTAAACAAGATCCATTCACAGAGGTTGCTAATCCACCACTTGGTTTACTTCTATCAACTCCATACTTGCAATAGTAGCCTTGATCGCACAGTTCAGTAGGTTCAACCAACCCATCTATTTCACAATATCTTCCACCAGTACATGGAGTACATTGGCTTGTACTGGATAACCCAGTCTGGTTGTTAAATGTACCTCTTGGACATTGCTGCCAGTTGAACCCAGTTCCTTCTGGGCAGTAGTGGCCTTGTGGACATGGCTCAACCAAATTTCCATTGGTACAATACCTACATACAAATTAAATTTACATTTTCTTAGTGCATTTAAAATATCTCATTTGTATTCCTGCCAAAGACAAACATGATTTTAGTACACATGCGATGTAAAGTAACAGAATTAATATGTAAGTATTCCTGATATGTGTTACTAAATTGACTAAATAATGACTTTATCTTCAAACATGAAGTGATTAAGGTATCCTTACCATCCAGCTGGGCAGATATAACACTGATCAGCCATTGTATGATTCATATAGGTCCCATTCTGACATGGTATAGGTTGAGATGAGTTTAGAGGACAATAGTGGGCTACGGGACATGGGTAGTCTGCTGGACGGGATGAGTTTTGTCCACCAGGACAATAATAACCAGATTCACATGGCCCAGTTGTTGACGATAATCCCTCAGTTTCACAAAACTCCCCTTCAGTACAAGATGTGCATTGACTGGACGAGTTCAAACCTAAATAAGGGTTAAATGTGCCCTGAAATGAAAATTGAAAGACATTAAGTTTTCTGTTTTTTTTTTTTTTTTTAATTTTTACTCTGTAATTTATGTATGCATTGAGCACTTACTCTACGGTGAAAAAAGTGGAATATTTACACAATAATTAGTATTTAGTATAATTTGAACATCTTATTGCAAATATACTATATCAATTCCTTTAAATAACTTGTTAGTATTGTTACTTACCATAGGACATCTCTCTGGAACAGCAGTGCCAATAGGACAATAGTTACCAATTGTACATAATTCACTCTGTGGTGTCGTGGAACCATTTACACAGAAATAACCCTCAGAACAGAGACCTAGAATGTTCAAAAGAGGGGTGAATACATCTCTGCCTCTATCAAGGTAACAGAATCACAATCATTGAATAATCTGGATTCTTTAGGTATTCTAAAACACTGACCATGATACCATTACAAGATATATGGATATTTCTAACAATTATTAATTCAACGTTTCACGTGCTTAGTCCTTCAGCGTTATTAAGAGATATGAATTAAAAAACAAGACTAAAAATATATATAGTATATAAATAATAGTATATATAGGCATTATTCTGGCTTCACATTCGTAGAAATAAGGATTTTATACAACTTCAATTTATGCCTGAGAGTAGTTGTGTTACTCACCTTCATTGTCCGTTAATCCAGGGGTTTGACAATACCATCCACCCAGACAAACGGTGCATTCATTTTCAGCAGTAAGTCCAGAAGAACTACCATATGTTCCTGGAGGACATGGCACAGGGGAAGCTGTTTGTTGTGGACAGTACCTTCCTTGTGGACATATATCAGCATCGACAGTTTGATTCGGAGTAGCCATCATAGCAAATCTTTTACAGAAATAACCTGCGTCGCATGGTCCAGTAGGTGAATCTTTTCCGACTTCCCCACAGTAGAAACCTCCAAGACAAGGACTACAATCTTGACTAGTGTTTAAGCCAGTATTGTTATTGAATGTGCCAAGGGGACAAGGATATTCATCATTTCGACTGGTACCTAAAATGAAACAATAAAATGGACGTTTACCTTAAAGGATTTGTAATCGGATCGGAACGGACAATAAGAAAAAAAGCCAAAACCAAAATGAATGGTAAGCTGTTAAGAATTATTAAAGACATATGTTCTTTTAGTTTCTGGCAAAGCAATACTAAAATGAAAACTAGAAAGAATCCAGAAAAAAACATACCTGGCGGACAGTAGTAGCCAGATGGACAGGTAATCGTTCCATTAATAACCACTACACCATTACTATTATCACAATAGTATCCTCCAGGACATAGCTTACAGTCTTGTTGGCCTGTTTCATCTTGATACCACCCACTTGGGCATAATATTGGTGAATCTGTGTGCTCTGGACAGTAATGCCCAACTGTACAAAGATTTTGGTTTGGTGTTGATTCTCCTTGCGGACAGTAATAACCAGCTGAACAGTTCCCTGAAATATAATATTTAAGTCATGTTACTGAGTGAAAAGACCTCGAACTTAATGTTTTGAAATGCTTACAAAAGGAAATTCCACAAGTATTTTTCGTGTGTTCGAGTGGATTGTTTATTATTCAAGTTTTCTTGATTGCCATAGATAAAGCCAATCTTCCAGTATAAAGAGAGATGATGAGTAAGTCTCAATTATAAATATTTTAATCTATTATGACATTTGGTTATTTGAGTTCAACGTACCTGTGGGCTGTGTTAGATTATAGCTTCCGCAATATTCACCGAATGAACATGGTAAACAATCAGACGCAGCTGTATTCCCTTCACTTGGACTGTATGTTCCTAGTTGACAAGGAGTAGGATAAGGAGATCCACTCTCACAGTAGTAACCTGGTGGACAAACGTTTCCTGTCACTCCATCTGTTGGAGTTGGGGTCGAAGATCTTAATGTACAGTAATACCCGGCAGAACAATTGCCCGTTGGTGTGTCCAATCCTTCTGTCTGGCAGAATTCACCTGCTGGACATTGCGTTGGGTCTGAAGAACCTACAAAATGTAAACAAAAGGTTCTTTTACTGATTCATTTTGGTTGGTACTGCATTAGCACATTTTTTTTTAACTCAAACAACATCAATCAAAAAGAACATGCAAAGATGTAAATGTACAAACCTTCAGGACAGTAATATCCTCGTTGACATTGTCCACCATGGGTAGTTGTGTTTGATTGGGTAGCACCACCGGAACAGTACCATCCTTTAGTACAGTTACCAGTAGGCTGAGAGTTGCCTTCTCCTTCACAGTACTGACCACCTGGACAGTCAAGACAATCTGTAACAGTCGTTCCTCTTTCTGTAGGATTGTATGTTCCGGGAGGACACTTATATTGTGTAGAATACTGTGTTCCTTTTGGACAGTAATGACCTATAAATATACAAGTACATTTATTTCAATAACTTGTCCAACTTATCAGATAACTTAATTAAAAATCAGTTCTTAACAGTAACTTAATTCTAATTTTTCATAATAAAATATAAACTTACCTGTTGGACATGGCGAAGACAAGAATTCAGTTGAATTAGCCAGACAATAGAATCCCTCTGTACAATTTTTACATTGTGATTGGGCAATTTGATCCGAGTAAGTACCAGGGTCACAGGATAGAGCAAATACACTGCCTTCCGGACAGTAGTGACCTAATGGACAAATGCCACCAATTCCCGTAAACTGGGCTTGGTCGGGACATGAGCAATTGGCAGGTGTAGTGTCGTTTGCTAATCCGGGTGCAGATCTATCTACACCTGATGTACAATAAAAACCTGAAATAAATCAAATTCAATTTGTGAAAATATAAGCCATAAACTGAAGTAGACTGTCTAAAGTTTCTATTCTAGAATTAGGAACAAATCAGAATAAGAAAAAAATCAATATCCATAATACAATCCATGATGCAAAGTCCACAAGCGAGCAACATGAAATGAGCACATCAAAGAATAATAATCATGCATGGGAATAAAGCTATATTATAAAGCAAAAACGATCCTACCTTCAGTACAGTTTCCAGTTGGGGCTATAAGATGCACCCCAGAACAGTATTGTCCACCAGGACATGGTTTACATTCAATATTACTGGATAATTTCTCAGTATCACTGTATGTACCGGTCGGACAGGATTTCCAGTCAATTCCGGTTCCTGTAAAACAATCATATGTTTTAATGGAACAATTATAAGCAAATCTCACCGTGTAATTGACGAATCATATTGTCAAAGAAGGAATATCAGAGCACTTTGCGAAAAAGTGTGCGTATGTGAACAAAACCACTGATTATATACCTTGGGGACAGTAGTACCCGGCAGGACATGGTTGTGCATTCAGCGTCGAGTTTTCTGGCTGCACAGGTAGACAGTAATAACCAGAGGGACATATTTCACATTGTACGGCACCGGTATAATTAGTGTATGATCCATCAGCACATTCCTAAAAACAAATACATGTATAAAAATTGTAGTATAAACAATCAATAAATAAATAAGAATACCCAATCTGTGATTGCTCTACGTGTTTGTTCTATCAAGCACAATAATGACAATATCAGCTGTCACTTAAGAGCTACCTATTGGAAAGTGGTATTATTATTCTGTTTTGTACAAATAATATATATTAAAGAAAGATCAAACAATTGAAATATAACTATATTAAGTTATAGAACATCTAACGCTGCGTGTTTTCTCAAGCCTATATGATTTAATAATCAGAGTAAGATAAAAACTCATACCTTGTATATTTCACTTCCATTTGGACATTGTAAACCAACAGGACACAGGAATTCTACAGGATTAGGCACAGACTGTCCACTAGGACAATAGTAACCACCCCAACATTGATCTACGACGGTTGTCATTCCTACAGAATATATAATACATGATATTAATTTTAAATTGCATGGCTATAACCGACTTTAATAACATTAGGGTGACATGTAGAATCGGGGGAGCAAATATAACAAGAAACAAAAATGTAATATAATGATATAAAAATTCACTTCTTTAATTTATCATTAGGTCATTCGAATAATAAGATATACATGTATATGTTTTTACCTGGATTGGGGCAGTAGTATCCTCCACTACAGTTGGTACATTGATTTATATTGGATAATTCTGTTGTGTTTGAGAAGGTTCCTGGTGGACAGGCTACTGGATTTTCTGACCCTGTCGGACAATAAGAACCTTCTGGACATGCAATATAATCACCTACATCTGCACCGCTTGGACAATAGTAACCTACAATTATCAATTATTGAATCACAAAATAATATCTATAAAGACGTAGCTGGAAAAGGCAAATTAATCACAAGCACAAAGATAAGAAGCTTGCCAGGCAAGGTAATATACGCCCACTGGCAGCATTGATTTCAGTACAGTAGAAAATAGCAGAATGAAATATTCAACCCTCATTAAAAACTGTCAAGAATAGTACCTAATATAAATAACAACTCATTAAAATATTTTTAGGTATTTTCAGGATTTGCAATAGGGTTCACCCTTAATAATATTTTAATATTTAATATTTCTAATATTTTTAATAGGGCTCATCCTTGGGTGATATTAAACAATTTCAGCGAGTTTTGTTAAAAATGGATGTTTAGAGTGTTTACAAGCCGAAAGTTGAAAGCATTTTAAAAAAACAAGGGCAATAACTGACACTCAAAATTTTTCATTTTCAATAGGGTTCATCCATGGGAGAATCAAATACTCAAGCCATGTTTCATCAAAAATTAAAAATTGTTCTTTCTTGAGTTTTTCACAAGCTAAAATTGAACGCATTTCAAGAACAAGGGCAATAACTGACACTAAATATATTTCGATTTATTTGATTTATAATAGGGTTCATCCTTGGGTAAAAGCAAATACTCAAGCCAAGTTTAATCACAATCCATTAAGATTTGTTCTTTCTATAGTGTTCACAAGCTAAAATTGAACGCGTTTTCAATAACAAGAGCAGTAACTCATACTTAATATTTTTCGATTTCGCTGATTTTCAATAGGGTTTATCCTTGATTTACAACATACTCTCACACCAAGTTTAATCAAAATCGCTCAAGAATTGTGCCATGTAGAGTGTTTACGAGACATAAATCGAACACGTTTAAAAGAACAAGGGCAATAATTCATATAAGATATATTTTGATGTTTTTAATTTTCAATAGGGCTCATCCCTGGGTGATATCAAACAATTTCAGTGAGTTTTGTCAACATGAATTTTGCCTTGTAGAATGTAAATAAGCAAAAAAGTTAAACGCGTTTTAAAACACAAGGGCAATAATTGATACTAAATATTTTTCGATTTAACTCAATTTCAATAGGATTCATCCTTAGGTGATTACAAATACTCATGCCAAGTTACGTCAAAATCGCTCAAGAATTGTGACTTGTAGAGTGTTTACAAGGCAAAAATCCAACACATTTTATAGAAGGGCAATAATTCGTATTAAATATATTTCGATATTTTCTGTTTTCAAAAGGATTCATCCTTGGGTGATATTAAACAATTTCAGCAAGGTTTGTCAAAATCCCTGTGCTTTGTAGAGTGTTTACAAGCCAAAAATTGAATGCGTTTTCAAAAACAAGGGCAATAACTGATATTAATTTTTTTCGATTTTTCAATAGGCTTCATCCTTGGGTGATAACAAATACTCAAGCCAAGTTTCATCAAAATCCATTAAGAATTGTTCTTTCAGGAGTGTTTACAAGCTAAAATTGAACGCGTTTTCAAGAACAAGGGCAATAACTCATAGTAAATGTTTTTCGATTTCGCTGATTTTCAATAGGGTTAATCCTTGAGTTATCACATACTCTCACGCCAAGTTTAATCAAAATCAGTCAAGAATTGCACAGTGTAGAGTGTTTACGAGCCATTCAAGTACAAGTCATACTAAATTTTTTCCGATTTTGCTGATTTTCATTAGGGTTCATCCTTGCGTGATCATAAACACTCACATAAAGTTTCATCAAAATCCGTTAAGAAATGCGCCCTCTAGAGTGTTTACGAGCAATTGTGGACGGACAGACAGACAGAAAGACAGACAGACAGACAGACGGACGGACAGATGGGGTGACGACAATATACGCCCCCCATTTCATGTGGGCGTATAAAAATGAGTGTACATACACATAATGTAATATTTTTTTAAACCATAAGACCGCAAAAAAAGCAAAATTAATGGTATAAACTTCACAACGCCAATTAATTTGAAAACATACCCGGGAAACACGCAGGTCCAGCAGCAGACATGTTGTAATTTGGACAAAAGAAACCAGCAGTACAATTCAAACATTCTTCTTTACTTTGTCGTCCGGTGGTTGGATTGTATGTACCAGGTGGACAGGAAGTGGGAACAATACTACCCTCTGTACAATAAAATCCATCAGGGCATATATCACCATCCACACCTAAAACGATGAATACGAAAGTACAATACTACATGATTCCGAAAAAGCTCACGATAGCATTCGACCAAACAGATGCAATATTATTTCCCAGTTTATCTCTTGAAATATTCTGTAGAAATTTTCATACGCCCCATATCTTACCCTGTGAAGGTGTTGCACTTGTAGCACCAGATGTACAGAAATATCCTGCAGAACACTTTCCAGTTGGTTCTGACAGACCTTGTTGATCACAATATTCCCCTCCACGACATGCAATACAATCTATTATGTCTACACGGTTGGTTATATTTACAAAAGTACCAGTCGGGCATGGAAATTGGTTGCTTCTTGTGGTGTTCTCTGGACAGTAGAATCCAGTTGGACAAGAGGAATCATTGAACAACACAACAGGAGTCATTGTGTTATCACAATAGTAACCAGCTGGGCAGGCTTTACATGTCCACTGTCCTCTTTCATCTTGGTAACTTCCACTATTACATCGTATGGGTGCAGTAGTTCCAGAAGGGCAATAATGTCCTAAAGTACAATTGAATTCGACTGGCTGTGGCGTGTCTTGTCCCCCAGGGCAGAAGTATCCTGAAAGTGATAAATACATGTGTTAATATCAATTCCATGTAGGCCAATATGTGGTTACCCACATCTTAGACCACTCTGAGTTTGTTGGTATATCTTATACATTTTCAAATATACTCATACCTTGATCACAGGGTCCATCCGGTAGAATGTTTCCACTACCAGAACAATACATGCCTGATGTACACACAATACAGTGAGATACGTCACTATTTCCAGTACTGTTTAAATAATATCCAGCTTGACATAATATAGGTACTGAACTTCCTTCAGGACAGTAACTACCTTCAAGACAGATATCACCTGTAATACATAATAATATTGATAATAAAATAGTCATTTAGGACACCTTATGCTTTTCTGATTCAACAATCATGTTTTTTTATATTAATGTACTCTATTGGCAGAAGCTTTTCCAAAACGTACCTTGATCACACATAAATCAGGACCTACAGAATCGTGGAATATATTACGTTTGTCATCATAATATTCGTATCCATGTAATACAATTTTATTTTTTATTTTTCAACAATGTTCTCTAAAATATATTTTCCTGGATATGTATGGTTTACCTGTAACGTTGCCATCTGTTGGATTTGGTACCGTAGCCATATTAGAACAATAATAACCAGGCGAACAGAGTCCCGTAGTATCGTTGAGTCGTTCAGTAGAGCAATAGTGACCAGGTGTACACGGTATTTGATGACCAGAACCTTCCGGACAATAAAATCCAGGAACGCATTTATCTCCTCCTATGCCTGATGGAGTCGCTGTTGATGATCCTCCACTACAGTAATACCCAGCGTTACATAGACCTGATGCTTGGGACATGCCTTCTTGTTCACAATACGACCCAGCTGAAACAACAGAGAAGTCATGAAAATAAAACCAGAAAAGCTCGAAGTCAACAGAAATGTTTGGCTCGCCGAGCTGTGAAGCAGGGAAAAGTGTCCTACCAAATAAAACAACTGTAATGGACAACAGATTGAAATCGAAACATTAGTGCAGACGAACTTAGCAGTATATACATTCTATGATAGAAAAGAATAGATAAAAAATGAAACCATAATTGACAACTGAGCTACCTACCTGGGCATGATACACAGTCGTTGATGTTTGTCCTGGTAGTCTGGTTGGAGTAGGACCCAGCGGGGCATGGATATTGATTCCATGCGGCTGTTCCTGGTGGACAGTAGTATCCAATTGGACATGGATTATTGGTATAATCTGATGTTGCTTCTCCACAAAAATAGCCTAAAGTAAAGAATGAATTTCATCATGTTTAGCATACAATATAATATGTAATGCATATATTTATTCCTTTTATCTGAGTATTACTCTGAACCCTGAACCTTATGAACTCTTGTAATTAGTTCTACCTACCTTGAGGACAAATCGAACAGGTATCTAACCCTTCAAGAAGAGCATATGAACCGTTGGAACACGGTATAGGGTAAATACTAAAGATTCCACCAGGACAGTAATGTCCCACTGGACAGATACCACCGAAGCCTACTATCCTGTCATCGTAACAGGTATCATTCATTGGTTGTGACTGGTTAAGCCCGTGGGGATATTCTCGATCATTTGCTGATACGCACCAGTGACCTGCTGCACATTGTCCTGCAATACAGAATCAAAATTGTTATTCAAATGTGAAATTACTTGGTACTTTTAAGTCTTAATAGTGTGCTAAGATATAAAAAAACAGTAACATCGTTTTTCTAAAAATATATAGAATCTTTATTATTTTTTTGTATATTATGACAAATTTTCACACAAACACTCACCAAACCTTTCCGGAAAAGTGCGTTACCTGCCAAATTTACAAAAATGCTGGTGGTATAAAAAAGAAATGAAACACATACCTGTTGGTGAAGTCAAGTGAACACCATCGCAGTATTTTCCAGGAGAACATGGTTTGCAATGAGTCTGTTCTGAAATTCCTTCAGTATCACTGTATGTTCCCCTTGGACATGGTATCCAATCTAAGCCTGTACCAGCTGGACAATAATAACCGCGTGGGCATATTTCACTTTGTCCTTGTTGCTCACAGTAATATCCAGCGGGACATGGGTAACATAATACAGCATGGGTGTGGTTAACCTGAAGGATAATACAGTTAATATGTAGCATGCGATCGACAGCAGATACAGCGCATACAATTTAACTCAATGAAATATTATCATTACATTCAGACCTCGTGGTTTTCAATTAATGAAGGGCACTCTTCTTTGGAATATTTTTGAATGACAAATATTGATGCCTAGTCCTAAATAACTACTATTTAAAACTTACATAACTATTATTTCTACATGGTAGCGCCTGAGATGAACCTTCAGGACAATAATGACCAATTGGACAGAATGATGATACTGGTTCTTTATAAACACTCCCGACTGGACAATAGTAACCTAAAATAAAAGTGATTCATTTAAAATTCGTCCCTAAATTCGGTAATGATGCTCATTTTTAGATTTAAAAACAGCATGGAAAGGACTAAATGGTTTCTTAATGGTATCTTATATTCTACATTAAGAAGTAAAAAAAAGAAGTAAAAAAAAGAAGTTAAAAATAGTCAAACTTTAACAGGCACAGCGGGGGATTGTTATAAAGCAAGCTTCTGAATCTGACCTACCTTCTCCACATAATCCTGTAGGTTGCGTTAATCCATCAGTTTCACAATAGAACCCACTTGGACAAGAACTGCAGTCTGATTGTGAAGCTAAAGCAGTTTGGTTAGAATAACTTCCTGTAAAATTAAGTGTATTCAGTTCGGAAGGGTTTCAACCAAATCATTTTAAAGTCAATCCAAATGAACCCTGATCCTTCAGATGATCAGTAACATATGCACCCTATCAAAGGTATTCTACTATGAATGTCACTTTTAATGAAGTATACATACATAATGGTCATGTAATTTAGGTAAACACCAATAGTGGGTATCAGATGCGAAAATCATTGCAATTTAAAAACTCTGCAGTATGTTTCAGACATTTTACAAACCTTTGCTACATGGAGTAGGTGTATAACTGGCACTAGGACAGAAATAACCTTCAGGACATATCAATTCTGTGGAACTTGATGCTGTACTGGGACAATAATAACCTGCCCAACATGGTCCGGTGGGTTCCGACAGATTAGTTCCGCTACAGTAGTATCCTACAATATAATAATCATCGATTTTTTTAAAATAATTATCTTAGAAGTTCGTGTTGATTCAGATTTTTTTTAAATGTAGCTCCACTTAGAATGATTTACATCAGCGACGATGAAGTATGATTATCTATTTAAAATGATACATATCATACAGGCATGGTTAAAAAGAAAATCAAATTTTACAGCCCTTAATACTTCAAATCCAGCGAAAAATGACTAGCATTTAGGTCTCTCGTAAAAGAAATCATTCAATAATACCCATTTCAAACCCACCTGGTGTACAGTTTAAGCATTGACTGAGGGCAGTTAATCCAGTCATATTATTGAAGGTTCCAGGTGGACAATTCTCTGGTTCTGATGTCTGTTGAGGACAGAAATGACCTTCAGGACAAATATCAGCATCATCTCCTTGTCCTGGTGTACCTGATATTGCCTTTCTTCTACAGTAATACCTACCAAAATACAAAATATTGGTTATATTTGATCCTCAGACTATCAGATTAAAATACGTGAAATAACTTAAAACGGATCTGTTTTGAAAACGAATAGTCTATGATCATTAAAGATATCAAGTGAAATACGCATACCCAGCTTCGCAAATTTTAGTGTATTCTGTTTGAGCCTCTTGGTCACAGTAGTAGCCACCTGGACAATCTTGGCAGCCTTGTAGACTCTGTACACCAGTAGCATTGCTAAACGTTCCTTTTGGACATCGATATTCCACATCAAATTTGGTACCAGCTGGACAGTAATGACCTACAACGAGATGGTTAATTAATGATGTAAGCGTGACTTTCCTTATTTTTATTGTCCATCATCATTGAATCAAAACACACATTATAGCATGGACTTGAATCCCAGCTTCCAATATTAGCTGGCATAAAATTAATATACAGTGTATTGGGCCTAAATATTGTTTTTAGAGAAACACTACTCAATCTAAAAAAAATAATCATAAAACATATCTGATAATTTACCTGGAGGACATAGACTATCATTATAAAGAACAACCGGATTCTTGACATTATCGCAGTAGTACCCTGCTAAGCATGTTTTACATGATCCTTGTCCAGTCTCATCTTGATAGGTTCCACTCTCACATCGTATGGGTTCATGGCTTCCGGATGATGAACAGTAGTGTCCTACAAAAGGAAAGTTTGGGTCAACAATATTTCACTCAATGTACTAAGCTCGTAAATCCCTATGATAACTGTTCTGATTGGTACTAGCTCACTCCAGTAGAACCAAGTAACATTTGAAGAGCCGACATAGTCAGATGTTTGCTTTTTGAAGGTACAAAATTCACAGAGTGATGGTAGATACCTTACACAACCATACAATAAAAATACTAGCTTTTAAATTCCTGATGATCACCTTTAAAAAATATTATTTTCAACTTCTTTGATCTTAGCAGAAGACTGTCCATGTAGTACTAACCTTGTGGGCATGTATACTCAGCGGGGCTAGAGATGTTCATTCCAACAGGGCAATAATATCCCGCATCACATGGTCCAGTGGGAAGGATGTTGCCGTATCCAGCACAGAATGATCCGGGTATACAGGCTAGACAGTCTGCTTCAGTTCTGCTTCCAGTGACATTGAGATATGTTCCAGGTGGACAGTAAGTACCATTAGCACTTCCCTCGAGGCAGAACTGACCCATATCGCATACATCACCTAAAACGAATATTATACATGTATGAACATATCAAGAATTACGTACAGCAATCAGTGTTTTCTTTTATAAAAGCTGGTAATAGATACGGGCCTGTTTGGATTGTAAGTATTTTATTCCAGCATAGCTTTGAAGTATATGCGACTGCGAGAACATGTCTACGATTTGAAGGGTATGGCTATTTTTTTTTATTATCTCCAAATGCCTTTTGGATAGCTGATTCCGATTTAAACCTTTTGATGAATTCTTCTTATTCCTGCTACTTATTCAAAATGCAACAATCTGGACAATAAAATCGCGTTATTCAAAATAAAATCATAAACTGTTAAAATGTATATATTTACCATAAGATTGACCAACTGGTGTTTTTGTAGGGGATCCTGACGTACAGAAGTATCCTTCACTACAATTACCACTAGGAGCTGACAATTCTGTAAGATTTAGAGAACAAAACCATGGATTACAAAAAACATTATTGTTTTAGCTTATGTTCTTTGCAAAATGTGATGAGAATAAAGTTAGTTGCATTTAACACACAGGTAATCCAAGGTGTTGTGTGTATCACGTTGATAAAATTACCTAAACTCTTATAGATTTATATAGCAATTGTTCTCAAGAGTTCTCTTTACACATATAATTCCTTTCAGGAGACAAAACTTACCAGGGTCTTGACAGTATGTACCGGGAGAGCATGGTATTTGATTGGCCGATCCTGCTGGACAGAAATTACCAGCTTCACACTGACCACCTTGTAAAGCTTGTAATGGTCGAGGTGACGTTGCACCCTGGAGACAGTACCATCCAGGATTGCAATCGCCTGTATCTGCAGTTAGACCAGTGCTTCCACAGTATTTACTGCAATATACAAATCAATATTCTAAATTAGGGTCTAACTGTATATTGTATTTGAATGGTAATTCCTAAGAAATAGGCAATTTGGAGATACGCTGCCAAGAGTACTTGTAATATAATATTGCTGATGATGACAATGAAAATCGTTGAAACGTTGTATACAATCACACGCATTTATAGTGTACAATAAAATTGTATTTTATGTACATATAATATACTTACCCAGGTGGACATGGTAGACATTCAGATTCGACACTTCTTCCAGTCTCATTATTGTAAGTCCCGATAGGACACGGATTCTGGTAAGGTAGTTTTGATTGACTTGGACACCAATGGCCCTGTGGGCACGGTATTGGTTCACTGGTATTAACTAAGCAGTAATGTCCGGCTGGACAATCAATACAACTTGTACTTCTTGTATGATTGGTGAATGTTCCAGGATCACATGGTAATGGTGCATTGGTGCCGACTGGGCAATAATAACCTTTATCAATAAAATAGGGCAAATAAAAGAACTTGTTATAATACCATTGAAAAGAATTCAAACAAAAAATATCTAACAAATACGTAAATAAATAACAGCGATATACAGCTGTTTTTTCATTCCATTGAAATTTCGAAGAAACGCATTTAAAAGCAAACTATCGTAAAAGGATCATGAAATGTAATGAGAGGTACTATCACCTACCCGTTGGACATTCATCGCCATAAACTTGTGCAACAGGATCAGCTACAGGAGATCCACTGCTACAGTAATACCCAGCATTACATTGAGGACCAGCTTGAGTCATATTTATATTAGGACAATAGTTACCACCTGGACACTTCAAACAGTCATTAACGTCGCCGTATCGAACAGTGAATCTTCAAAAGTAATAATAACATATAAAATTTTATCATTAAATTGTAAAACTTGTTGGCTGTGATTTTTTATCCAAAACACAGCGTGACATTTGTTTGTTTCATCAAATAAACTTACCCATATGTTCCAACAGGACATGGTAAAGGAGCGGAAGATCCTTCAGGACAGTAAAAACCTTTAGGACAAACACCTCGATCAGGATTATCAGTATCTTCTGGTGTAGGGCTGCTACTGCCTGACTTAGACCAATATCCCGGTCTTAATTTATCGGTCGCATTCAATAAACCTACAAATAGATAAGGAACATAAAAAATGTATGTTTTTAACGTGATAGGGGGCATGACTTAGGCATTGCAAGTATCTTTTTCAGTATCAAAAGTAAGAAATCTAATCTAGATTTGTTATTACCTGGTGTTTCACAATAATGACCAGCAATACATGGTATACATTCGGATTTAGCCGTTAGTCCCTCTCTTGAACCAAACATTCCAGCTGGACATGGCGTACCTTGTGATACAGGTATTAACACTGTACTGGCTACGCAATACGATCCTGAAAGTACATAACATGAACAAAGTTAAGAAATTTATTGAAATTCGGTATAATATTTCTTCGCGATTAGCTTTATTTCAATCCAAAACTACAGGGCAAGGATGATCCAATACGTCATTGATGATTTGGGAAAAATAATTATCATGATTTCTGACTTTCCAGTTAGATTTAAGGATGATGGAGTCTTACCTTGGGGACAGAGTGCCGGCGCTACTCCAGGGAAGCAGAGGTATCCAGCTAGACACAGGGTACACACAGACAATCCAGTATTGTTAGCATAGTACCCAACGTCGCATAAACTTGGTTGATCAGTTCCTGATGTACAAATGTGATGTTGTGGACATATATTACCAGTTACATTGTCTATGGGATCAGGTATCCAGGCTCCTCCAAGACAATAGTAACCGGGGTCACAGGAACCTGAAAGAGTGGGCAAAGTGGTGATTTTTTGTAAATTTAATTTTAAAAGATTTAAAATAGTCTTTTGTATTTTTTCGATGACAGATCATAACTGTTTATAAGACACATAGAGATAGGCGAAGCAGAAGATATTTGTATATACTATTTCCGACATTTATCAACTCACCGTTGATAGGCGGTGTGATGTTGGCTCGTTATTCGTTATTCGGGATTCGGGATTCGCGAATCCCGAATAACGAGCAGCTTGTTATTCGTTATTGGTGAATATCGAATAAGGAGCTGCTTGTTTTTCGTTATTCGCGAATCCCGAATAACGAGCAGCTTGTTATTCGTTATTGGTGAATATCAAATAACGTGCTGCTTGTTATTCGTTATTCGCGAATCCCGAATAACGAGCTGCTTGTTTTTCGTTATTCGCGAATCCCGAATAACGAGCTGCTTGTTTTTCTTTATCCGCGAATCCCGAATAACGAGCTGCTCGGTATTCGCGATTCGTTATTCGAGATTGAAACACAAGAAGCTCTCAGGATTGAAACAGTTGAATTTGGAAAAGGACCAATTTAAGGCGAGGCATGCTTACTTTTACAGGCACTTTCTGTTTTCCATATATATTACTATAATTGGGTGCTTACTTTGAATCCTGAATACCGAGCTGCTTGTTTTTCGTTATGAGCGCGAATCCCGAATAACGAGCTGCTCGGTATTCGGGATTCGTTATTCGAGATTGAAACACAGGAATCTCTCAGGATAGAAACAGTTGTATTTGGAAAGAACAAATTTAAAGCAATGCATGCTTACTTTTACAGACACTTTCTGTTTTCTATATATATTACTATAATTGGGTTCTCACTTTGAAACAAAGAATAATGGGCAGCTTGTTATTCGTCATTCGCGAATCCAGAATAAGGAGCTGCTTGGTTTTCGTTATTGGCGAATCCCGAATAACGAGCGGCTAGTTATTCGGTATTCGCATTTCAAAATTGAAACACACTAAGCTGTCAAGATAGAAGCAGTTGAATTTGGAAAATGACTGATTTTAGACGAGGCATGCTTACTTTTACAGACACTTTCTGTTTTCCATATATATTACTATAATTGGATGCTCAATTTGAATCCCGAATAACGAGCTGCTTGTTTTTCGTTATGAGCGCGAATCCCGAATTATGGCAATGCATGCTTACTTTTACAGGCACTTCCTGTTTTCCATATATATTACTATAATTGGGTGCTTGCTTTGAAACAAGAATAATGAGCAGCTTGTTATTCGTCATTCGCGAATGCCGAATAAGGAGCTGCTTGGTTTTCGTTATTGGCGAATCCCGAGTAACGAGCTGCTTATTATTCGGGATTCGCATTTCAAAATTGAAACACAGTTAGCTGTCAAGATAGAAGCAGTCGAATTTGAAAAAGGACTAATTTTAGACGAGGCATTCTTACTTTTACAGACACTTTCTGTTTTCCATATATATTACTATAATTGGATGCTCAATTTGTATCCCGAAAAATGAGCTGCTTGCTTTTCGTTATTGGCGAATCCAGAATAACGAGCAGATTGTTTTTGGGTATATCTTATTATTTTTTTCCGTCATCGTTTTTTTTTTTTTTTTTTCATGATGCCTTTCATCCCTCGCTTGGTTTATGATTTGAATCGAACGGTCTCTACTTTGAATCCAGAATAATACATTGTTAATTAATAGTTGCTTCCCTTGAATAATAGATAAAAGGAACTTCCTTTGCTCAATTGTTTGTTTTTTTTAATGCGTTTAATTTTTTTTTTTTTGTTATCGTTTTTTTCATGATGCCTTTCATCCCTCGCTGGGTTCTTGAATCGAACGGTCTCTACTTTGAATCCAAAATCCAGAATAATACATTTTTAATTAATAGTTGCTTCCCTTGAAATTAACTTCCTTTGCGAAATTGTTTGTTTACATCATTTTATTTTTTGAAGAAGCAACACTTAACTTTTAATTTGTATTATTCCCTTTGAATATTTCCATCTGTTAGCAATTGAGAAGAAAACTTGAAATAGTTTCGATATGGACAGCGACTTGCTGGATGGTGAAGACACTATTTTCGTGCTTTCATGATTTTGAAAATTCTTATCAAAATATAAGTCCATTACCAGATCTCAAACCTTTTGGTGCTGAAGACGAAGTATCTAAAGACAATTCTCAAAATTTTGAAAAAGATATCGAACACAGATTTAAATTCAAAGTTACACAAGAGGAATGGATACAGTGTCCAATAATAGACTCAGCGAGGGATGAAAGGTGTCTTGGAGGTAAATGTTGCCGAATATTTACTGATAAAATCAAAGCCGTTAATCCATATTGCCCATTAGTTTTCAAATCAAACAGAGTGAAAAAAAAGTCTTCAAGAAAAGTAAAAGCCCCCTTCTTCCACGGTAAAGCCGTATGTAAATTTCCTGGATGTGTCGAATATTCGCTAGTAATTAAAAAAGAGCCCAAACCAGGAAAATGGCGAAGATAAAGGTGACAGTAATGAACGATGTCTCCAAAATTAGACACAATGTCACGACCTTAAAGGGGCGACATATTTCCGGATCGTTACGCGAAGAGGTTGGTCAGGAAGTTCGAGAAAAGGGGTCTTCAAACGTTTATTACCGAATGTTGGGGTCCGAAGACCCAGAAGTTATAACAGCTGGTAACAAATCCGCATTCGGATCAAAGGATGTGATTCGTAAAATAGCATCCGAATGCAGCCAAGCGGATAAATTACATAAATACGTATTTCTTGAACTCGCAGTTCAAAAAGAAGTATTTGAAAAAGTAGAAAGAGGCAATATCATCAATGGACGAATACAAACACTTTCTCTCTATCCATTCAGTGCCTATATCTATGGTGAAAAACAGCTCCAACTATTCCATAATCATTGCTTAAACAATGGTGTATTTTATTTCGACGCCACAGGAGAAGTAATAAGTAAAATACCCGATCAGCAAAAAAGGGTGTTTTACTATGCATTAGTTATCAAACCAGAAGAAGGAATCCCGCCACTTCCTCTCGCGGAGCTCATTACTAACAGCAATAGTACCGTAGACGTTACTTCCTTCTTTTTGAGACTTAAAAAGGATTTAAATAATGTAGTTCCTAACAGTACAAAACCAAAAAGAGTAGAAATTGATTTCAGTTGGCCTTTCATACATTCTCTCTTGTTGGTCTGGAATCAAGAAAATATCCAAAATTATTTGAACAGAGCATATAATAAAGTTGTCAACAATGGTGAATGGGGAGACAAATTAGTCATTCACATATGTTCAGCACATATTCTGCACAGGGTGTCATCAAAAATTCACCAGATAGTGAAGGACAAGGTTTTAAGAAAATACATTCTCCATATTCTCGGAAAAATTATTGACGCGACATCTCTAGAAAGTATTGATGAAGCCATAACAAATTTAAGTATTTTGCTGTTATGTAAATCTAAAACTGATCACGTTTCATTTAACAATGCCCAAATGGACCTAGATAACTTTATCCTCTTACAACCTGGACCTGATACAGAATCAGCTTATGACAAAGGCGATGTAGAAACATCAGAAGAGGCTGACGAGGCTACAGATTCACGGCCATCTAGATCATTGTACGGGGTACATTTCAACCACATTAAAGATGACTTAATATCCAAAATAATTATTTCTGAAAATATAACAAATCCGTTTTATGCACCAGATGTCCTGGATTATCTAATGAAAACCTACTTCCCCCTCATACCATTATGGACTGGTTTGCTATTTGCAGAAAAGGGCGTTACACACGACACCAATTCTCCAGTTGAAGGTTGGTTTAAGATAGTTAAAAAGGATATATTACTCGGTAAAAGAAGTATTCGACCCGGGAAATTTGTTCTAAAAATGTTTGAAAATTTACAAGGTCGTCTTCAAGAATTTGAACACAGAAATTTTCTGAACACTAAAAAGAGAAAAGCTGCTGAAGCCGATGTGTTGAGCAAGGAAGAGAAATGGGGAAGTAAGAAAAAGAAAGGAAGGAAAGGGGGTTATTTAAAAAGTCCGAATAAAGTTGTGCATCCGAAAATAAAAAAATCCTCAACAAGTCAATCCGGTGAATCATCTCTACATTGGGGCGGAAGTGTGCAAATAGACAAAACTCATGTTTATCTCTCCAACACATGCCCTGTAGACAATATGCTCGTTGTAATCCATGAACTTCTAAAATTTCCTCATATAAAAGATTGGTTCACAAAACATAACTACATTGATGTTGTGGACGTAATACTTCAAATAGATAATATGTTTGAAGCCAAAACAATGGGCAGAGGGGAGAACAATATGGTTGTTAAAATACTGTGGTGAACCAGACGGAAAAAACTGGAATGTATGGGGCAGTGAGGCAGAAAAATTTGTACGGCATTATGCTGTCGTACAGACAAGCACTTTTTTAAGTACATGTTCAAAGAGGACATGTTTGATCAAAAACAGAAATGAGATGCGCCAAGAAATAATACTTGGGTAAGTATTGAAAATTATATCCGAACAAGTTCCTAAATTATGAATATTTTTTACCATTTAAACGGATAAACCCATTCAAAATCGTTCTCTGCCAATGTGAAAATCGACTAGACAGGAAGTAACCCTTTTAAATTGCCTTAATCACAAGAATCTGTTTGAAACAGTAAAACATGGCGAGCACTTGTCGTTATACCATAGAATGAAATCTTAAAGTACTTTTAAAAAAACTATCAAAATTCAAATACAAATATTGTTTTTTTTTTTTAAATTTATTACACACCCATATGAAATGTAAGGCGTATATCGTGATCAACCATCTGTCTGTTAGTCTGTCCAATTGATTTTGGTTATAATGGGAACATTTTTAGCATTTAACAGTGCAATTTTGGCCATTATGGGGGTAACCATCTTAAATACATTTAAATAATTTTTTTATGTGAGTTCAGGGCATCAATAAGAGGAACCCTATAGATTTTCTCCATATCTAATTTAATGAGGTGGTCGCATTTGCACGCTTTAGCGTGCCTATTTTCGTTTGTTTTTTATTTAGCGTTTTGATTTTCTTTTCATTTATAGGAATGAATGTGGTGTTATTGACGGCACAGGGGAAGATACGACAGAGAAAACCCTTCAGTCTTATATTAATGAATGGGAAAGGGGTGCAGGTGTTATGTGTAATTTCGGTGAGTTCAAAACAAGCGGACGCCTGAAATGTAAAAATATATACAACTTTTTTAATCAAGGGAGCTAACTTCTGAGGCGTTGATTAAATACCTTCAAATATCAATATTCACAAGCATGCAAAATTTCATTAAAACCCACCAAAACTTAAGCTTTTAAAATGTTTAAAAGCCTAAATTAATCTAATTTATCTAAATCAAGGACAATAACTTTGAAACTGCTCCTCGAAAATTTTTGAAATTTAAACTTGTCAAAGATATCAAATCCGATAAAAAACTGTAGCAGTTGTCGTGTTTGAAAGTCAAAATTGACGCAATCAAGTGAAATAATTGAAACCGTTCATTGAAAATTATGAAATTCGAATATCCAAGATATCGTCAAAATACACATTCATATCAAATTTGATCCAAATCGGATGAAAAATGTAGAAGTTACTGTGTTTACATTGCCGGTGTACATGCAGACAGATGGACAGTGTCGACCGCAATATACATAAAAAATACCCTAAGGTTATGATCAGATTAAAACCTGTTTAATTTGCAAGAAAATCTGATTGATCAATAAAAATAATCTATCTTTATAACTTTCTGGAAATATTTTCATATAAATAACGTTGATTATTTCAGGACCTCGAGAACATCCAGGTAGAGGGATTAGAAAAATCGAATTCATTGGATTTGAGAGTGAAAATCCACCAATTGTCATATTGTCAGCAACATGCATTAGTCAAATGCATGGATTTACTGCCAATAACCTCCCGGATTCTATCACAATTTATGGAATGAGGTAAGAACTTTATTTCTATTTATTTATTTATTTATTTATAGAGGATCTTACATGAGTGGTCATGGAATATCGGATATATACACATGAGTGTTTTAAACTCGATCCAAACTTGAACACTAACGTTAAAATCTGGATCAGCTATGTTTTTGGTCTATATATGTGCGCGAGTGGTAATTTGGCTAATTTGCATAATATCGTATATCACGGTAGAGCCGTCAATACCAAATATATTCACGGCTGATGTTCACAATAGAATGGCAGTGTTATGGAATATATATAGACACATATCAAGACTTCTGAGGTTTTTGTACTTGTGACGACACAATAGCCACCAGATGGACTTGCCAAGACAATAGGCTGCTAAAAAAGCATATGAAACATGAAATATATCCAGGATAATCTTCCAGAGTGCTCTACGTACACATCCACGGAGCTTTATAGATGATTAGAAATGAGCAATTTCACATGTTTGCGTGTGCGTTGGTGTGTGTGTGTTTTGAATCCAGTTTATATGTGTCGTGTGGTAAACTATTTAATTTTTCTTTTCAGTTACGATGTTTTTGGATATTCCCTTTGTCGAAATGGCCATTTCGTTTGCTACTTCAAGAAGAACGGTCAATGTTTTTTTAACTTTTTACTTAACAACCCTGAAATACGACGTGTTCGTTTGAGAGAAGATCGAGGCTCTGGGATTTTAGAGCATATCATTTTAGTGTCGACTGAATAAATTACATTTTAAAAAAAAGGACATCTGTCTAGAATGTCGTATGTTGGTAGGATCTAGGTCGTCTCAGTCATATTATAAGAATTAAAAGCAAACTTCCTTCAAATATCCTTTATTTTCATAATACTATATATCTTTGTAAGAAAAGGTCAAAAACTCTCAATGCTTATTTATCATGAATTTTGCTCTCTTTCGCTGCTTTTCTTCAATTTCATATAAAATATCTTTCTTCCGTTTTCGAATACCAAAATGAAACAATTGACATTAAGGGGTAGTTTGTAGATTTTGAATAAATGTGATGCGTTCCTCATATTATTATTTGTCAGCAGCTGTTACTCTGTTTGTTGATCTTGTGGCCTTTCCCATATAATTGCATCAAAGAAATAAAGGATTACCTAAACCCCGAGTAATTCACGTTTTAACTTATTGTCATATGAAAATTGAATAACTATGGATGATAACATAGGGTATCAGATTTTCATAGCTATTTAGATAATTATGTTGAGATTCGCGAATAACGAATAACAAGTTCGTTTTTCGGGATTCAAAGTGAGCACCCATTTATAGTAATATATATGGAAAACAGAAAGTGCCCGTAAAGTACGCATGCCTCGCCTTAAATTTGTCCTCTTCCAAATTCAACTTTTTCAATCCTGAGAGCTTCCTGTGTTTCAATCTCGAATAACGAATAACCAATTATAGTTATATATGGAAAACAGATAGTGCCTGTAAAAGTAAGCATGCCTGGCCTTAAATTGGTCCTTTTCCAAATTCAACTGTTTCTATCTTGACAGCTTACTGTGTTTCAATCTTGAATTAAATTACGAATTATTCGGGATTCGCGGATAAAGAAAAACAAGCAGCTCGTTATTCGGGATTCGCTAATAACGAAAACCAAGCAGCTCCTTATTCGGGATTCGCGAATGAGGAATAAGAAGCTGCTCCATTATTCGGGATTCAAAGTGAGCCCCGAATTATATTAATAAATGGAAAACAAAAAGTGTCTGTGTAAAAGTAAGCATGCCTCGCCTTACATTCGTCCTTTCCAAAATTCAACTGTTTCTATCCTGAGCGCTTCATGTGTTTCAATCTTGAATAACGAATCCCGAATACCGAGCAGTTCGTTATTCGGGATTCGAGCTCATAACGAAAAACAAGCAGCTCGTAATTCGGGTTTCAAAGTGAGCACCCAATTATAGTAATATATATGGAAAACAGAAAGTGCCTGTAAAAGTAAGCATGCATCGCCTTAAATTTGTCCTTTTCCAAATACAACTGTTTCTATCCTGAGAGCTTCCTGTGTTTCAATCTCGAATAACGAATCCCAAAAACCGAGCAGCTCGTTATTCGGGATTCGCGCGAATAACGAAAAACAAGCGAATATCTTGTGCTTATTTAGATCATAACTGGTTTTATTAGTAATCTAAATATCACATATACCCTAATTGCATTTGTGGTACCATCACCTTCTAAAAGTCCGAACCAGATTATGATCAATTAACCTAAATTAGTCTAGTTTGCTTGGTAACGCTATTTTGCGTCTTGAACAACATCACAAAAACATTCTGATACATAAGTACAATTACCTGTTGGTTGAGTTAAGGCTGTGCCATTACAATATTTTCCAGGATCACATGATTTACATGCCGTAGCTTCAGCTCGCCCACTTCTGTCAGGATTATAGGTTCCTCTTGGACAGGGTATCATCAACGCCGTACCCTCTGGACAATAGTATCCGGGTTGACATGTATCTCCAAACAAGATAGCTGTTTTATTACCAGTGGTGTCATTGTTGTACACAGGATCGTCATCCAAAGCGCCCCCGAAACAAATATGTCCAGCCTTGCACATACCAGCTGGCTCTGTAGCTCCACGATCCTGGCAAAAATATCCTGCTGGACAGATCTCACAGTCATCTATGCTGGCACGATGTGTTCTGAAATTAGAATTGTGAAGAATTCTCAACTTTCAAATTGCCATTTTGGTTTTAGTTTATTCTGTCCTATTTGTAAGTTTTTACATAGGTATATCGAATTTATATCAATTCGATGTAAGAACCATACTATTTCGTGTTCGTGTCGGCTTTCTGAAGCACTATTTTAGGTACACTGCTATCGATAACAATATGTATATTTACCTGTTAGAGAAAGTTCCAGGTGGACAATCAGTGGGCACATAACTGCCATTACCACAATAGTATCCGGCAGGACAAGCTACCTGGTCTGTCAATGTCTTATTCGGGCAATAAAACCCCGCATTACATTCGAAACATTCCGGATATCCGTAATAAGGCATGTAAGTACTAATAGGACATTCCAGTTGAGCTACCGAACCATTAGCTGAGTAATAACCTAAGAATAGAAATAAATACTGACTCAACAATTCTAGAACCGAATAGTTAAACCTACAAAACAATTTTGTATTTAAGTTCGGATAACAACCAAAGGCGTTGGATAACCTACCTGCCAAGGTGATAAAAGACCTGCGGGAAATATAAATTTAAAAAATTAGTTTGATATGTACAAAGGAAGGGATATCTTCCAAGTCGTCAAAACCTATAAAAATGACTAATAGAATAATATATAACAGCGCATACCTGGCTCGGTGATATGTTGACGCGGAGTTTTAGCCCCGCCAGTACAGAAATAACCTCCCCAGCATGGGCCAGTCGGTTCTCCTCCTGCTATAGAAGAACAGTAATATCCAGCATCACATTCATAGCAGTCGTAATGGTTAACAGCTCCAGATACATTACTATAAGTTCCTGCAGGGCATGGTTTAGCTTCAAATGATCCTGAAATATTAAAATTTATATGCTAGACGGCCTGACACTTTCATCTTACAAACTATCGAAAAATCTGTGTATTCATAATGACAAACTATTCACATTTATTGCGGGCAAATTGCATGCAACTTTTCGTTGAACATGACTTCCGTTTATATTATAACTTTTCATTAAATGGACTATACCAATATCAACTAAATTGACGAGAGCAAATTTTAAAATGTTTTTAGGCATTTCGGATATCAACAAACTATAGATGTCCGGAAACACAAAGAACAACATAACAGATTCTGTGGCTTACCCAATACACAATAACCTCCAGCTGGGCAAATAGCACCCGTAGTACCATCAGTTGGAGCTGATGTTTGAGCCCCTAAGTAACAAAGATAACCAGGATCACAAGGAGCTCTAGGCTGCAGTAAACCTGGAGCATCACAGTACCAACCAGGATCACAAAGAGTACAATCTTCGAATGTTTCTAGATCTGAAATCGTGCATTATTCATAATTATATAATCGGCAGCCAGTTTAATTGTGTGCAATGTTATATTCATTTCAAATTTGTGTATACTAGTACATTCTGCCTAGTTTACCGCAACAAGTGGACGCTTACAGCTACCCATTTTATAACTATGTTTATACTACACATAACATGTAATCAACGATCCTTTCATTTAATCTTCAGGATTGTGAGGTAAATACATTCCATCATAAATTTAACGGTAGTACCCATAGGTCTATCAAGCATCGTCAATGTTTTTTGTTAACTTACTTGTTGCGTTGCCATATCTTCCCATGGGACATGGTTCGGGTTTAGAAGAGTTGGCACCGCAATAGAATCCACGGGGACAATCGATCGGAATATCTGTAGCTTGAGGACAATATTTGGTTGGCGGACAGGATTTACAGCTGGCTAAATCTGGTGTTCCCAATACATCTGTATAAGTTCCTTCTGGACATGGTTCCTGAAAATGATTTTTATCATTAAACCATTTAAAAATTCATCATTTCATGTCTAGAAATTTAATTTGATCATATTATTACTGTAAGTAGACCAATAAATATTGAAATAGCTAAAAAATAATATAATGCGTTGACGACATATAAAAAAACTCAAAATAGGCTAAGACTAAGATTAGTCAGTCCATACAAAAAATTGATCTACACACAGGGCAGGACATGCTTCAGTCTGACCAACAGCAAACTCACCAGCAATATAATATTCTTACCTGGTCATCACCATAAGCACCAATCTGTGGTGGACTGAGTCCATAAGGATTAGTAACTGGACTAGGACAATAGTAACCTTTTCTGCAAGGCCCAGTTTCAACAGAACTTCCCTCAATACAGTAATACCCAGCAGTACAAGGAGCACAATCAGTAACCAACGCTGCTCCAACAGTTTTCCTTATGGTTCCAACGGGACAATTGATCTCTTCTGGGGTAGCTGAATGAGCAAAGTGTATTATAATTTATATGTTAGACAATGCATACAATCACTATTGCATTACTGTACGTAAAAGGTTAATGCTTTAAAGTGGAAATATAAAGTTTTCTGAAAACTTTATTTAAATCGTGGACTCTAATAGCATTGAGTTGTGCTATTAAAATTGCAATTCCACTAAAACAAAGCATTTTGTGTCACTATCGCAAAATCTTCTAATGGCATCAATAGGGTATTTGAAATAATGGCGTCATTAAAAAGTTTATAGTCTAATTGCAAGAACCATAAACCCTTTAAGATTTGAAGGGATGTTTGAAAAATGATCAATAATTATAATATGTAAAGAAGCAAAACAAGTACAAGTACTAGCCTTCAGGACAATATTTTCCAACTGTGCAATCAGTAGCTTCGCTGACTGCATTCAAACCACCAACACAAAACTTTCCACCGGGACAACGTTTGGTGGTCTTCATAGCGTCTTCGGATGTAGTTACATTATCACAGTAGTAACCAGGTTCACAGGTTTGACAAACGGACTGTCCCACTTTGGTGTATTTTCCTGTGCCACAATCTGAAGGGCTGATGGACTCTCTTATACAAAACGACCCGCCAGGACAATCTAAACAATCCGATTCACTTTTAGCTGGGTCTCCTAGAAATTGGAAAAACAACATGTTCATCGTTATAATGTCTTTTTCAAATAAAATTAAATGAAGTTTTCGTGATGGGTCATCTGAAGTTAAATGTTCCAACATGAAATTCTTGAAAAAGTATTTCTCCAAGTCAGCCCTTCCTGCCTACATAACTTACGATTGGCAATCATTTAATGTAGTTTGCATCTTAGAATAAGATAAAAAGATTACCTGGCCCAACCAGAGTATTTGCTGCTCCACTGTGCTTGGTATAATACCCCATGGCATATAGGTCCCGGCAGGGCAAGCTTCAGTCTGACCAACAGCAAACTCACAGTAATGTGCTAAAACAAATGAAGAAATAGGTTAAAAGCGATTTGAACCATTCTACGATATCATAGATCATACTATATTTAGTTACGTAATGGTAAGTCATTCAAGTATTAAGCTTATGACTCAAGAAAATTAAAAAAAAAATTAGTTTACCTTGTGTACATGAAACGCAGTCTGAAAGAGCTGGTTTACCATAAAATTCGTTGTATGTACCATTAGGACAACCATATTGTGAAGCAAATTTAGTACCAGCTGGACAGTAGTAGCCAGGAGGACAAAGATCTGTAGGAGAAGGTTCTCCCCCTAAAATTTAAAATGAAAAAAAGATACATACTGAAATCTGTAAATTATGAATCATAATGAGAGCATTTAGCAATAGATGATACATACCATTACAATAATATTGCTCGGGACATGTGTCGCATTGTGAAACCTCATATAAATCTGATCTGTTAGAAAACGTTCCAGCAGGACACGGGTACCGATCTGGAGCTGGTGTTTGAAGTGGACAATAGTGGCCGGGTTTACACGGTTGTGGTGGATTTATTGTTTCTCCTGAAAAATAAAAAAGCTGCTGATTATTACAGTAAGTAAGGAGATAAAAAAATCAAAATTTTCACTATAATGTTTTTCGTATTGAGAAACGTTATCTTGTTATTAATCCGCTGAAAACTATGCACAAACTTTTATGCTACTCTGCGACTAGGTCTTGCGACTAATTTTTTTTGAAGATGTAAATAATATGATATACTCGTCAGTTTTTCTGCTTACACATTTTTCTTATTGATTTGAGACACCCTCTCTCATTTCTTGTATATACATGCACATACCTGTTCCCCAATCACAATAAAAGCTAATGGGACATGCATCACATTCATCTGCGCGCTTTAGGTCTGTTTTTCCAGTATAAGTACCAGGTAAACACGGGAACTGATCATCCGTTATGGTTCCAGGGGGACAGTAATGACCTACAAACATAAATTATATTACCATGTAGTCTTATACAGTTTATAATGAAAGAAATAGGCTTCCGTCAATAGAACTATCATTGCTCTACAAACTGAGTCGACAGGAAAGAACAAACAAGAGCAAACAAAACAAACATTGTTTAAATATGAAAATCCCAAGAAGAGATCCATTGTAAATGTGAATAACAAAAATTCAAAGATTTGGTCGGCCATTTTTCTTTCTAGGATTCTCTCATTTTATATCATTAAGAAACATTATTGTCCTACCTTCTTTACAAGGCAATGTCGAATTAACTTGATTAATCAATGGACATGCGAATCCAGGCTCACATCGTCTGCAATTGATAGGGTGACCAGTTCCAGGGTCCGGATTATAGCTGCCAGGATCACATGGTATGGGAGCAACAGTAGGTTCAGTTTGGGATCCTTCAGGGCAGTATGCTCCTGCTGGACATTCTGTACATTCACTAGCATCTGAAATAAATATCAAGTTAGTCAGATTTATGCACTTCAGTGGAATTTCAAAGTCCTACTACTCTGCCGCTAAGCTGATAAAATTAGCAGTAAGCAGTCATTTTGTATTTGATTTTATTAAGATAGGAAAAATAGATTATATTTACAAAAGAGGACCTTAATTTAAATTTTTATTTCATGAACAATGTACTCTTATAATCTTGGGATAAACTACGAGCATCATTGTTTTCTATGTGGTTATACTTTGAAAAAAAAGCAGTATTCTCAAAAATTTAACAATATTTTTGAAATAACAAAGGCATACATACTGTGTAGGTTCATTTGACTGCTGTATGTGCCAATCGGACAAGCATTCTGGAATCCCGAGCCTTGTCCACCAGTACAGTAAAAGCCTGCAGGACAAGCTACACCATCTGTCGCTGATCCTTCCGGACAATATTTTCTTGATGGACAAGGTATACAAGCTGTGTCACTGGTAGCATTTTTCTCTTCATTGAATGTGCCACCTTAAGCAAAGTAAAATAAAGAATTGATTAGTAAGCAATATTGAAAGTTAGCATAAACATTGTCTAAAGCGGTCTTATCTTAGTACAATAATTTCACAAAGGGTCGAAACTGTAGGTTAATGTTATAGATGTGTCTAACCAGATAAATCTATATATCACACATGACGCTTAAAAGAAGAAAAAAAAGATCTTACTTGGACATGGATATTGTGTGCTACTAGTTGTTCCCTCTAAACAATAATGGCCGACAGGACACAGGTTCGGCAAATAATCGATCACACCAGGTCCTGTACAATAATAGCCTGAAAAATATATAAATTAAATTATGTTTCAATGCAATACAGATATCTACAGTACGCAGACTGGATTCACCGACTCGTAATTTCTATTTGAGTGTTTCATTCATATTAAAGAGTTTATAAGTTTATTAGGTTAAAACAGTTATATGAAGTCTACATAGGTGTATTTAACTATACCTGACGGGCAAGTGACACATGCTTCCGAACTTGTCGAAGCATTGAATGGATTGTATCTGCCCGCTGAACATGCTATAAAAATCTTTCCGTCACACCAACCACCTTTTGGACAAGCCTGACTAGGCGGAGCAGCTTCTGTGGAGCCGGCGAGGCATTGATAGCCTCGATCACATGGCTTGCATGCTGTTGCACTTCCAGTAGAATATTTTCCAGCTGGACATTGTGTCTTCTTCGAAACTGTAAAATAAATTAATGGATTATTCAATTTTTCGATATTGCATTACTAGAAAACTACAGATATATACGATGTCACTTTTGCCTTGTCATTAAAGTACAACTTTGTGTGAATGCTTTGTTTGGTATGTTATTCGCGATAGAAACAGAACGCTAGAAATAACAATAACACGTATCGGTACAAATATATCAATGATTAACTTACGTTCTGTGGTTGGGCAGAAATATCCTGCTTCACAGGTGGTGCAATTAGTAGCTGTAGGACCACTGTACATGCCAGGTGCACACAGTTCCCCTGCTTGATCCACAAATGGACAGCTGTACCCTTCACTACATGGTGTACATTGCTTGGCTTTACCAAGAGAATAGTGACCAGCAGCGCATCGAGTTCTACATGAAAGGAATAATAAACAAAATGATATTGGGTATCAAACAGTTAAACTGTTTATATCAAATAGATTGTGATATAATATACAATCTGTATTGTAAAATTCAGCAGGAAAATGTGTTATTGTTTATTGTAAATTGTAAGTTAAAACGATCAACTTTGTTTTAGCGTAATAAGTAAAATAGATAAAATACACTGTCCACTACAACCCCATAAAACTGTGAATTGAGGCTCTGAAATTAATAGAAAGCTTACACTGTGTCACTGGACGTTGATGGACATTCATAACCAGGAGGACAGTTTGTACAAGTTGATTGGTTCCCAGCAGAATATGTTCCTTGAACACAGGGAACAATCAGACTTTGAGTTGTAATGGGACAAGCTCTGAAATATATGAAAATGACATGTATTCATTCTTGGATTACGGGGGATAATTATTGAATATGAAGGAGTTTGAATACGCTTGAATGCACAACCACACAATCAAAATTTCATGGCAACCAAATTCAATACAAAAGCCACAACAATGCGAATACACAAAGCTGCTCATAACTCATTCTATAAAATCAGCTAATGTTGCAGTTTGGCGTAAACATGTGGCCGACTATCAAAATACCACCCGATACAATACAAGTTGAAATACTGTAATCAATTTTGAACAGCTATTTCGGATCATTTACAATATTATAAGATTAGTAAACAGAGCGTCAAAAGCCACAGAAAACGGAAGAGAATCAAAGGTACTTACGAGCCAGCTGGACAGACCGTACAAGAGGTCATGCTACCTGTAGAGTATGATCCTGGCCAACAACGTAGTAATTCGTCTGATGTAGGATCATTGCAGGCATACCCTGGTGGACAGTCAATACATGTTGTGGAGCCTGCCTTAGAGAATGATCCAGCATTGCAGTCTACGATACCAGTACCGTCAACATTGGGACATTTCTTCCCAGCTGGGCATTTGATACAAGAAGAAGCAGAGCCAGTAGAATATGTACCACTGGGACAATTCAGTTGAAGACTTTCACTAGAATTAAGAATAGAATTCGTATGAAGAAATTATAGGTACTTGACCCAATACAATAATGACTGCCAATCCATTCAATTTCAAATCAACTAAATTTTTTTTAGAGTACATGTATTTTGTACAGAATTATTTTCATTATGCAGTGTAGTGCTTTAGTAGTTGCAGTTAAAGTTTAGATTCAAAATTAATTTATTAAGTGTAATGAAGATGTAGCATAATCTTTACCTTGTATCGGGACAATATTTACCACTAGGACAAGAAGTACAAGTTGTTTGACCAGCTATTGAAAATGTTCCAGCAGTGCACGCCACATTGGCTGTTGGATCAGTGACGGATGGACAGCTATATCCCCGTGGACACTGACTGCAATCAGTTGAACCCGGAGCGCTTTGATAACCTGTCAGAAATATCAAGTTCAGGTATATAACATCAGTTCAAAATTATCATGATATTGTCTTATATAAGACGAAAAACTCCTTTTTGCCACAATTTTTAACCTATCATAATGTTATTCTTCATTAACTGATCAAGACAATACTTTTATGACCAATATGACTCTGAATACAAGATTGCTTACCAGTGTTACAAGTAACGGGAGAGCTAGTTGTAGTAGGACATTCGGATCCACCAGGACATTGTTGACATGAAGAAGCTGAAGAGGCCAAGTTATATGTTCCCAAAGAACACGGTGTTGGTGCTGTAGATGTACTTAAACATTGGTGTCCTGAAAAGAAGTAAATGAATTGATAACTATTGAGACTTGCAATAAGTCCTATGATCGTAGAGTAATTTGTGTAATATTCAATATCTGCAATTGAACAAGAGAAAACCTCATTCAGTTTTTTCTTGAAGGCGATGTAAGGGCTATATTAATGAAAAGTCCAATTTAATCGATATTGGAATTAATCATTTATACTTTTCTTTTTAAAGAATTATATCATTAAATCAATACGTGTTAACCAAAAGGAAACATATATTTCACCTACCAGCTGGACATGGTGTACAAGCAGTAGCACCACCAAGAGAGTATGTTCCCCCAGCGCAGCTTTGTTCATTTGATGTCGAGCAAAATTTTCCTGCGGGACAAAGAGTACAGCTCCCTGCACCGTCTGCAGAAAAGTATCCAGTGGAACATGGCAACTCTGATGATGATCCTTCGGGACAAAAGTTGCCAGCTGTACACGTCTGACATGTTGTTGCTTAAACAAAATTTACTATGTGTTAATTTGATTATTTACATTCGAATCCTTTTTCCTAAGGAGAAGACAAATATGCCCTTAGAAAACTACAATTTATGTAATACACATTCTATGAGATACTAGTAGACATTTCTCAAAAAAACAAATGCAGATAATTTTTCTTTCGATATTAAATCCAGAGCTGATTTTTGCCAAATTTTACATCATGCAACCAGGCCTGATTTTGAAAGAAATGAGATAAAAATTCCCTTAGTTTCCATACTTACATCCGGCAGATGAAAATGTACCAGAAGTACATTTAACTGGAGAAACATCGGCTGATGGGCAACCATATCCAGCAGGGCATGTTGTACATGATGTTTGGCCAGATGTTGAGTATGTATCTACAAATAGATTTTAGCAAATAATTTTCTCCGATAACATTCTGTCTCAATTAAACGCTTCAGAGAAATTAAGTTTGTTTCCAGATGATTAAAACTTCATTTTCCGCCATTTGGAAATAATCATTTTTTTTTTCGGGCTCACTCTTATATTTTGTGCGTCTGTATGTTCAATTCATGAAGGCTGTGATTATTTCGGGAAAGTGTGAAAGTATTCTGTTATTATTTCATTTGAATCTGCAGTAAATAGGTAGGCCTATTGTTTATCAGCGAAGATCAATGCCAAATCGTTCTGACTATACCCAGCTTATATACAATCTAAAAACTCCTAGTTGTTATCCTTGTATATTTCTTTTATTTTCATTTGAGGCCGTACGTTCATACGAAACTACTTTTGGTGCGTGTAACTTTCAAATAGCAGTAGAATTTGAAGTATTTTACGATGTTCTGAGCTGTCTCATGGGCTGAATAACAGGATCATATTGCTTGTTTTATAAGTAAAATAAAGAGTGTATTATTTGATTTCACAATCAAGATAGCATCATAAAATGATTTAAAGGACGAATTGTTCGTGTTTTGATTGTGGAATCACAGCACTGATCAAGATCAGTTCTAGTTATTATTACTATTAAAGGCCGATAGCCCACTTCATTGACTCATATTATGTAAAAGGAATGTATAACCCTTACTTACAAAAGTCTACAGTACTCTTCAACAATGTAAGTCATTGTGTTCTTATTACCATCTGAATAATAACACCTGATTATATTAGATTTAGATATATTTCCTTTTTAGGGTTATAACGCTAAGTTATTTAATGACGCATTAATAGACACCGCAAGTTAATGTTATATTTTGGTCAATATATTCAAACATATCTTAAGCTCTTCCAAAAATTACTGAATAGGTCAATGGTAACATATTCCATTTCTTCACTGGTCTTCATTTATCTTATGTGACTTTATGGCTATGAATTTCCTGACTGGGTTTTGATCGATTGGATTAGCCCGAATACCACCTCCCTACTAGGAATATGACATAAATTTATATACACATGTGACACATATTCAATAACATATAAATCTAAAGCGAAAGTATAATTTAATTTCGACAAGATCATCGAAACTTAACAGGGCCATTCTTGATTTTGAAATCGAAATCAAAACAGATCTTAATTTTGAAACGGTAAAATTATCTAAAAAGTTTAATTAAATATTTTAACGTTACTGATGTACGGATTTGATAAGTCTCCTACGTTTCAACTTAAAATATCGAGTATTTTTTTTTCAGTCAAACCAATGCATGTCGACCAAAATAGGTAGATAAATACATAGAAGTAAATACAAATTGTTTTTAGGTATAATTTATGACATTTGTAATGATGATAAGTTTGCAGACTGCCCCAATAAAACTAATTCAAATCCACAAAGTACATGTAGTAATATATTTTGGTAGTTTATATCAATCAAAAAGGGTCGCTTTATATTCGGTATGAGTCGTCTTTTGTTCCTTTGACGACAGTAAACCTAGCCTTTTTTACAATAACGATCAAATAACCAATGAATTAAACCATTTCCTAGAATGTACTATAGAAAGAAATTGATCAAGCGATATGAATGCTGGCATGTAAATAAATAATACCATTCCCCTTTATATTTCCTTGTTTATGCCACCATGAAGGTCGCAATGGTCTTGATTTCCTAATAATGATATGCTTGGAAGTAATTCAAATATTGTGAACGAATACTTTATGGTGTTATGTATATCAATTTGTCATTTTAGTGTACATTTGAAACCCGAAAATAGTAACGAACTTTTAAAGATGCATTCTTTACACACCAAAAGCCATTTATGGTAAGACTTATCTTGGCTGTTGTGTTTGTAAGACTAAAATTCATATCAGCAATGAAGGTTCGGAGTGTAATTGCACCATTTGAATATGATGTTTAATCTTAAATTTCCCTATCAATTTCTTTGTCAGAACACTTATTTCAAATATGATCCAGGTTTTGATAATCAAGCAAAAAAGCAAGAGGAATGTTAAAGGTAAAGATCTGTGGCTCCTACGAAAATCGCTTCCTGTAAAACTGTAACCCTGGTTATGCCACCATGAAGGTCGCAATGGTCTTGATTTCCTAATAATGATATGCTTGGAAGTAATTCAAATATTGTGAACGAATAATTTATGGTATTATGTATATAAATTTGTCATTTTAGTGTACATTTGAAACCCGAAAATAGTAACGAACTTTTAAAGATGCATTCTTTACACACCAAAAGCCATTTATGGTAAGACTTATCTTGGCTGTTGTGTTTGTAAGACTAAAATTCATATCAGCAATGAAGGTTCGGGGTGTAATTGCACCATTTGAATATGATGTTTAATCTTAAATTTCCCTATCAATTTCTTTGTCAGAACACTTATTTCAAATATGATCCAGGTTTTGATAATCAAGCAAAAAAGCAAGAGGAATGTTAAAGGTAAAGATCTGTGGCTCCTACGAAAATCGCTTCCTGTAAAACTGTAACCCTGGTTTCCCACCAAATAACACGCTCTTCGCATCAAATCCTGACTCATTGTTTAATATGGTTGAGATAATTGGATGCCTGTTATCCTATTGCCATTATATTTAAAATGCTTACTTGATGGACAGTTGCTAGGCGCTATAGTAGTTAAGGCACAGAATTTTCCAGCTGGGCATTGGGTACATGTTCCTTCACTAATTAACGAGTAGTATCCGGTAGAACAGTCTGTTGGGTCGGTCCTGAAAATGTACAGAAAATTAAGATAGTCTGGCATTATGTAATGAACACTCGCACTAGAGCTGTTATTTAAACACATCAAAAGTCCACATATATATTGAAACAATTTATAATTACAGAGAGTAAAAAGGAAAATATTTGTCATCGATTATCCAAATTTATAATTAAAACAACTTACGTTGGATTGGTGCACTGTTTACCGGCAGGACAAGGAAGACAATTCTCATTATTCACATCACTTATTTCAGCTGAAAATAAGACATTCAAATAAAACTGTGTGTGGAATAAAACAAAAAATTCGATAGATCAGTTACAAAAGTGGCGCTTTTTATCTATAAGTAAGTACTTTAAGTTGACCCGATTCATGACGTATTCTTTGTGTAAAGAGCTCCTTTAGGGTTTCTAATTATTTCATATCTGCAACATCAAAGCACTTCTGAAATTAAATTCTAGACTGAACTAGCTTGGAGACGAAGCCTTTGGAAAAATCATTTCATTTCAACGCAAAACAAAGACACAAGAAAGACCAAGTGTTAAAGCTTAAATGTGATACTTACATGGTTGACAGAGGGTACAGCTATCGCTACCTTGTGTCGCAACATAACCTTTAGTACAAGCTGTAGGTGTTGATGTGGCATTAGAGCAACTTGAACCAGCTGGACAAGGCTGACAGGTACCAGATCCTAGATGAATAAACATAAATAGATGGATTTTAATTCACTCCGCAAATGTATGATCCTTTTTCAAATCAAGTAACAACCCAGAAACTCCGTCAGCGGAATCTAAAATTCAATAAGCGACTTAACCCGAACTTCTCTTCGTAAATCCCCTGGATCATTAACCAGGAAATGTTCTGCTGTTTGCTCATGGATGGTGCGAAAAATTGAGACCAAGAAATCGAGAAGAACATGTGGTAATCAGATGAACTGTACAGGTCAAAACTTTCGTTAATGAAACTTAATTCCATACCTATCGTCTCGTTGATTCTGATGAAGAACAAGTATCTTACCTGCTACTGATGAATATTGCCCAGGTAAACATGGTAAACAATAACCTAAACCTTGTGTACTGTAATAACCTGCGTCGCAGTCAACAGGCGCTCCTCGATTCTCACATTTCTTTCCAGCTGGACATAATTGACACGATTCTTGACCTACAACGATTACATAGAAGCTAATCTAGGAGTTAGGGAGGTCGTTCTCTGTCCATGTCAGTAATGTGGTAAGTGTTATAAATGTTACAAGAACCCTACTCAAAGTTTTAGACATCGACCTAAAACAGCAAATGCATATGTCGAATTACGACAGTTATGTATGCAGGCCAAATATTGCTGTTTGTAAATATACATGTACACCAAAACCTTCTCCAAAAAAAATCAATTATCTTGACAAAAAGAAAGGATATCTTTAATTAAGAAACGTCTTGAAGGGTTTGGTACGTATATCTTGCAACGAGGTTTATTGTAGTGGCGATCGGGTATACTAATTTTTGGGACTCTTAATATAGAGCAAAGAATAACATGAAGGCCGATTAATAGTACAATATACTCAAAGTAACCAGATTAGAGACCATAATTTTCTTACCAGATGAAGCAGTGTATTGACCTTCAGGACATAACTGTGGTCCTGAATCTCGCGCTGTACAGGTATGACCTACAGGACAATCTATACAAGTACTGGCACCATCGAGTGAGTACTGTCCAGTACCACAAGGCGTTGGTGTACTCGTTCCATCAATTTCACATGCCTTACCAGCAGGACATGATTTACAGCTGGTTGAACCGGCTACATCACTGTACGTACCAGCCGTACATATCTGGAAAATGATAATTTATACAAAGTTACGTTACAATTTATAACAATTGGACATCAATTTTGACGAAAAGTAATTTTGGCAACGAAGCAAATCTTTGTGGTCCAGAAATTATAGAAAAAGACGGTAGATTGATCTTGATAAAGCATCTCATTCCTTTAAATATGTGACAGCTCGAATAATATGTTCAATATTACTCCTACTTAAACTGTACCCTACCTGGCAATCAGCTACTGATGTTCTTTCAGTCTCATCATTATAATAACCTTGTGGACAGTCAACTTTAGGAGAAGTTCCTCCTTCACAACTGAAAAATAAGAGGTGATAATGTCAGATGATCTAGGCTATAATTATTACAATTAAATAGCATCTATATAAAGATAATATTATACTACCTCTTAGTATAAGCCAGCACTTGTTCATTAGTGAACTTATCTGATGCCATTTCTAAACGATATAATCCAATAAATCCATAAAATTAAGAAGTAGTTAGTTCATTAAACTAGGAAAGTATGAAACACACTTAAAAGCGAATGAAAGAATGAATATATTCTATTCTTTGGTCATGACACCTTGTTAGTCCAAATGAAATTCTAGACTTTAAATTGTATATCCTTTCTAATTGGCGTTAATTGTTCCGAGAGGGCAAATATGACACGCTGCAATTTGCATTGTTTATAATAATAGTGAAGCTACCATAGATTTGAAAGGATGAATTAGAAAAGAACGCTTTTATTAATGATAAGTGCCTTCCTTCAACATATTGAGAAATTGGCAAACCTCACTCATGTATTCTGAAATTAAAGTCCTGAGATAATACTTTAATTGAAGTATAGCTGTTGAACAGGGGCAAAACTAAATCAAATATATCAAAGAATAGCACAGGCAACATTCTTCATTCGGAGTCATATTAGTTTTTATGAAAGGAAACGGCTGAACAAATTACACATTGCAGTATTTATTTAGTATAACACAAATACATATTCAATATTGATATTAAATTACATGTTACGTTCAAACATAAAGTTTATAATTTATTTACAGTGTAATTTAATATCAAATATCTCATAATTAAATGCGGTGTCACGGTATGTTTGCATCAATCAAACCGGAGGACTTTGGAAAGTCTACGTAAAGGAAGGCTTGTGCACTCGTGTTAAGCCCATCAATGACATTCGAGTTCAAGAAGCCTTTAAGTTCTTTTCGGTCAGTTTGTAATCAGTGCAAGGTCCCGTTTTTTAACAACCCAAGTTTCCAATATTTTCGTTTTATTTCTTTCAATTTTTCTAAAAAAAAATTGTGTCAAACTGATGAGACTTAGCGTAGATGTACAAGCGGAAACTGAAAGTAAAATTTGACATTCAATAGTTATACAGAAACCGATTGTGTTAAATCACCCATTCTCAACACAAGTCCACAATGTATTTGTTTAAGGTGAAATTTATTGACTTTAAATCCACATTATGGCGATCATTGACATTGTTTTAATAATTCTACCTACGTGAAGGGGAATTTAACTACGTAATAACCGATCGGAGATTCGTAAAATAAGTAAACTATCGCGTCACTAGATATAATCAAAGAATATACAGCTCTGTTTTTATATCAGGTTATAAAACACTCTTCCCTTTCAAGTGATATGGACATGCCCATCATAAATAAGTGGTCATATAATTTTAATATTTCAAATTTGGTTATACTGTGACTGAAAAGACAAGCCAAACTCTGACTCTGAAACGGCAACCACTAAGCAATTGTATAGTTTATAGAAAAAAGTAATTACTTTGGGTTATGACACAACCATTAAAGACAGTATAGACATGAATCGCATTTTTAAAATCCCGAATAACATATAATATCTCATTCATTTATACAAAATATTTACTGTGACGAAAATTCCGGTACTTATGCAAGTGTTATTATTGAATAGTTTATATTGCTTTTTCTGGTGTTTACTATAGGTAAATATTGAGCTAATCCAGATTTATGTTACCGGATTAACGTAAATATAATCAAATCTTAAATATAAGTAGATATAAGGTAGGGCTACATGATTACTAAGAAAATCTGAATAGGTTATTAAGTGCATTACGGGGTAACTGGTCAATGAAAAAAGAAACAATTGTCACATGATATTTCAATACAACTGTGTGGTGCCCCTACTGTCCTTGTTAACGTTTCGATGACTTAAAGACTTGATCAGATACACATAATTTCCTAGAGTATCTGTCCTTGTTAACGTTTCGATGACTTAAAGACTTGATCAGATACACATAATTTCCTAGAGTATCTCAAGACGTTGTATGATATTTATACGAAGAAATAAATATTATTGAGTATATTTCTTACATCTATGCTAGAAATAAAACTAAACATCAATGACTAAGACTGATTCAATATACATGTACATAATTATACATTAGTTCTAAAAATATTATGATAGAATGATTTTTCGTCAGATGAGTACAAGTTCAATACCATATGAACCCAATGCCCTGATTATTTGTGGATATGGTACTAGTAAGTAAAAGATAGCTTGCCAGGCAAGGTAACATACGCCCACTGGCAGCATTGAATTTGAAAAATAAATAGAGCAATGACTCAAAAACATTTACTAAATGGATATTGAAGTCAAGGGCAAAAACTCAAAAACACCAAGTTTCATCAAAATCCATTGAAAATTGTAGCTTCTATTGAACCTACAATAAAATTTTGACGCAATCTTACTAAGTCAAGGGCAATAACTAAAAAACTGTCCATCGAAAAATCTTCAAATTCGAACTTGACTGCCCTCTTATCAATTCAAATGCTCATACCAAGTTTCATTAAAATCCATAGATATTTGTAGCTTCTATGGTGTCTACAGAAAATAAATTTTTACGCAATTTTACTTAGTCAAGGGCAATTACTCATAAACTATTCATCAAAAAATCGTCAAATTTGAATTTCTGATAAAAACTGTAGCCTATTTCGTGGATACAACCCAAATTTGACGCGTTTTTACAAAGTCAAGGGCAGTAACTCAAAATCCGTTCATTCGATAATTTCCATTTTGGAACTTAACCGAGATATCATCAATATATACATGTATATCAAGTTTCAGTAAGATCGGATAAAAACTGTAGCTTCTATTGGGGATACAACCCAAATTTGACGCGTTTTTACTAAGTCAAAGGCAATAACTCAAAAACCGTTCCTGCGAAAATTTCCATTTTCGAACTTGACCGAGATATCCTTAATATATACATGTATACCAAGTTTCATTAAGATCGGATAAAAACTGTAGCCTCTATCGTGGATACAACCCAAATTTGACGCGTTTTTACTAAGTCAAGGGCAATGACTCAAAAAACCGTTCATGTGATAATTTCCATTTTTGAACTTGACAGAGCTATAATCAATATATACATGTATACCAAGTTTCATTAAGATCAGATAAAAACTGTAGCCTCTATTGTGGATACAACCCAAATTTGACGCGTTTTTACTAAGTCAAGTGCAATAACTCAAAAACCGTTCATGTGATAATTTCCATTTTCATTTCCATGTGGGCGTATAAAAATGACAGGATATCACGTACTGGAGATGTATCATCGAAAAATATTAAAACAAATATTTTAAAACAAATTTTTATTTGAAAGCTCACTTTCAAAAATAGATGTCCTGGTGAGGATTGTTTATCCGAATCAAGTGTTGTCGGAATAAGAAGTTTCTGATTTCAAAAAACGTTAAGAATTGAATAATATTATTACGACAAAATTCTCTTTAAAAATTACATACAAAAGGCCTGCCAAGGAAGTTGGAACCTGATATTTCAGTAAATACAAAAATATCAATCTATCAAGCAGTGACTGGGGCTATTTGTTAACCAATATAAAAATCAGTCTATTAACTAAACATTGATTTGTCCATTATACGAAGGTTAACAATGAAATTAATACAGTCATTACTACTGGCCATTGATTATCGATTAAAACTCAACTCTTTTTATCAATACCATTAACATTCAATATTAATAATATATTGTCATGTCAAGTCGAACACGAACCAACTAACTGATCTTAGCGATTTTAAATGACCTTATTTGTATCAAGCTATTAGTTATAGACATCCTTGTTTCGTGGTTAAAATGAAACGAGACACCAGTAGAAAACTTCGTGATGCGTCCAATTCATAACAAGGTGAATTTTTATAACCAAAAAACAAACCGACACAACCACACTTAACCGAACATAATAAAATTGCGTTAGTCTTGTTAAAGGATCGTAGAAATTCATACAACGAAACTTTCAAACCCTAAAATGTTACCATTTAGAGGGAATTCTGTCATATTGTTCTACACTAGACACTCGGCACCAATTCTGGAATATCCAGTTTGAAAAGAGTTCTTGAATGAAGTTACATTGAGTTGACTTGCTAGTACATGTACGTTTTTGAAAATTGACTAACTCATCTTAATCGATTTATATTGAATAGGTGTACTTATTCTGAAAACATGTACACCAGACACCAGCCTAAGCACATAATATACAAGTAATATTTCTTATCTTTCAATCTTATTTCATAATACTTTTGTTAGTTCATCGACCCAAACAGTGGCGTTTCTAGGAAACATTAGGTGAGAAAGAGGGGGGATGAGGTGATTTGCCATTAGTCATTCTTCCACAATGTAAAATGAAAAAAAAATGGTTGGGGGGAGGGGAGGACACTGCCTGAAACTTAATAGTTATAGGGATAGCTATGAGATTGGAAATAGGTAAATTAAACCTTGATAATGGAATGACACCAGTCGCCTATCCTTATGAGAAAAAAAAAATCAAATGTGTTGTGAAAATAACAACATTGAAGTTTATATTGAAAGCAATAAGTTAAAAAAAAAACAGTACTGTCCCAATAAGATAAGTATAATATCATATGAATGCATGATTTACCGTGGAAAAGTGCTGTTTGATTTTTCGGGGAAGGGAAGGTTTGATTCTCAACGGTTGAAAATTAGGAAAAGCGTCTCATGCAACAATAGCAATGAAAATCCCATTGCATTATAGAAGCAATGGTATTTATAGATAAGTATTTCCATTGTTGTATTGTGACATTCATAACGCCACATGGTACATTATTATTGATTTTGTATATCACAACATCTTGTAGTACATGGTATTTAAACCAGGGCGATAGAAGACGTTGTTGTTGTATATGTCTATTGACTTTCAATTAAAATCAGCCATTGTTAAGACATGACAAGAGCTTTAATGATAAATCAAGTATCTGATAAAAGATGGTAGACCTAATCAATAAGTCTTTATAAGTTAGATCATATTTCAGGCATAAATAAAAGTACTAACGATCTGAACTGCATTACCAAACCCGAAAATCATTTTGGCGAAACATAGGTAGCAGCCAATGAACTTTTCCCATGAGTGTTTGGCGTTGCATGAGTTTTATATTTGGTGGCCAGTAGATACAGTACGCACTTTCAAGGATAATCATATTGGCCACTTTGAGGTGTTTTTCTTACCGTTGTCACAAACCTCATCCAAGTCCGCTTCGTACACAAGCCAAAATGTCTCGATATTATAAGCAATTTATAACCTTACATAATCATTTATAATTCGTTAAGAAATGCTAATATTATATATTAAGAATTTATGTAATATCAATTATTGCATTTTATATAAGGTGTTTATCACACACTTTTTGTAGAAATAAATGTCTTGATAATTTAATCATTTTTATTAGGTGTCTTATCACTATAACTCCTGTCTCAATCATTTCCTAGGCAATGTAATAATATTTAGACAATAACAAAAATTCTCACCGATAAAATAGTCTTCATTAAATCAATCAAGAGCGATATAGAAGACAGATTTTAAGATGTCATTACTAAAAAATTACCAGTTACCTATTCTGTTCTAATATTTAAGATTGCAATTTCGTTTCCTATGCTAACATGTCCAAAGCTCATTGAAGTTTTTAATTCTCATTTTCAATGGTTCAATTATTGAGTAATACCAAAATATTTTCAAATCTTTAAATCCAGAGTATTTCCTTCACATTTCTTGCATAAATAAAACTCAGAAACTATAAAATATATAACGTCACGAAAATTCTATTAATTTATATAACGTGTTTATTACAGTAAGTCTAATTAAAGGTATTGTTAATAAGCTCAAGAATGGTTTTATAATATCAAACTATTATTGGTATACACAATGACTTTCCAAATATGGTTTTAATCAGAAAACCTTATCGTATGGTATTAAAGGGACAAAATCGCTATCCGTTAGACCAATTGTACTTAAAGGGGCACAGGCTCAAACACATGATTTGTTTCGGACAATTATCCGACAGCCTCAAACACATGAAATCTTTTGTTTAGCTAATCAGACATAGTCTACAGAGCTCACCTTTGAAATTTGAGCCTTCAAATCCATGGGTATACATATTTATCAGTGTTTGAAAATCATAATGTCTTAAGATATTATGAACGTCCCGCCATATTGGAAAATCAAAGAGTTATAAATAGACTACTGCGCAGGCCCACACTGATAAAACAAAAAGAAAGTACATGTAATAACAATTTTAGATTTTGTCAACAGGACACACAATTTTCAGACTGACTGAAGACCAGCCGCGTACAGCACGGAAAAAACATAAAAAGTGAAATTTTTGAGGTATATTTCAAGGTATTTTGCGATTTTCTTAGAGCTTGAGTATTTCTGAGGACTGTTTAAATGTAAAAAAGGCCCAAAACGACCACTCAAAATCAAGATTGTGCCCCTTTAAGCGATATATCAAGGTAAACTAATCAGTAAAATTGCTCAACGTCGAAATTTGAGCCTTCAAATCTATGTGTGTCCAGAAATATTCGCGCAGAGGAAAAATCGCTGGCCGGGCTTTGGCCTCCTACATTCAAAAATTTTCTCAAGTACATAATTAAAGGAAAATATTGTATCCCCTGCCCTTCACATTTATCCAATGTTTCCTAGAAACGCCCCCGGGTGGCTTCCAAAAAGCAGAACCATGATGCAAACAAGTAGCAACCGAATACAAATTGCAGGATTTTTATTTATCTGATATTTCTAGTACATACAAGTACAAGTATATTGAAAGGAATAAAAAGCTTAAATTAAATAGATCAATAGATGTAATTCCATAACTGCATTTAAGCCGATGTAAAAACTTCTGAACTATTTAATGAATCAACACAATTTCTCATAGATAGATCCTATTTATTCCGATGAATCGAAAATCGATGACTTATATGATCACTAGAAGTAAGACAGTCAGAAGCACAGTGATTGTGTATCGTTGAAATTAGATAATGAGCATTCGTTCAGAGTTGTCAATTAAGTTTCCAAAGTGGCGATATTATCAAAGAAAACTCAAAAAATTCCCCAAAATCATTAAATATCATAACATCAATTCACAGTTGAACATTTATGAATGGTATTATTATGGAGGACACAAGTTTTCTCTCAAAAGGCATCACACATTTTAATGCTGCGTTTTAGAGGGGGCTTAATATTGATGTTCTCAAAAATGGTAAAGATGAGTATACTGTATAATCATCAGTGAACCTATAAGTATCTTAAATGGATTGTTGCAATGTTTCTTGGATTTATCGGAGTATATAATGATTCTGTTGCTATTCATAGCAGCAGGTATATCTGAAAATGCTCTTATCAGACCAGTTTAAATTTTTTAAATTTTTCATTCTAAGACGCAGTACAGACTATCTTAAATATTGCAATATAATTGGCTCATAATTGGCTAATAAGAGCACCTTATATTAATTGGCTAAAGTCTATATGCCTGTTCTTTCTGTTCTTTTCTAAACATTTTAAACCTAAATATAGTCGTATTTTCAAATACCTAGCTTTAGTCTATGATAAAGATTTTGTATAATGTATATCGATGCTAGTTTCCAAATTTTAGAATCAAATTAAAGATACAAATAAGAGAAAATGGGACTTACTATGAACCTTGTGGACATATCAAACAACTGGAAGACGTAGCATCGAAATATTTACCAGCAGGGCAGTTAGAATTACAGTCGGTTCCACAATTACAAGCACCTAGAATAGAATATTACAACCACGAATGATACAATTGGAGAAAACATTCAGTAGAGTTGAGCAGTTATGTGGTCTGTGTCATCGACATTGTCGTCAACAAATCTGGACAACTCATCGATACCTTTCAGAGTAACCTTAGATTCAATATGCAATATGTTATTGTTAAAAGAATCTGAAATCTGTTTTCTGAATAGCAGTGTGAAAGTTTACGTTTCATACGCTCACATTAATGTCGTATATTGCCGGCGCCCTGTCCGATCGTCGATCTGTCGGTTCAAAATTGGCTAGTAAACACGAAATAGACCAGTTTTCAATGAGATTTGGTGTGATCATTACTAACGAAAGGTTTATGGGTTATCGAGCCAAAATTCTTCCCTTCTCCATACAATTCCGAAATTTAAGACCGGATTGTATTGCTGTATTGTAGGAGACACGGGGACATTGTAAGTAGAATAATTATCCGGCAGTATCTTGAAGGTTAATAATGTGGTCGTATATTGCCGTCTTCTCTGTCCGTCCATCGGTCCGTCAACAATTGGTTAATAAACATCTATGGACTACAGTTATATCTGATTTTAATGAAAATTGGTGTCATTGATAAAAAAATTTAAAGAACATTTTATTTTAGAAATGTCATATAACATAACTTTGAAGTTCAAAATTTTTCATTTAAATGATTGTATACTCTAAGAAATTCTAACTACAAATAACATGCACTTTTTAGATTTTTATTTTGAATATTTATGAAATTAGAGAAAAAGAAATATCAGCTGTAACACAACATTAAATTTACAACTTTAAAACAAAAACATGCCTTCCGAAATAAGATAATATAACAAAGATAATACGATTTACCAACAAAAGTTATTAATTTATATGGATAAACCTGAAATCAGGTAAATTAGGACTAAAAGCACGTTCCAGACGTACGTTGTTTACAGTAAACATATTAATGGAAAATTTGGATTTTAAGAAATGTATGATTCTTTAACCTACCTGCTATGACTTTAAAATGGTAGATGAGGCATACCACAAATAAAATTACATATATACATTTATATTTCATATTTATCCTGATGTACACAGTAGGACCAAGACCAGCTTGTCCTATTAATTGAGACTACAATTATAAATAGTCTTGTTATCTTTCAATGATAATTATCACTCATTTGTCTGCAACGTAATAATCCAATAAAGTCACTTTTTATATTTTGAGCGACAGCAGTTTAAAACGAAATACTCCGAAAAAATACACGAAAATATCCACTTAATAGTATTTCACATGTTACTCGAAAAGCCTCTTGTTCCTTACTTATATATTTCATATAAACGTATAACGAGGCAGGTAAGGACAAGTGGCTAAAACACTGTACAATCAAGGTAAGAGGAGAATAGACAGTGGTCGTGTTTAGTAGTCTTGCTTCGTTGGTTTTCGTTGCTAGGTATTTAGGTAAACAGATAATGGTAGAAAAGTGTTATGTTTCGTTAATCTACCAGATTGTAATAGAACATAAAACAAAGATAATCTTCCACTGAGTTAAAAGGCTGGGTTTTTATCACGACTATAGGGTAAATAGATCAAATTGTTATTTAATATCACCTGAACTCATTTAACCAGAGTGCAGTTTACAAGTCTAGATAACAACTCACAGTACGCGTCTGGTGAGAAACTTGCATACCGGAGTCCTTCAAAACGATTACACTTAGTTTTAGTCAAAGGAATACTACCTCTTTACAGAATACAAAATTTAAAATCTCAATCTCGGCCTTAACAGATGACATGACTAAGGAATAGAATCTCCATATTAGACGATATTTTCATATAACTAAGTATTAAATGAATAACGCTGCTAAGAGTTTTTCTGAATTACTTATTTTAAGGGATAATAAATTAGATATATGGATTGAATGCATTATAGACTGATTATGTCCTATAGATGTAACACCTGGTAAGTGCAGTTGCAGGCTATCAGTTATCTGCTATTTAGAGCTGAAAGGGAGAAATTTTGTCTTCAATTGAGATTTTTTTAAGATCTTTAAATGACATTTAGCAATTTCGGGTACAATGTATAGACACAGCTTAATGGAACAACAATCACTGGTTAAAGATTATGCAACGTAGTTGAAGTTGAAGTAACCAGTCTTACGAAGGTGTTAGATTATCACATACATATGATAAACTTATCTAACTATTACAAATTCGGCCGCCCCCCTCCCCCTTGTCACATAGAGATGGTGACGGGCCTGTTCAGTTATGAACAAAAACTCTTCTTATAAAAGTTTAAGACGAAACTATATTTAATGTCCTATGAAATTAAGATAAAGATAAACCGAACTCCGAATACAATTGACTATTGATGACTACGAGATAAAATTGATGCTATTGAATGGTTAGTAGATTACAGCTACAAGATAGTGCAGACTAATAAGATATTGGAAGTAAGTAGAAGGATAAGATGTTCATATCCCATTTTGTCTTAGTAGTGGAGACAGCCTAACTTTGAAATGGGAATGGCTTTTTTTCCAAATACATTTTAGGAAGTGTTAGCGCAAATTGTGAATCTGAAAATCCTATCCACAAAACATTTGAAAAATAATGTTGATTTTATGCCTTCTGACAGTTTATTTAAGGCAAAAATCCTTAACTTCGATTTTTGTGATTTACAACAGGATTCTTATTGAATATTGAAAAAAGAGTAATTCAATTAAAACTTAACCATGTCCATAAAATATATCACGAAAATTGTCCATCCTATCTGAAAAGTAATTTCAATCGCGTTAAGGACTCACACTCCCATAATACCCGGTCAAGTACATATAATTTTATAGTTCCTAATATAACTTCTACTTTTTATGGTACAGGTATAAAACTGTGGGACGATCTTCCAAATGAAATAAAATCTATAAAAAACATACAAAATTTCAAAAATGCAATTAAAAAACACTTAATCAACAGTTGGGTCTAAACTTCCAGATTGTACGTTGAAGGGAAAACCCTACACCTCGACTGATAGTTAAGAAATCTTTTTAGAAAATATATATGATCGTGTCGAATGTGAGGACGGTGAAACTCTGTCCAAGGATTGTGGTGATTGCGGTTTTTTTATTACTAGAAAGGTTAAATCAAGCCAATGATATAGTATGATTTTATATTTATACTTATGTCCCCACCCTTTTATCAGTAAATCGATTTTGTAACTATTTATTCAAGAAAATAAGCATATAAGCTTCAAAATAGTAATGATAACATTTTTGTGATAAAATACAAGATTTTGTAATTTACATAAAGCAGTTTCATACTATGACTATTACCTGATAATTATAACGTCAACAAAGATTGAATTTAATGATTCAACAGAAATAGTAACAATGAATTAGAGAACCATTTGTCTTTGAAGAGTTATGTCCCTTTAGATCAACGTGTAAAACTCTGTAACTATATGCATACAGTCCGTGTAAGTTTTGGAAATTCTCCATCTCCCTTCATCTTTTAGGTCTTTTCATCCCAATTTTTTATGTAATGTGAGATGATGAGAGATGTACATGTAGAAGGATAATCATAAATATAGTTGTTTTTCGTGCATTAACAGTCAAACGGATGTTGATGTTCATTTTAAACAGCTCAAAATATTCATGGACATGAAATACTGAATTTCTGTCTGGAAACTAAGTATTGGTCAAGCTTTTATGTGACATATTGGAAGGTTTTCAATAAGATTTTTGGAAGCAGTTATCGAATGTTGAATATTATAATTTAACATGAAAACAGATGACAAATGAATAACCGGTCTAAGACCTGTATATAGAAAAATTTAACATAAGTGCATTTATAAATGATAATAGACTACACTAATTCAAATCGGATCTATTTCCATGGTAGCTCACACAATCAAAACTAATTGTAAATATTTCCTGAAATTTGGTTGAGAACCTGCCTTTTAATGCCACACGGAAGCCTGACAAATATTGAGGAATAAATTAAAAGCTAATATGCCGAGCATTCAGTTGTCCATTTCAGTGATATAGAAAGTGGCGGTTGGGTAATAATATTTTTATTAGAAGTACAATTAATTGTTTTCATAAAACTCTTTGTTTAGCATTCATTTAACTATTAATACGACACGAATCTTTCTGTAGAATTTAGCTTAAGTTAAAGATATTCTCCAGAAGAAGCTACGCATGGGTCGGTGCTAATATAGATATAACACACACGAATGTAGTTTTTAATATTTCAACAAAACATCTAAAGCTTATGCTACCTAGCCATTAAATCATGTAAAAGCATAGAAATATGATTTTGAATATGATTTTATTATGAAGAATTCCATTTACTTTCCTTGCCAATTCATTCGCTTGTCCTTGAACGGTGTATTTTACTGGAGCTACCAGGACTCGGTCCTCTAATTTATTTGCTATCTGTTTCCATGTTAAATCACGAAATTCAACCTTCTATAACTTTTATCAATTGGATTTCTAATTTCTGAAATTCTGAAAGAATAATTATGCAATTTCAGACATCAATTCCAAATAAAAAAATTAGTTAAAAATGGGCATGCAAAAACCTCCAAAGGAAGGGAGAAAGAGGTCTTCTATACAATCTTTAGCATATTTTTTTTACTTCACTTAGTCCTGTATAGCTATCGTGATGATATTATGTTCCTCCTGGAGCTCTTATTTGATCGGGCGAAAAAATTCTCTAACGATTTTAGCTAACTTAATGTGAGTCTGCGTCTTAGAATGAACATAAAATTTAAGTTCTAAAGAATGGTCCATATGACTGTGTATATATTTATCAGTGAACTCACCTGGTGTCATAAAGTAAGAAATCCCTGTAAAATCTGGAAAACTCACAAAACTAAGTAATTATTGAAAAACGCTTAATCAATTCATTAAGCGTTTTTCAATAATCAATTGCATTTTTATGGACAATAACTTATTTTTTTAATTTATCCGATTATATATAAGAATTCTGTTATGTTATTTATAGCAACAATTATATCTATTTATGAATATATCATGCATGTACTCAAATTGAAAACATATAAAATTTCATGTCCATTCACGAAATATTTTTCAATCAGACGAAATTCAGTAAGGTCGTGTTACCCTTCCCCTTTACAGACGAGCTATTGAATTTTGAGGACTATGTTCATAAAAGATTTATTTATTTCTTCATTTTATTATACGCCCACGTGAAATGTGGGGCGTATATTGTCGTCACCCATGTTCGTCTGTCGATCTGTCTATCCGTCCGTCGTTCCGTCGGTCCACCCATCCATAACTCCTCGTAAATACTCTAGAAGGCGCAATTCATGACGGTTTTTGATGAAAATTGAATTTACTTTTTACGATCACGCAAGGATGAACCCTATTGAAAATCAGCGAAATAGGAAATATTTGGTATGAGTTATTACCCTTGTTCTTGAATGGCTCGTAAACACTCTACAATGTGCAATTCTTGACGGATTTTGATGAAACTTGGTGTGAGAGTGTGTTGTAACTCAAGTATGAACCCTATTGAAAAACAGCGAAATCGAAAAATATTAAGTGTCATCCATGCCCTTGTTTTTTAAAACGCGTCCAACTTTTTGGCTTGTACACACTCTACAAGGCAAAATTCATGATCAATTTTGACAAAATTTGAGATTGTTTATTATCACTCAAGGATGAGCCGTATTAAAAATTAAAAATATCAAAAAAATTTTGATATGAATTATTGCCCTTGTCTATAAAACACGTTCGATTTTTGGCTCGCAAACACTTTATATGCGATTCTTGATGGTTTGGATAAAACTTGGCGTGAGAGTGTGTTATAACTCAAGAATGAACCCTATAATAAATCCAAAAATTCGATATATTTAATATGAATTGTAGCCCGTGTTCTTTAAATGCGTTTTATTTTTGGCTCGTAAAAACTCTACAAGTCACAACTCTTTAAGAATTTTGATGAATCTTGGCATGAGTATTTGAAATTACCGATTTCAGATTTTGACAAAACTTTCTGAAATTGTTAATTATCACCCAAGGAGGAAATATCGCAAAATATTTAGTATGAGTAATTGCCCTTATAATGAAAACGCATTCAATTCTTGGCTCATAAACATTCTACAAAGCACAATTCTTTACATATTTTTATGAAATTGTTGAATTTTTTTGTTACCCAAGGGTGTACACTATTGCAAATCACAAAAATACCGACAAATATTTAATGAATTGTTATTAGGTACAATTCTTGACAGATTTTAATGAAATTATACACCGTACAAAAAAGTATATGACCGAAGGTTAAATATTTCATTCCGCCGATTGTTACGGTACTGTCAAGTTTTTATTCAAAATCAATGCTACCAGTGGGCGTATATTACCTTGCCTGGCAAGCTATCATTGAATAAATGAATATATGACCTAAAAATTGTATTACCCATTATTATATCTGTTCAGTATTTGTTTGACCCATTTATGCAATCGGTTTTGTTCAATACATGAATTAAAGTTTCGATCTCAAATTTAGCGAAGCAGGGTCTACACGATAAAACATCCTTTGTTTGATCAAGCATCATCAAACTACATGTTCGACGAAATGTTTGAACGTGTAGACCTACCTCTCTTAAAACATCATCAAGCAACGTCAAACATGCTTGTTTGAAAAAGAATGATCCAGTTCATTCTTTGTCAAACAGTTTGATGATGTGTAAGTAAATCAGCCAGATATCAGTGATTCTGATCAGTCGACTGATCATGTGAATTCTCTGGACAAAATGGCAGCTTCCATATACAGGAAGGATGATGATGGTAAATGTTGAATTATGTTGAGACATGGCTCTTGATTAAAGAATATAAAAAATATCCTTGCATCTATGAAACAAAAATATTATTAATTTGCATCAGTTCTTGTAATTTTTATCTGTGTACTCCGAAGAGAATCCAATAAGGTTTATGTTAGGTAGACATGATTTACCAATGTTGTTCTATGAGACACTCACTTGAGACACGATAATAATAAGTGCCTTTGACCAGCTCAAATTGATGATCTTATTGCTTCATGATAAATGGCTCCACCTTTTGAAGTTGTTCGTCAAATCTTGCTTTGTCCATCCTCAGAAAGTTATCATTGCATTTCTGGACCGATGACTCGAGTTCCTTGAGGAGACAATGATATGCCCCTTGGGTCAACTTTCTACACCATAAACGGCCCTTCTTCTTAGCTGCTACTCTCAAGATATCCCTCTTGGATTTACCCATGACTGATGCGAATTTGGAGGGAGAAGGCAAGGAGATTCCCTCCATTGCAGTTTTCATCAAACACAATCAAACATTTGCTTGATAATGTATAAAGATGTTGGAGCGTGTAGGCAGGCAGTCAAACATCGTTTGCCAACAGTGCCAAACCTCCAGTTTGATGAAATTTTGAATGTTTGATCGTGTAGACCCTGCTAACAGTAGATATCTTATTTTAAGGTGGGGATGGTTTGTATAATTCACTATTTGCTTTCTGTATTTGACATATTTTCAGAATGATTATTATTGACTGACGTATCCTCCAATTTCTTGTATTGTAAAACTAACAATAACAGGTTGAGACAAGGAAATCGATAACCCTTTTAATTGAGCATGATTTTGCGTGGAGTTTCTGATTTATTGTCAAGAAGACATTTCAGTGTGCTGAAGACCATAAAATGTAGATAAGTCTGGCTATCTCCAGTAAAATATTCATAGAATTTGCTTATCAAATGATTATTTCTCACTTTCCTTCCGATATGTGACATAAACAACATCTGAATTAAGGTATAAACCGGGTTTATATTGTAAATCGGAAATAAAACAACGCACTGAACAACATTCCATTGTAAACAAAGAACCAACTATATATTATTATAAAAAGAAGGACGTAAAGCTCCATTCATTTTATTATATTATGCATGAAAGGAACAGCCCTTGAAGGGACATGCTTTTGATCAATCATACTATAATCTCAAAAGGATTAGCTAATCAACAATACTGTTCACCGCTCACCGACGAAATTTTAAATGGTGCACCATTGCCTTTAAATTTCACAGAGGGTCTTTTCTACCAGCTGCAGGCCGGTCTTATCCGAATTATATAAACACATTTACAACTGGGTTGTTTGGAATGTGGTTATGACTTATTCAAAGTGCACATACATATTCTAAAATATTATGAAAATTCCTATTACCACAACCTATCTTATAGGAATATTTTAGTGGTCCATTTGAATTTCGGATAATCCGCTACCGATATAACGTTATTGTTCATTTGGAGTAAAAGAAATAAAAGTGTAATAAAGGGTAATGATTTCTACTTGTCAAATACTGCAATGGAATGAGACAAATTTAAATCAAAAAATAAATTAGAGCAATGCAAACATTTCCGGGTTAAGGTACGGGAGATGATGTGCTTTCTGAGTTTCCAGAGTTGTAGGTTTCCTGTCACCTCAGAGACAGCAAAACAGCAGTTATTATACCAAAAAAGCACATTTTGAAGAGTCGTTAATAAAGAGGACGTAAAACTCTACTTCAAACGAACTATTACCCGAAGAAAAAGATCATTATTATACAATGCGAACATCATATTTTTAAAATTTTCTAATAAAAATCTGTAAATATCGATTTTTCCAATGTATAGTTCTATTGATATAAAACTAGGTTGGCGGATGTCATGATGGGAGATAAAGAGAAGTTTTACGTGCTTTTATTAGTAGAAAACATTCAATTTGACTGGTTGAAATTGCACAAAAGCAATGAATGCATAAATAAAAATGAGGACCAATCGGAGATACATTTCTTCTGAGTAGATCTGTGATTACTACTAGTCTGTTTAAATTTAGACAAGCCTTTTGTCTTGTTTTTATCGACAGTATCACATACCTGAAAGTAAAAACCACAAGTCAAAGCAGAGCTTCCTCAGACATCATCGACCAACTCGTAAATTGCTGACAGCTATAAAGCGTAATGGTAATCCACTGAGCTCTGCAAAACCAACAGAAACATCCAATTGATCTACACACTTCCAAGCTAGAGACGGACGCCAAACCTTGTGTTTAAAGATGTCTTTGCCATTGCGAAGTTGAACTAAATCTGTCACATGTATAATGTGATCGCGACCATCTGAAATATCAACTCATTAATTTGTTAACACATTTTCGGGCAGTACAAGGTAGTACACATTCAAGTCACAATATAATAGATTTACATTAAACTTTTAGTCAAAAACCGCCATAGAAATATCGATAGAAATCTCATTTATAACCAAAAGTTATACATAAATATATATATGGAAACAGTTACTTCTATATGTAATTGTATTCAATTGGAACATCAGGTTATAGAGGATTTGAAACTAGGTTTTAACTACTTAAAGCGAATAGACTGAAGAATAGCTTTGATGAGAATCATTTCTACACTTGTATTAGCAATTATTTCTGACATTCTTTATTCAGTTGTTCTCGAGCAAAGTTATAGATCAATGCTCGCTTCCCCAAAATATTCGGATATTAACTAGATTAAACTCGTTTATAAGGGTAACGATAGTCTAGCGCATCACACAGAAGTGTATATAGAGCATTCCACATTTTTTGTTTCGATAGACACGTGACTTGACAAAGTCAAAATGGTGGAACTTTATCTGTTTTTATCACAAAGCGACCTGACAACATTTCCGACAATTTCCCTTTTCCACTCTTGCATATCGTCTGCTAGATAATGGATTTCTGTGTCCTGTGATACTTCTCGCGCTTCTAATAAGCCTGGTCGTCTGCTTGTCGACACGAGACGAGGTTCTAACGACAAGATGGAGGCAAGATTGGAATTACTATGGAAATATAGAAATATAAACGATGAAAGACGGTTAATAAGAAGTAATTAACACCAGTGTTCGCATTATTAATGTTCTTTATATCAATCGATTTTTACTGATATTATATTACCATATTGTATTCCCTGTTTTTTAATTGCTGTTCTCCTATTACTTGTTGATAAACAACAGTTGGAAGGAAGGTAAGGTCATTTTCTTAACATGACATATCATGTTATTTAATCTCTATTTGAAAAGCATCGCGGATCTCTTAAAATAGTCTCATATTCTAGTGCAAAGGTCATTTCGAGAATACAGGACTAGGATTTCTTGCAATTACGGTAAATGCGTAGTTATGTGCTCAAAGAAAAGAAGAAAATCATAATAGTCGATTCATTGCATGACCAATACCTGCTATGCGATACATTGGCTTCCAAACATCCTCAATGTTAGACAAATGCTGATGCCAAGGCATCTGCTTTCTAGCCTGGTATCGGCTTTCATGCATGTCACTGTTCGCGACGAATTGTAGAGATAAAATGAAAACATTAAAATTAAACCCAAATACCTTCACCCACACCTTATGACAACATTTTGCTGCAGGAATGGATGTGGTAAAATATTGTCAACATTCATGAAAAATTCGAGACTCGTTTTAAACTTATTATTATTTTTTGTAACACGGTCATTGCTTGGTCAAACTGGCTACTATATGCAAACAATGAATGCACAGAGTCCTGCTGTATCTAAGGTTCTGTTTCGTATTCTCTACACATTTGATAAATCAAGTTAGTTGATATTAGGTACAACCATTAGTATGATAAAAATCTATATTTTTCCCAGTATATCTATCATACCGCTGACAAGTGATTCTGTTGGTTTGTAATTATGATGTCACATTTAAAATTAATAACATATTTTTTTCTTGCTTAGATATATAAAATCTATCAACAACTAGACAAGTGTTGCTCTTTACATATTCGAAAGTTTTAACACAAAACTAGTTGAAAAGGTTTGCGTAAACATTTTATCGTCGCTGTTTAATTAACTAATTAATGTGCGAATTTTAGCAAAGTAAAAGACAAATTGTTGTGGAATGTGTCTTCTACGTAATCTGAAGGTTTCAACTAAAAATATCGCCAAGTCAAAGCCAAATTGTTGAGAAATGTCTTTCTTAGACAATATTTATTCACAATTTGCAAATAGCAAATAGATACATATTATATATATGGTTTTGAAAACAAGCCGAAGCTTATGTTAATCCATTACCATAGAAATATGTCTTCTGGGTAGTCTGGAGGCTTCAACTAAAAATATCGAGCCATTATAAAGCCAAAGACCAAGTCTATTTTCTATTCGAATTTAGGATTGACCATTAAATTCAGAATACCTCCCAACATAAGATGGCTGCTGGCTGTATTCAATCATAATGTTAAAGAGTAAATATACTCTGTTTATATCAAATACTAAACCACATTCCTGTCGACCCATCTGAAAATGGACACGGAGAGCGAATTGGGATGGGGAGAGAATAATACCAAGAGTTTTGTCTGACAAGGGACGAGCTTAAAGAAAATATTCAAATTTGAAAGATTTTTATATCTTAATCATCAAGAAAGGTTATTTTATTGAATTTTTCTTACATTAGCTAACATGAATTAAAATCATAAAAATTCTATTTCTGATATTGCTTTAAGTAAACCTTATTGGTAATAACGTTGCTAGAAGCAAAATTCTGATGGTCACCTGTTAAACTATTTCAGAATGAAAGAGCTTTTGGATTTATTATAGTAACACCTAATTATTGTTTCATTTCGATAGTTTAACAACATTTAATTTCACAATTTCAAACTAGGCCGTTGAGAGCATATATTCATCAGCTGATAAACCTGCTGCTGTGAATTACATAACAGAATCCTTATATAATCCGTATATAATCCGATAAAGCCAAAAAAAGTTAGTAACTATCCATAAAAATGCATTTGATTATTAAATTTTGATTAAGCGTTTTTTCAATAATGAGCTTCGTGAGTTTTCCAGATTTTACTTGGATTCTGCTAGTTTATGAGAACTTATACTTATAGTCCATTCTAAGACGCAGTATCACTTTAAATCAGAAAAGATAATCCATTAAAATTTTGAATAACTTTGTGGTGGTAAGTCGGTTGTAAACAGGGAGTTTAAATAGCTATTTCTGGTCGTTTGATATTGTAAATTTATACGAAAGTTATCATTAAGGTTACTTAAATGTTAAACTGATTTTGAATCCAAGAAGGATGCTTTTAAAAGGTTACCATTAACCGTAATATATTGAAAAACATGCTTTCCTAAAAGCAGAAGTCTGCTGAAATGCATTGTGTTTTTTTTTTTTTTTTTTTTAACCCGACTTAATGTCAAGAGGCAGTAGAGGTATGTTTCCACTCTTTCCCGCAGTCCCCTTATCAATCAAGAAATTGTCTGATATTGTCTGGTTGTAAGGAACTGCAAGACCCAAAAGTTCAACTTCTGGTGGCTATTCAAATAGAAATCTGAATTATCTGAACTCCAGACCACAAAGTGTTCATTGACTAATAACGATTATAATTATTAACAACAATATCAATATTAATTGATAGGCATCATTATTTATAGAGATCTTACTAGAAATAGAATTGCTTTGATGTGTATGGTGGCTCACATAAGACATAATAATTTTTTTTTTGTTATAATTTAAAACTTTATTTTCCACCATCTGAAAAGTGAAAAGAGTGTGATAATTCTTGTACTTTTACTTTTACAAAATAGAGTTTTTAATTCAAAATAAAAAAATAAATATGTCTTATGTGAGGCACTGCAGATCTAAAATCGATTTAAAAATAATATTGTTTTTTTTTTTTTTTTGAACGTTACAAATTTTTGTATCCTGAATTGTGCACGACCTACTGCGGAAATTCAGTTCTATTTTTTAGTGTTTCTGAACCAATTCGGACATTTCGTGTTCGGAATTTTACACTTGCGGGCAAGCATCATTAAATATTTATCGTCACTTTACGTCGTGAGTTAAAAGATGGGTTCCCTAATTGATTAATTGGGGTTTCTAATGAATAATCCATGTATTCTCAAGTTCAAAGACCTATGTGTACGTAGAAATGCTTGTGGAATCCATTTGACTCTGATCTGCTTCGAAACGCTAAATTTAGACTCCATTTGTTTGTTCACGTGACCAAATGACGTCATATGAATGAAGGTGTATAAGAATTGATTTTGTATTTCATTATTAGTGAGTTAAAGCTTATTTAAATTAATTCATAATGTTTTTACAAAGTGATATTTAAACGTTTTATTGCCTTTTGTTAGAGATAATAAATGAAATACAAAAATGCCATTGTTGTTGTGGAAAAATATTAAGGAACGTGGGCATACGCATGCGTGCATACTTAACAACCACAGCGTCCGGTTATGTTCCGAATTAACAGACTGGATGATCAAAAAAAAAGATCAACGACATTTAAACGACATTTGAGACTTGACGTACATACCTATGTTAGTACCCTACCGAGGGAAATCCCGCCATAATTAGCCTTATTACGAGTTAATAAAGGACTTGTGGGACATCTGGTATTTTTCCCAGTCATTAGAACACATTTACTTTCTATTGATATAAGTATTACCCGTCCAATTTTATATATATATTTAACAAACGTTGACGAACCGGTTTATTATTAAAATGCTTTATAACAACAATCGCTGGTTTCGGGCTTCTCGAAGAAAGAATATAGGCTTAATTGTATTATCAACACAAGTTTAAAAGAAAAGAAGCCGTCATGCGTCGAGAATTTATGAAAAGGGGATAAAATAATCGTACTAATAGTCCACGGTCCGAAACAGTACTGTCAATTCATGTGTCATCTTACTATATAATATTATCTGTACATACTTTTTATAATGTCACGAAAAGCAAATATTGATTATTAACGCTGATATTGACCAGCTAATCAACTCATGACTGTAATAACAATTTTATCATAGTATACATGTATAATCATATTTTAGTTCAATAATCACAGTTGACGTGTACAGTCTGTAGCTACCTCCACTGACAATACTTGAGAAAAACCAGGTTTTCTATATGACGGAATCGGAATTCAGACTTAATGTCTAATTATCTAACTAGTGATAAGGTGGTCATTATTCGCCATTTTTTGGGCTTTATTTGGGTCTTCAGAAGTACCAGAATTGCACGACCAATCACATGATTAGATTAGAATTAGAAAACAATTGTCTTTTTCTATATGTTCTTATATATGACAGTCTTAAGTAGTAAGTCATATCAACTTTCAAACGCAGGCAATTAAAAAAGGGGGCCCAAAAAGGCCCTTGATTTGTTTCGGACAATCAAACCATTCAGCATTCAAACACATGAAATCTTTTTTAAGGGTTTTTTTCAGAAATTTGTCTTTCAGAGCTTAACTTTTTACATTTGGGGCCATGCAAAACTAATAATGAATCCTAATTATCCGGTATCGAAATGACTGATAATACAATTAAGTATTACGGAACGGGCCCCCCCATATTAAAAACGGTTTTTTTTCTTGACCAATCAAAAGGAGTTAACCTTCCTTTTCATGAGAATACCCTCTAAAAATTTAAACACAATAGATTTTCAATTGTAAGATTCACTCAACAAAAAGGTTCACAACAATTTTTCTTACTACTTGCAGACCCGCCGGCGTACAGGCACGTGAAAAAAAACGAAAAAAGTGAAATCTCTTAGTTTTAGACTATAGTTTTTAATCCTTTTGCGTTCTTTTAGAAATTGAGGGAAATTGCCTGGGTACTGTTTAAATGTAACAAGCGGCCCAAAAGACCCCTTAAAAATCAAGCCTGGGCCAAAACTCTTTAAAAAGACATTAGGTCGAAGGTACAGATGGTAAATAGCTTCCCTTTTCAATTTCCTTTTAAAAAAGCCCTGGAATGTTTTAAACAATACGAATTTAAACACCCTTTTTTCAATTTAATACGTGGTTTTTTTTAAAAAAATTTTAGCGTTTTTGTTTTTAGGAGGTTTATTTTAGAAATAGATTTACTTTATTGTCACGTGTAAGGGTTTTTACATTAATGGCGCCATGCATCTAATAATAATCTTATTTTAAACTGGGCCCCGCTCAATAATTGACAGATAATACAATTAAGCAGAAAAGGCAACATAGGCATTTGTATTTACTCATGAGCCAAGTACTAAAATGGTCCAGTATGGTAACATCTTCCTTTTCATGAAGAATAAACTAAAGAATTAAAACACAGTATAGAGTAGTTATTATTATAATAAGCATAATGATTCACTCAACAAAATTTAAGTGCCTTCACTAAGCTTAATTGTCTTCTTACTATTAAGCATACAGCTACTGAGTCGTACAGTGATACTCTAGATAGTTAAAAACACAACGAAAGCGAGCAAGACTGAATATCTCTTAGTTTTACTGACTATAGTACGATATCCTTTTGGTTCTTTAGTTAAATTGAAAGGAATTAGCCATGGTTGTTTTTTTTTTATATTTGCGGATAGGCGTCGCCCTTGCAGAATAGACTTGCTAGTCTATTGAATGTAACGGACAATCTTTGCGGAATCTAGGCATATCAAAACGTTTATCTAAGCTTGGCGTTAGTGTCTGATTTCTGCAAAGATCTCTAAAGAAAATTACCGCAGTCGAGTACAGATTGGTGAACCATTGCTTCCCTTTCACAATTTTCACATCTTCAATAAACATATGCCCTGGAATCGTCTTTATAGACAATATTTCAATGATATTCATGGCCCTTTTTTTTACATATTTAGAGTTGTGGTTTTTCTTAAATAAAATATAGCGCTTGTATGCCACATTTCTCCTTGGTATGAAGTGTGATTCCAAGGCGAAAAGCGTGCCACCAAGTGACAAACGGTGATAATATTGGCATTCTTTTCCCATTCAAACCTTAATGTCGCACCTCTAATCGCCATAAGTTTAATCTACTGATTAAGACTACGGCTCAATTTTTGCAGGCCATATGGGATGGAATTGGAAATAAAAACTGAAGATTAGGATTGTTTCTTGTGGTTTCCCATCGAGCAAGTTAGTCAGTAGCTTCTTTATCTGGCGTGTGTACAAAACGAAGACCCAAAGACCTAAGACCTAAAAAAGGAAGACCCCACCAGGTAAAAAAAAGAAGACCTAAAAAAAGAAGACCCCACCAAGTAAAAAACGAAGACCCTGTGAAAAAATTCGACAAGGCATAGGAATATTCCATTGAAATTTTACTCGAAGGTTAAGCATGTCAATACGCCAATTTCCTAAGAAAATGAGCAAAATCCATCACCCCCTCCCTTCCCTACAGGGTGAAACATAAATACGGACGTAAAAAAGAAGGTATAAAAGGAAGACCCCACCAAGTAAATAACGAAGACACTGTGAAAAAATCCAACAAGGCATAGGAATATTCCATTGAAATTTTACTCGAAGGTTAAGCTTGTCAATACGCCAATTTCCCCAGAAAATGAGCAAAATCCATCACCCCCTCCCTTCCCTACAGGGTGAAATATAAATACGGACGTAAAAAAAGGTTTAAAGGAAGACCCCACCAGGTAAAAAACGAAGACCCTGTGAAAAAATTCGACAAGGCATAGGAATATTCCATTGAAATTTTACTCGAAGGTTAAGCATGTCAATACGCCAATTTCCCCAGAAAATGAGCAAAATCCATCACCCCCTCCCTTCCCTACAGGGTGAAACATAAATACGGACGTAAAAAAGAAGGTATAAAAGGAAGACCCCACCAGGTAAAAAACGAAGACCCTGTGAAAAAATCCGACAAGGCATAGGAATATTCCATTGAAATTTTACTCGAAGGTTAAGCATGTCAATACGCCAATTTCCCCAGAAAATGAGCAAAATCCATCCCCCCCTTCCTTCCCTACAGGGTGAAACATAAATACGGACGTAAAAAAGAAGGGTATAAAAGGAAGACCCCACCAGGTAAAAAAAAGAAGACCCTGTGAAAAAATCCGACAAGGCATAGGAATATTCCATTGAAATTTTACTCGAAGGTTAAGCATGTCAATACGCCAATTTCCCCAGAAAATGAGCAAAATCCATCACCCCCTCCCTTCCCTACAGGGTGAAACATAAATACGGACGTAAAAAAGAAGGTATAAAAGGAAGACCCCACCAAGTAAAAAACGAAGACCCTGTGAAAAAATCCAACAAGGCATAGGAATATTCCATTGAAATTTAACTCGAAGGTTAAGCATGTAAATACGCCAATTTACCCACAAAATGAGCAAAATCCATCACCCCCTCCCTTCCCTACACGGTGTAACGTAAATACGGACGTAAAAAAAAGGTATAAAAGGAAGACCCCACCAGGTAAAAAACGAAGACCCTGTGAAAAAATCCGACAAGGCAAAATCCATCACCCCCTCCCTTCCATACGTCCGTATTTATGTTTCACCCTGTAGGGAAGGGAGGGGGCGATGGATTTTGCTCATTTTCAGGGGAAATTGGCGTATTGACATGCTTAACCTTCGAGTAAAATTTCAATGGAATATTCCTATGCCTTGTCAGATTTTTTTCACAGGGTCTTCGTTTTTTACCTAGTGGGGTCTTCCTTTTATACCTTCTTTTTTACGTCCGTATTTATGTTTCACCCTGTAGGGAAGGGAGGGTGATGGATTTTGCTCATTTTCTGGGGAAATTGGCGCATTGGCATGCTTAACCTTCGAGTAAAATTTCAATGGAATATTCCTATTCCTTGTCGGATTTTTCACAGGGTCTTCGTTTTTTACTTGGTGGGGTCTTCCTTTTATACCTTCTTTTTTACGTCCGTATTTATGTTTCACCCTGTAGGGAAGAGAGGGGGTGATGGATTTTGCTCATTTTCTGGGGAAATTGGCGTATTGACATGCTTAACCTTCGAGTAAAATTTCAATGGAATATTCCTATGCCTTGTCGGATTTTTTCACAGGGTCTTCGTTTTTTACCTGGTGGGGTCTTCCTTTTATACCTTCTTTTTTACGTCCGTATTTATGTTTCACCCTGTAGGGAAGGGAGGGGGTGATGGATTTTGCTCATTTTCTGGGGAAATTGGCGTATTTGACATGCTTAACCTTCGAGTAAAATTTCAATGGAATATTCCTATGCCTTGTCGGATTTTTTCACAGGGTCTTCGTTTTTTACCTGGTGGGGTCTTCCTTTTATACCTTCTTTTTTGCGTCCGTATTTATGTTTCACCCTGTAGGGAAGGGAGGGGGTGATGGATTTTGCTCATTTTCTGGGGAAATTGGCGTATTGACATGCTTAACCTTCGAGTAAAATTTCAATGGAATATTCCTATGCCTTGTCGGATTTTTTCACAGGGTCTTCGTTTTTACTTGGTGGGGTCTTCCTTTTATACCTTCTTTTTACGTCCGTATTTATGTTTCACCCTGTAGGGAAGGGAGGGGGTGATGGATTTTGCTCATTTTCTGGGGAAATTGGCGTATTGACATACATAACCTTCGAGTAAAATTTTAATGGAATATTCCTATGCCTTGTCGGATTTTTTCACAGGGTCTGCGTTTTTTACTTGATGGGGTCTTTCTTTTATACCTTCTTTTTTAGGTCCGTATTTATGTTTCACCCTGTAGGGAAGGGAGGGGGTGATGGATTTTGCTCATTTTCTGGGGAAATTGGTGTATTGACATGCTTAACCTTCGAGTAAAATTTCAATGGAATATTCCTATGCCTTGTTGGATTTTTTCACAGGATCTTCGTTTTTTACTTGGTGGGGTCTTCCTTTTATACCTTCTTTTTTACGTCCGTATTTATGTTTCACCCTGTAGGGAAGGGAGGGGGTGATGGATTTTGCTCATTTTCTGGGGAAATTGGCGTATTGACATGCTTAACCTTCAAGTAAAATTTCAAGGGAATATTCCTATGCCTTGTCGGATTTTTTCACAGGGTCTTCGTTTTTACCTGGTGGGGTCTTCCTTTTATACCTTCTTTTTTACGTCCGTATTTATGTTTCACCCTGTAGGGAAGGGAGGGGGTGATGGATTTTGCTCATTTTCTGGGGAAATTGGCGTATTGACATGCTTAACCTTCGAGTAAAATTTCAATGGAATATTCCTATCACTTGTCGGATTTTTTCACAGGGTCTTCGTTTTTTACCTGGTAGGGTCTTCCTTTTATACCTTCTTTTGTACGTCCGTATTTATGTTTCACCCTGTAGGGAAGGGAGGGGGTGATGGATTTTGCTCATTTTCTGGGGAAATTGGCGTATTGACATGCTTAACCTTCGAGTAAAATTTCAATGGAATATTCCTATCCCTTGTCGGATTTTTTCACAGGGTCTTCATCTTTACCTGGTGGGGTCTTCCATTTTTAGGTCTTCGTTTTTTACCTGGCGGGGTCTTCCTTTTGTAGGTCTTCGTTTTTTACCTGGTGGGGTCTTCCTTTTTTAGGTCTTAGGTCTTTGGGTCTTCGTTTTGCACACACCTTCTTTATCTGATATGATATTGAGTCGGAGGTGTAGAACTTACTTTCGAAGAGGATGGGTCACTTCTGATTTAAATGAAATAACTTTCTTGTAAGCGGTGCTTGTTTACATTGATGGCGGCATGTATCACTAGAGGGAACCTGACAAATGATTTAATCAATGAAAATGAAATGAAATGACTACTCTTCTGCACCTAATGGGCTTATGAAGAATTGGTTGTACTTTAAAAACCAAGCAAGATCCATTATCGTAAATGTATGATCTGTATTTTTCAGTAAATAACGTAACAGGAAGAGAATTTTGCGAAGTTATTAACCAGCTAATTTTATGTTGTATGTATTTGAGTCAATCACTTAAAACATAATTCTTTAAATGCCACAAAGCTTAGCATATCCACAAATTCGACTGAGGATTTGTTTTAAGTACATGTATCTACAAAATAGTTCACAAAATGTGCTGCATAGGAAAAGGAATTCCACCACATTGGGGCTGATATGTCACAACTAAATCAGTAGAGGAGTATTACATAATTACAGCTTCACCATACAAATCTACGAATGGATATAACCTACCCGAACGTAGTTCACAGCCGTTTTTAATCTTTTCATCGAAAGTTTATACTTTTTCTAAAAGCCTTCAAATTAGATTTTTTGAAATATTTATTACAGCTTTTATCCAAATTGTGACAAGTTAAGTCGAGGAAGAGATTCAAAATGGCTGTGAACTACTTTCGTGTTCTTTCAAAGTAAGATCCACGGACAAGATCCACGGACCATAGTTTCGTATGCAATCGCATATGCTTTCTAAATGAATTATCTTCGAACAATGAAAGATATGAACAATCGATCTAAATTATGTTAAGGTCATGATTTTTAAGAATCAATATATTTTATCTTTTCAGACTCAAATAAGTGGACATGGCTTCAAGCGTCCCAAGACAAGTTTCATACGACAACGAAATAGAGGTCATAAACGAACCGGAAACAAATGAAGGCCATTTAACAGTTGCAGTGGTAGAAGACGAACGTTCAAGTAGTTCAGTAAAATCCACCAGTCCCGAACAAAATATTGCGTCACAGCCTCTTACTGGTGGAAAAAAAGTTGTGCGAACCTATTCCAAATCGCCTCATTACCTGCCTTTAGCTCTGATCGTGTGCGTTATTAACCTACCATTTGGATGTTTAGCCGCCATGTTTTCGTTACTCTCAATGAAACATGGAAGAAAAGAATCGTCGAGGTCAGCCACGTACGCCAAATTGTCTTTATGGTTAAGTTTAGTTGGTATAGCCTGCTCTATAGTTGTTGGAATATTTATTACAGTTTATTATCTTGTAATAGTGCCAAATATCATCTCATTAGAGGAAGAACTCCAGACTTGAAAAAGACATCGTTGTACCTTCCGACTTAGTATATTTTTTTTTATTATCTAGTCGTCAACACCGATAATTTGAATATTGCTGTTAAAAGTGGTGATGTATTGTTCAGTGTTTCCAACCGAAATGATCATTTTCTCTTGTTCTAAATCGAAGGCATTAATTCATCTAACATTACAAAAAGAAATTCATATTTGTTCATTGTCTTTTTTGTTTACATCCGGGTTATTCAGTGACTTATTTAAACTTCTTCAGAGAGAGTTTCACCATGGAAGCCTACTGCGGCCATGTCCACTCTCGCTTTGTCGCCTTTTTCGTCTTGTTTTTCGTCGCCATTTTTCTACTCTCGCGTTGTCGCCTTTTTCGTCGGGTTTTTCATCACCCTTTTTCTACTCTCGTATCGTCGCCTTTTCCGTCGCTTTGTCGTGGGAGTGGGCATGGCCGCATATTCCATATTCCACAGATAAATTTGCCAAGAACGGAATCTATTTACACTACATTACATTTTAAACAATAGAATAATAGTAAAATTTTATCCTAGCGTCCAGTACAAAAATGGACATAGCGGAATGACGTTATTGTTATATTTTATGCTTTCAAAAGGGTTGTGATATAATAGAATAGGACATACATTGAGTAACTGATATATCATTGTACAATACATATCTTCTGTATTTTTGTATCCTTGTGAGATGAAATTTGTAGCGTATTTAATTTAATTTACGTGTATATGTTTTTGTGTATAATAATTTCAGTTTGCGCCACGTTGTGTGGCCCTTTTACCGTCTGAACGACTGATCAGATCAAGGCAGATAGGAAGCGGACAACTGAACGCGTGTCTTATTTTCACACAGACGAACCGAACAAATCTCAGGTCAGCTTTGTTCTTGAATGTAAACCTAAGTTTTTTTCCTTGTAAAGTATAGTTGTTCATTTTCTCTTAAACTACTTTAAGCTTTAATTCGTACTTTAAAGTGTAATTACTATTTTTAAATAGTTTACACATAACATTGAATCCCAATCAATAGTCCAATATGTCAACTACGCGTTAATTCGATCATTTGTATATTCGCAGATTCTAACCTCACTCATTTTGAAAACCATGTGCAAAATATGTAGCAACATTTCATGCATTGGTATTATTCGATTCCATTCTATTTTTGGCTAGATATTTTGGACAAATGTAGCTTTTCATCTGAGGATTATCTTCATTTTGGCCTATACATATATTGTCGTGCGTTCGATACGTGGTCAGATCATAGGGGAAGTTCCTTTACCTTTACTATGTAGTATATATAGAATTGAGTAAGGGATCGGTCATTCGTTGTTTTCATTACACCAGAACAAATCTTTCTTGTTAGTCTACAGTTATCATATAATGGAAATCTGTCTAAATTTGGAATAAGAGCTAGCGAACAATTAAAAAAGGAACAAAAACACGACAGAAATGAAACATATACTATGTAGTGTTATGGTCAGATTTGACAGGGTAATGGGTAATTCACAGTGACCAATGCTTTGAAAATGTCAAAAAATAAAACAAGAATGAAATTAACAGTATGACGTTTTTTTCTAATCAGAAACATAACATAAATTTAAATGTATAAATTTACAAACCATTAATACAGAAGTTCAGTACATATCCACTGTTCCACTGATGCCAGTTTATATTGATATACGCATTTTATTCACACAAATATAAACTCACACCCACAAAAACAATAAGAAAACGTTCGGATTATCGGTCCCAAAGACAACATATGGTATATTATTGTTTAGTGATTGGCTAGTATAGGGATATGTGAAAGCGCATGAAGAATGAAGAAATGAGCGCCTATGGCTTAAAAGGCATCACTACCGTGCCATTGAAAATATATAGTTCCCCTCTATCCAGTTTTAGATATGCTGCGAAAGCACTCAGTCCACTGGGACTGATTACTAATACGTCAGCATTTAACATCATAAGCTGATCAACAAGAGTCATTTCAAATGCATAACAGGCTAGTTTGGTACCCCTGGCTGTATTATCAGGGTTCAGAAAGGGGGCATAGCTCCCGATATATCGTTTTCCCAATTTAGCAATGGCGGCTTTCCGAACGTCTGCGTGATCTGTTGCTACGTAAATTCGTGAATATTTATATTTGTCTAAAAAGTCCATAACAATACCCGTCGAGTTCAAACTAAGCGCTACTCTTTCATATGGGAGGAATTTGCTTCGCCCGATACGGACATGCGCAGTCACAAGATTAGCTCGGTATCCGTTAATAAACATTGGTTTTGTGGCATTCAAAATCTGATTTGTTATTCTTTCAGTTGGTATCATGAGATGGGACCACACTGCTTTAAATATTTTCACTTTATCACGCCAACTACCAAAGCCCTTTAAATAATCAGGCATGAAATTTCGATTATGATTAAGATAATACGTAAACATTGGATTATTAGTTTTTACGTAAAGAACATCTATATGATCATAAGGCTTAAAATCTTTATCTATTAAAATGTCAATTCTATTCATCACATCCAAGACCTTAGAGGTTTTATTTTTTATTTCATTTTCGTCCAGAATCCAATTGATTTCATTCGGTTGATAGAATTGAGTTAAGTCGCAAGCTGTTGTCATAATAACTTTGAACGTTCTTTTTAAAATACATGACCATACATAAGCCGTCACAATACCTCTTTGTCGATCTCCCCATCCGCCACAACGTCTATTTTTATCACATAAATAAACGAAATACTTGAGATTTGTTGTATTTTTCTGCTTTAATGTCGTCTTTGGTGTCACCAAGCTCGGATATTTTGGTATCAACTTCACCTTTGACTTAACTGGAGGTTTTGATGAGGTGGGTAACAGCTTTGTCTTAAATTTCTTGGGCGAACTAGCGTGATAGATCTCTTTTGGTGAAGGCAGAAGATTGTTTTTGTTTACCGAAACAGACAAATAATACTTAAATTTTGGCTTCGATATAAAGGCGATTATGAGGACTGCAATTACCGCAACAATTTTCAGAATTTTGCCATAATTGGCCATCGTGTACCTGAAAAATAGGAGAAGAATATGTTACATTTACGTTTAGCTTGATCAAGAACGTTATTGTTTAGTGGAGTCGTCCGGCGATTGTTCTCTACCTCATAAAATCGGAATTATAACAAATAATATTTTATGGTTTACCGATAAGCTCTAATTGTTGTTATAGCGTACTTGTGTTATGACATGGTTTTAAGTTTCAAAAAGTGTAATGTTTCAGTCGTTTACTCTTTACATTTGACACATATAAAAAAGCGTGGGAAAGGTGGGTGTGGGGTATTCACGATTGTAATGTCTGTGCCGTTTCGACAGAAATTCTGCATATTGAATCTTTACCCTAACAGGAATTTGTCATTTGGAGAAGCACATATAAGCAAAATATTATCATAGATTCGTACCCATTCATTGACAATATTTCAAAATTAACTACCTTATACTAGTATACTGTATTTACTTAAGGGTTTCTTTCATGGGTATGAATGGATTGTTGTTGTCTTTCTTGTCACACCAATGTCAACAGTAGGTAAGTTAATCATAGAATATTTGGTTACCGAAAGTATGATCATAGTAATACCGCCACAAGGTATTTTGGACACAATAATACAAGCACAAGATTTCAATGGTCACAGTAATATGGGCACTCGGTAATTTGGACACATAATACATAAACATTAAATAAATCCGAGATATCATCCATATAGAGCAGCAACCTAGAGAAGTCAAACTCGCTGCAAAAGAATGAAAATCTATGAAACCAAGTTTCGTTAAAAACTCCCACTCAATATCGCGTTCACAATTGACATTCACAATAGCATGTGGTAGTATAAAAAGTATTAATTGTCATTTAGCACTAAACAAGAGGTCATTCTGAAAGATAGTTTAGATTTGTTGGTCTGAATAAAGCCTTTAATGTGTTTATTGAGTTTTCCACGGACAATAATAGATATTTGAACTGAAATAGCTTGAAATATAATTATCACGTAAACAAAATACGAAATACGACCCTCAAAATATCTACGCTACCTTGATAAGAAGGTCACAAGGGGATTTGATTTATTTCAGGCAGAGTTGTTATCCTTGAATTATTCAAAGGAGTGTAAACAGAAATGAGCATATGACCCCAGGTAATATAAACCTCAAGCGACAGGATATTCTGTACTTGGTTTAGATACCTTTCTATTCCTAATTCACAAATTATAGACTTGAAATATTGAAATAGAAAGCTAATAGAATAAAAGTATCCAAATGTTCTAAGCCATGGTTTGAGGTATCTTTGCCACGCTCAGTGGTTTGATTTCATGACGTTTACTTACTAGATTAAGAAAATCCACCCCGAAAAAAATGTTAATCCAAATTGTGCAAACTTTACATGTCTGCACAGTCATCCGGTATGTTTATATCCAATTTACACGACACTCTTAACATTAGAAACACAGATGACATCGTTTACCAGCAGAGTTACAGACAAAACGAAATATAGTCGTACAGACGATCAGTCCAGTCACGCTCCATTGCTCTTCAGAGAAAACACCCAACCGAATCGTCGTTGTAAATAGATTTGAAGTTGAAACGTACCTTTTAGATGTCAAAAGAAATAGGGGGTCTTTGTAGTCCATTGACCCGTCATTTAATTTTTATTACAAAAATGACTGAGGCATAGACCATAACAGCTTACCGGTATATCGAAACTTTTACTTTTTTTCATTCAATATTGTAAACAATATAATATTCGTGATGCTAACTAGATCTCATTGTGGTAGCTAGAACCTCGGCTAGTAGAAATGACTTTCGATGAAGCCCAATGGATTATTATGGACTACTAATGCTTGAATTATTAAAGTGTTGACCTCCGTATAATTTGTTTATACATGAGGCTATAAGGTAACAGTTAAAAGCGGTACAATATTCTGAAAGGTTTATGAATTTCAAATTTTGGAATAAATACACTTTCCCCTGCAGATACTGCTCTCAAAATTTATTAATTTCTTTACTAAAATGTTCTCACGACTATTTTAAAAATTCTTTAATAATTTGCTGGAATTCGATTTGTTTTAAGACAATCTTGAAACATATATTACTACACAACGCGTTATTAAGTCCCTTTGATCAAATAATATTAACATTACATGTCGAGACAAAGTTTACTTACTAGATTTAAAAAAAATTTTAATCCAAATTTACATGTCCACACATCCGCTATGTAGATATCCAATGGCCCATTTACACGACAATCTTAACCTCGGTACACCCAAGTGACACATTTCCATATATAGTAACTTAATTTTTGGATCATTTATAACTTTATACCGTAATATTTCCTTGGAGCATTTGAAAATATCGAGTAGACCTTACTTAAATATTGTTCTTGACACAAGAAAACAAAAAACACCCTGAAAAGTCAGCTTCAGATTAGAAACTGTCCCCTTGAAGTCGACTGCATTCATAAATTTGACTCACAAAAAAAAAATGTTAACGCCATATTTGTACCTGAATGTACATTGAGTTTATCAAGTAAATCTAAAGACATGGATCATTCTGTTAAAAAAAAATTATCGCGTATTTCTTTATCTGTTTTAAATTGGTATTCAAAATGGATGTGTGTGAATTTTCTACACAATTGGCCTTTTATATGAATCGTCATTGAAATATAACATGAACATTGTGAGGTCAAAGGCAGTATACTGAATAGTTAGACCGTGAACTGAATGGGCGAGTATATAATATCTTCAATGCAAATCAAGTCTAGGTAAACTGTCATTTAGGCACACTGTTTTTAAGCACACCTCATTTAGATACAGTACTGTAGGCACACTTTATTTTAGAACACGGTCAGATAAGCACATGTCATTTAGGCATAGCGATATGGACAAACTTTCAATTAGGCACATACTCAATTAGGCACACTCTTTTAAGTCACACTGAAAATCGGTACACTGTCATTTAGACACAGTGTTTTAGGCACACCTTAAATTGAGCACACCTTCAATTAGGCATTTCGGATTTTTCAGCCCGGTTTCCCCATGTCAGAGATGCAGGTCTGAGGGACTGACTTGGAAAAGGCGTCGGCAAAATAAACCGAGGCCACGTGTACTACAGGCTGTGTACGTTAAAGATCCCTTTAATCATTTCGTTCCATTTTATGTTCATTCTAAGACGCAGTATACCTTTAAGTGTTTTCGATTTTAAAGTTCGATACATATAGTTTGTTCCGCCCACACCCCCCTCCCTCAAATTGGTCATATTTGCAATGATGGCCAGATGGACTTAAAGCAAATTCTGAACAAGGGTGAAGGGCAAAGATGTTTTCATATACAAAATTTGGGGTGGGGAGGGGTGCATGACTCTTTACTACGAAATGATTCTATATATACTTTTTGATATGCGTGTGTGTGCTTACCAGGTGACAGAATGTACCTTTAAGTCTGTAGCAAAAAGGAGATGTGTCTGGTCATGTGTAATTGTGTGCCCAATGAATAGTGTGCGTAAATGAATGTCGACCTAATTTAAGGGGTGCCTAAATAGATGTGTGGCTAATTCAAGGTGTGCCTAAATAGATGTGTGGCTAATTCAAGGTGTGCCTAAATAGATATGTGGCTAATTCAATGTGTGCCAAAATGAAGGTGTGTCTTTCAAGTAGAATGTTTGAATATAGATTCTACACTGCCATGTTACAAATAATTTTGAAAATTCCACGAACTGTAAGATACATCTCGTTGAAGCTAATATCGATTGATCATTTAACGGATTTATCTTTTCACATTTAATTAACAAACGGTATTTAACTCGGTTAATAATAATAATAATAATAATAATAATATTTTATTCAATGTCACCATCTTTACAAGAATACATCCAAATACATAAAAACAAAGAAGACAAGAAATTAAGATGCCAGCCGGAAACAACTTATGAGACACTATAAAACATAGCAGTTAAATTAAATTCAACACTCTAACTTAATGGAGAAATAAAAGTGAGGGGAGGGGGGAGACATTAAAATATAAATAAGTATATACAGTTTACATTAACAGTGCAACTTGTTGTCTACAATCAAACATTCTATATACACAAGATGCAAAATGAGGAAAAAAATATCCGGATTATTCATAAAAAAAGTACATTTTATTTACATTATCATAATAGCTAAAAGGTTCAATTTGGCAAAAAAATTACAGTTTAAAACAAAATGTTCTTTATCCTCAACTTGGTTATTAGCCAAAATAAGCATATCCTATCACATAAAGGCTCTAGGGGTTTCAAAAATCGTCCGGTTTCAATTCTTAGGGGAAGAGATCCAGCTCTTAATTTTGACAAAACTTGTCTGTGTGATTTATTCTTAATTATTTCAACATAAGTTTCCAAACCAAACAATGATTTATATTTACGGTATGACCTAAGTTTATTACCGTTTAGAGAAGTTTTATCATCCCATAAGCTTTGTGACCAATGCTCTACATCTTTTTCTGATAGCTTCATTTTTACATTATCAAGGCAAGCAATATCATTCTCATTATCTAATTACCTAACCTCAAGACACGATAATCCCATGACGTTTTACGCCTTATACTCCACTGATGGACACTTGTACATAAGTTATTTCCCTTTAGATTAATTCTATTCCAATAGCGAAATAGTTCAATTTTCAGAATGGTATCCCCCTGTAGCCAACCCATATCCCCTCGAGATGCTATATTGCTGCTGCGTTTATTTAAGCCTAAATAAAATTTGCATGCATTATTTTGAAGCACATTAATACACCTATGATTATTGATTACCCAAATTCCAGGTGCGTAACTAAGGATGGGTAATTCAAGAGCTTCATATAACTTATTATACACATTCAAATTAAAATCACCAAATTGAATAAACTTGGTTTTTATAACAGCTAATGCCCTATTTGCTGATTTTGCGAGCTCTTTAGCACTAAAAGAGTAGTCGCCAAATTCATTTAGCCATATTCCTAAATATTTATATTCACTAGTATATACTATATTCAATTTACCACAGTTAAATTTAAAAGTGCATCTGTTGACCCTAAGGTTTCGAAAATGGACAATTTTAGTTTTTTCTCCGTTTATAACTAACTCTATTTACGGCACCAGTTGCTTAATACCTTTAACAGACATTGTAGTTTATTTTCATCTGGTGCTAAAAGGACTATATCGTCTGCATATATTAAAGCAGATATCAGTTTGCCATCGATCTCTATGCCACAATCAACAGTATTCAATTTATTAACTAAATCATTGACATATATAGAAAATAATGTCGGCGATAAGACACAACCCTGTTTAACTCCCTGTGTTACTTGAAACCATTCAGTTAATGAAGAGTTTACTTTAACAGAACTAGACACATACATTTTCATAAAGTGATTCTATACTATCCAAAAACTTCCCTTGAATACCTAGAGTTTTTAATTTAAACAACAGACACGATCTATTTAAACCATCGAAAGCTTTTTGGAAATCAACGAAGCAAGCAAATGTTTGTTGTTTGGCTGATTTTCTATTGTTTATAATACTGTTAAAAAACGGAAATATGGTCAACACAATTTCGTTCTTTTCCGAAACCATTCTGTTCATCAACTAGAACATCACGATCCTCTAACCAGTGTGACAATCTTGTATTCAGAATGTTTGTGTATACTTTGCTCGGTATAGATAATAAAGTTATTCCCCTATATGACATTGGGTCCCATTTCCTACCACTTAATGACCTTAGACTCGTTTTTAGCCAGGTTAGAATATGAGAAAGCAGAAAATGTCTTCGATACCAAAAAAATATATAAAAGAAATAAATTGGTTAGAGGTCAAAGGGGGTGGACAATCCATTTTTTACTACGACCAGATTGTCTCTTTATTTAAATTGTATTGACAACAGACAGTTCAACCTAGATGAGAAGATAATTCCCAAATAATTGTTAAGGTGACTGTTGCAAGAGGTTCATTTTTATAATACCATCTCTCGTTTTTGCGTACAATACAGTCCTTTATATATACAATTATTTAAGTTTTAGAAAAATTGAATCAAAAATTTAATTTTAAAAAAAAACCTTTAAATTTCCCACAAAATTTTTCTTTTGTAGATCTCCTAAGAATTTTTAAAGGCCCATTGTAAATTTTCCCCAAATATATAACAAAAAAATATTTTTGTTTGGGGGGGCTATTTTGAATTATTCCAAAATAAATAAAAAATAATTTTTGGGGTTTAAAAAAAGGATTAAAAGCCTATATTAAACTTAAAATTTTTAAACCCGGGGTTTTTTCCCAAACCCCACATTTAAATTTTAAAAATTTACCTTGTTTATTTCCTAAAATTAAATTAAAAAAAGAGTTAAAGTTAAAAGGTATTATCAAATCAAAAATCACCAAAAGTTGAAAAACTTTTAAAAATTTTAACCCACATTTCCCCCATCGTTCCCCCAAAATGTTAAAAATCCTTTTTAAAATTTCCTAAAGATTGATTATTAAAAAAACGCAAAGAAAATTTAGGGCTCAATTATCAAAAAATCTGAATAACCTAAAATTTTTCTTTTAAAAAAAACCCTTTAATTTTTAAAAAATTTAACATTGGCCCCTTTCAAAAAGAAACAATAAAAAAGAAAAAAAAATTTTAAAACTTTGTTCAAAAATCAAAATGATTTTAAGACTCCAAAAATTCCAAAGGAAGTAAAATCCAAAAATTGGGGAATAATTTATTTTCTTAATTTATCAAAAAATTTGTAATTCTAAGGGGAATTTTTCCTTTCCCTTCTTAAACCCTTTTTAAATTTTAAGGAAAATTTTAACAAGAAAATTTTTTAAAACTTTCATAAAAGGAAATTTTAATTTTTTTAAATTGAAAAGGGGGGAAATTTTTTTCCCCTTTTGTTCCAAAATTTTAGAAGTATTAATTTAATATTTGCAGTTTCCATAAAAATTTCCAAAGGGTAAGGGGGTTCAAAACCCAATAAAAATTTGGGGATCTTTAAAAATTTACCCCTTCAAACAAGTAAGACACTTTTTTTAAAAGGGGTTTTTAACAAAAAGGGGCAGGTTTTTGGGAAAATTTTTTACGTTTTCTTAAAAGGTTCCTTTCTTTTGGGGAAAATTTTCTATAACCCCCCGGGGGCCATGCCGGGGAAATTTTCCCATTTTAAATTGAGCCAAGCAAATTTGAAAAACGTTTGATCTTCCTTTTTGTTTAAATTTTTCCCCCCAAAAGGTTTGGGAGAAAACCCCTTTCACCCCGCCCAAAATTTAATTTGGACTAAAGATTTGTATTTGGAAGGGCCACCTAGTTTGCTGAGATGAAACAAAAAATTTGTTCCTTTGGAAAATTTTGATTTCAAAAGAAATAATTTTTTAAACTTTAAAAAATCATTGGGGACCCTTTTAAACCAGAAGAGGGCGACATTTTTTTTGACTTTTAAAAACATAACAAGGTGGGGCAGTTTTTGGGAAAAAATTAAAACATTTTTCCCCGGAATTTTTCAAAAAAAAGGAAATTGGAATTAAGGGCACTTTCAAAAAATGGTACAATTTTTCCCCCATACGCCAACCTATCATTTTTTTGGGGGGAATTTCCCTTGGAAATTGGGACCCCAAAAACAAGATTTTTTTGAATTCCAATTTAAAATTCCTTAATTTCCAGATTGTTTCCCTTTCTGCCTACAATTTGCCCCTTTATAATTAAAACCCTTTCCTTTTCCGGCGGGAAAAACCTTTTTCCCTACAAGGGTTTAAAGGGAAAAGGGAAAACCAATTAAGAATTTAAAGGGGTAAAAAGGCAAGAGAAATTTTAACTTTTATTTTTCTTTTCCCAAAACATTTTATTTTAATTTAAAATTTTTTCCAAAAATCCAATTCCAAACTTTAAAAAAGAACCTACTTTTTTAACTTAAATTTAGGTAATTCTAATTTTTGTTTCCACATGCGAATTAAGCTTTCGACACGACACACATTTACGATCACTTCTTTAATTAACACACCTGATTTAATTATCCAATACTTTTGACGCACTTCCGAAAGAGTGTGGTTGCGCCCTTTTGATGACCAACTTTTCGGTGACAATCACTCACTATTAATTTTGATACATTGTTATTCTTTGGCAAAATAATCTGATGCATAGCATCTTCCGGGATATTAGCATGTCTCAAACGACCACCGACACAAATAAGATCATTCCGTAGAACAGGATCCAAATTTGACATCACACTTTTTAATTTCACGTTAGATTGATTAACACACGCATTATACTCATCAGGAAATTCAGATTTTTGCACATAACTTAAAATAAAAACCCTGGGTTAATATTTTACTTTTAAGATCATCACTAATTGGCTTTTTTTTTTTATTTCTCCTTCAAAATTTTTAATAATCTTATAATCCAAGCAATACCTCTTTTGAGACGTGTCCAATCAGAATAATATGTCAGTAACTTATCCATTGCACATTTAGCATCTTCACTAATTTCAGCAAAATTTACCTCTACAGTTTTAGAATTTGATTCGCTAAATTCTGGTGTTTTAGGCCACTCACCTTTTGATTGATATAAGAACTCTGGAGCTCTTAACCAATTTTCTGTAATGAGATCATTTACACTAAGTCCTCTGGAGGCATGATCTGCTGGATTGATTGTAGATGGAACGTAACACCACTGTTCCTCTGATGACCCATCTTGAATAACAGCAAGACGATTTGCAACGTAAACTTGATGCCTTGTTGTGTTGTTTCGTATGTATTTAATGACAGTTTGGCTGTCTGTCCAAAAGAAGATTTAATCAACAGACAGAGATAATTCTCGATTTAATAAAGTGTTCATTCGAACTATTGTAGCAGCAGCTGCTAGTTCAAGTTTCACAATTGTCACTGGCTTGATAGGAGCGACACGTGACCTGCCTATCAAAAATGATACATTCACAGCGCCTTCATTATTTTCATGTCGAATATAACTAACTGATCCATATCCATATTGGCTAGCATCTGCAAAGTGATGCATCTGAGTGTTAGTAATAGTTCCAAAATCTGCAGGTTTATAACAACGTTTGATTTTCACATTCTTCAAATTTTGTAAATCTAATATCCATTTGTCCCATTCACGTTTACAATCATCCGACACATTTTCGTCTCATGTCACTTTTTGTTTGCAAAGTTCTTGTAATAGTACCTTAGCTTTTAGAATAAAGGGCGCTGCAATACCGAGAGGGTCATAGATTGAACTCATTATTGATAAAATGTTTCGTTTTGTTGTGTTCACATTAGTGTTAGAAATGTCCACTTTAAATTCTAAATTGTCGTCTTCCACGGACCATTCCACACCAAGAGCACGTTTGGCAGGAAGGCTGTCTATATCAAAGCCCAAAATTTTACGAACAGATTCTTCTCTTTTATCATTGGGAATAGCTCTTAAGAGCTCTTTACTGTTACTCATAAATTTTGTTAGGTTAAAACCTGCTTTAGATAAATGTTCACACAGTTCTTTGGTAAGTTGGATTCCCTCTTTCTCAGATGACACGGCTTTAAGGAAATCATCTACGTAAAAGTCATTTTCGATGCACTGTACAACTTCTGGTCTATACTGATCTTTAAAGTCTGTGGCAACACGTCTCAGTGCATAATTTGAGCAGCTAGGGGAGCTAACTGCACCGAACAAATGAACCAACATGCGATATTCTGTTAGCGGATTGTTCAAGTTGCCGTCTGGCCACCATAAAAATCTAAGCATGTCGCAATCTTGTTTGTTGACACGTATCTGATAGAACATTGATTCTATATCAGCGAGAATGGCTATATTGTCCTGTCGCCATCTAAGCAACACTCCTAACAATAAATTCAAATTGTGAGGTCCACATAACAATAGTTTGTTTAATGAATAGTCCTTTTCACCATTATTGTAAATAAGAGGACAGTTGAATACTACTCTTACACGTTGTTTTCTGGGGTGTATGACTGGATGGTGAGGAATGAACCACAGCTTGCCATCGTTTCTATTCACATCATACAGAGGCACCTTTTCACAATAGTTTTTACTCACAAGATTGTTCATGAACTCTGTATATTGTTCTAATAATGATTCGTTATGGTCAAGTCTTTTACGCAAGCGATTGGCATAAATTTCAGCTTGAAGTCTATTATTTGGAACATTTACGTCTGCATCTCGAAAAGGTAATTTTGTTTCATAGTGTCCATTTCTCAATACCGTTGATTGTTTCATTATATTCAGGAATTGTTTATCTTCCTTTGAAGGTCCCACCTTTGTTCACACAAACGCTCAGAAAATTCTAAATTAAAGTAGTGGGTTTTACTTGATCGTTTAATTTATCGTCTAAGTGCACAAAGTTCACACGATTCATATTTTTATCAGTTAGTTTACCGTTAAAACCGTAAAAGAGCCAACCAATAGGACCCTTGATACCATAAGGCTGTCCTAAAGACCCAGTTGCTATTTCCATAGGTGTCGTCACAGCTGGAACATTGATTCCTAACATAAGCGTCACTTTTGGAATGTCAATATCAGAAATATCTGGCACTTGTATCCCTTTAAAATGTTCAAACTTTAATAAATCTGACTGTGTTGGTGCATCCTTTACTGTAACTGGCATTTCATCTTGTATATAAGACGCAGGAAGAGTTATGTAGGATTCACCCTTTAAATCGCTAATTTCCATGGAGTCTATTGTTATTTCAGTCTTTATTGTTTTTTCTTCATTCAGTGTTTTCAATCTCACATTTGTACCTTTAGTACGCAAACACAGTCTAGTTTTTAGTTCAGAGGTTAAGAAACCAGAACTTGACCCATTGTCAATGAAGGCATAGGTTGTCACAGTGTGACCAGTTAATTTGGAGCGAAGTTTCACTGGAGCAACAGACATAAGCGGTTCACCTTGACTGATGACGTCAGTTCTATTTGTATTACATGTCACTGTGAATCCAGATGAAACTTTTGTGTTACATTGTTCACTATCTGATTTAGATTTGTCCTTGCTGGAGTCATGTAGAATAGTATGGTGCTGCCTGTCACATTTCTCACATTTAGCCCATTGTTTATTGGTACAATTCAATTTTAAATGTCCAGGGTTTAAGCAAGAGAAACAAAGTCCCTTCCGTTTTATAGTTTCTGACTTTTCTGTAGGGCTTAGAGCTGAGAATTTTCTGCAATCATGTAGACAGTGCTTAGTTTCGCCACCACAATGTAAACAAGGAGATTTCGCAGCGAGGTTATGTTCTGCCACTTCTTTCACGTTGGTTGATAAAGTCTTTCTGAAACTTGGATTAGGCCTTTTATGATTTGTATGCATTTGTCCTTGATGAGAGTTAACATTTTGATAGCCCAAACCACAAATTCTGGGATCGTTTTCATTTCTGGATAATCTACTCACAAAAAATTTTTAAAAACTTCCAAAACGGGGCTTCTAAATTCCCTTTCGCGTAATTTTCCGACTTGTCCTATCCACTGTTGTTGTATTGCTTTAGGCAATTTCTCACAGAGTTTGTTTATAAAATCATAACCATCCATACAGCACATTTCACCATTGTTTTGTTTGCTATTAATGCAGTTTATCAGAAATAGCGAGAATTTTCGTAATCCCTTCTTGTCCCCAGATATAACTTTAGGTAAATTGTCAGCTTCATTCATAAATGTTGCGGCTATTGCAGTTAAATCACCAAAGTCTCTCTTTAACAGAAATCTTGCTCTTTTATATTCCACTTTCAGGGGGATCTATCAAAGGACAGAATTTTATAAGTTCGTGCGCATCACCATTTGTATATTTCAACAAAAATTCCAATCTACGTGCTGGATCATTGGTATTTCGTTCAACAACAAACTCGAAATTTTTAATAAATGTTTGATAATTAAGAATGTTCTTGCCATCAAAGGGCTCTATATCTTGGTTAGGCAAGCTTTGATCTTTCTGGTTCTCTAACAATTTATTAAAGACATTAACGAGTTCAGAATTTAATACATTGTTCGTATTCACTGATGGAGTATTATTCACAGGGTTTATCGTCACTGGTGTTTGTTTAGCAATTACAGGTGTAGGCCTTTTTATTGACTGTTGACCTTTGAACTCGATTGCAGATGTGTTGGAAATTTCGTTATCTAACATTTCATTGACCTCATGTGCAGCTTGTAATTTTGATCTCAACATGATTTCTTGTTGTTTTCGAACAAGTCTGTGTCTTTCGTCTTCAGCCACTCGAGCAATTTTCATTTTTTCCTCTTCCAAACAGTTTGCTTCTTGTAAAGCTGCAAGTTCCAATTTTAGCTCTATTTCTTTCTGTTTGTTTTTCAATTTTAAAACTGACGACGAGGATGTATGACTTGTCTTTGACAAGTTTGACCTTTTCCCAACATTCGAGGCACTATCCTCTGGATTAATTAATGGCAAATTGTTACCTTGATAACCTTGATTTAAAGTGTTCTGCTGTGCAGGGTTTTCATTACTTGAATAAACAGCTTGGTCTCCACTATTTATACCGGCCCCATATGGGACGTTTTCACCGGCACCCGTTGAGAAAGATTCATTGTCCACGTTTTCACCATTTTCACTGGCATTTGAATTGTCATTGTACGGGTTTTCAATTTTCTGAAGAACTGGTGGTGGAGTTTGGTTGTCACTTAATTCACTCTTATTGATAGTTCAGTCACGTTCATATAAAGAGTTCTGGGTTCAAAACTTCAGTTTGGAGAATTTTTCACAAGCAATATAGGTTGGGGGAGCGTGGGGAGGTTTTGAACGCGTTATTCACAACACATAAATAAAATATATACTGTTCTATATTCTCTGAATTGAAGTACATCAAAAGAGTTCACAAGTTCACAAAGTATATATCAATATCTATCACAAAAGTATGAACAACGGTGAAAAATTATATCCAACCCACACCTTTCAACCATGCGTTCACCCAAAATGTCTCCAGTGCGCTTGTTTATTTCCTGAAGACTTGATTATTAAGACGCTAAGAGATTATGGCTCGATTATCTAGACACTCATAGAATACAGCCTAAAATTTTGTCTGCTAAAATGACGCTCTTTGAATTTTGAACTCTACAACAGCCTTGCCAGACACCAGATAAGCAGTCAAAGAAGGGTGTTATTGATGAACCGAGATTCCCACAAAAATTCTATTTAAGTGCAGTATAAACTTTCTATAATGTATGAGTATAGTTCATATCTTTGAGCCTGACAAAAAGGGAGTTAAACCTTTTTGAAGCAGAATTGAATGAGAAATTCTAGTCGAGAGCAGTTATGTAGCATTTAAGTCGCAAGTCTCCAAGGTCCACTGGACTCTCTTGCCCACAGAGATGATAGCTTGAATAGTCTGTTGTTAAACTTAGATTGATGTTCCTGTATTCTAAATGTACCGATGTTTTACATGTGTTTTACTTGTACTGATGTGTATAGATGTTAAATCTTTCTATTCGCTAATGTTTAATGTTCCTGATTGTGTCCAAGGTCCTGTTTTATGTTACCGTTATGTAACCAGTAGACACATATATTAAATGTCTCAAACTTAGCTAGTATGATTATTGATTTCATCAGTCAGTAACGGCGCCAGATACCCATATCAGTACAAATTAATGACAGTGAAATGAATGGACTTATACGTCTAACTATTCTGCATAAAATGGGCTAACGTAGACGGATCAAACCATGGAGTATGCAATGAGGGATATTTTGCCAGGACAGTGGAATTAGATGTAAATTGAAATATCCAATTTTTAGTGGTTATGAAAAAATCTCATAAATGGCGATGTCACAGTAAACGTTGAATACAAAACCAAACGCATGGTTTATGAAAAAATCGCTGAAATATAAAAACTAACCGTCTTATACTAATTTATTTAGTCTTATTTTTGTACTAAAATTAAAGTCACTGACCTGATGTCGTAATCCGTTTGTCAGATTGTCCTATTTTCTGGCGCGCCATATCGCTTTCTAACCTTGGGTGTTGTCCATGCCTATTGATTAATCCTTTATAAGAGACTTAATTATCCTTATCGATCTACATAGATAATAATAATAATAATAATACAGGTTATTGTTATTTACTCTTCATCTTTCAAATATAAAATCAATTATCAGGAATTTTATCAGTAAAGTTATGAATAACGAACTTGACGAACAATGTTCGAGTAAGGTGGTTGAATGCCACTTTCCTGGCAGTGATACGTAGTAATCTAGTCTATTCATCTACGAATGAAGTGTCCAGATTTATGTTTTTGCGACCATGAATCGAATGGACTCATTCTTTGAATATAGCTATACTTCATCCTTGGTATGTATTTTCATTCATTTACTCGTATCTGGAAAACTTACAAAACTAAGAACTTATTGGAAAGAGCTTAACCAATTTATAAGCGTTTTTCGCAAATTAATTGCATTTTTATAGATATTTGATAAGTGATTTGGGGTTGTTCGGATTCTGTTATATTATTCATAGCAGCAGGTATATATACTGATGAATATTATATGCTTTTATTGGCCAAGTTTACAATTTAAAATCTGTATGTTCATTCTAAGACTCAGTGATCCTTTCTTGATGTAGATAACAACATACCAATAATCAGGTTTAACTCAAATCAAATACTTCATTTACCGTCAAATACAATATTCAAGCTTCTACACAGGAAGTTGTAAACAAAACGCAGGAGTTTTTGTCCATAAGCTGCTCTGTATGTAGAGCAAAACCAGCGGTGCTCGTTCACTCCTGGCAGATGTTTTATCGATACAAAATACAGACACAAAGCATAATTGGAAGCATACATCATCGGATAGATCAGTGTCATTTCCGAATATAGCTTGTTTACCCTGGATCTGTCAGCAAATCAACCAGACTTGTCGCAACTTTACATTAAAAAGTGCAAGAGTCCTAGGTTAAATTACATGCAATATAATATATAATATAGAGATAATGAGGTCCTGGATACAGTTACAATGTCAGGAATGACACTGATCTGCATGTTGATTATGCTCAAAACGCCTTGTATGTAATTTACATCTTCACAAACGTGAATAATCTCCATCGGTTTCTCTATCAACCTCAGGTCCTTATTTATTCGATATACTCCTATTCTTTTATTAAATGAACAAAACCTGGATTACAAACAGAATAACATTTTGTCACATACGGGGTATGCAAGCAACCTGTAAGACGGTTTATTAGTTCTTTAGTAGGTTATGATCACGGGAAACAAAGATCAACGACGATCATTAATATAGTTTGACTATCGCGAATTAGACATAAATAAATTAAATTGAAATATAAAAAATAACATGTGATGTTCGCTATCAAACGAAAGCGCAAAAGATTTAACTCAAAGCCACAGGATTTTTGCCTCTTAAAAAGAAGACTTTCTATCGAAAGCTCTAACTGTACTCTCTAACGTATAATCCAAGCAAAATGATGCAATAACAAATTTCCACCTTACACGCGATGTGTCAAGGTATTTGCTAACGTACCAAGCGAATCGGTTCGGTGAATTTACAAACTATTAGGCTACAAAAAATATGACTTGACATTCGAAAGATAACACAATAAGAACACTAAGGATATATAAAGTTGAAAATGAAAAATGAAACTTTATTCATTAGTTTGAGTGGGAATTTCCATCTACAAAAGGAATCTAATTGGCCTGTCCCGTACGGTGATAAATGAGACGCCCGTCTTTTTTTGATATCATAATAATACATGGTTTTTGAATGGTCTTAACAAATTTTCAACATTTGATTTCCTGGTAAATTTCTCTTATGAAATTTGTATTTTATATTATAAAATAAATAAAATCCCACTTCTATCTATAGCAAGCCATATTTAAACTAATTTATGTGTATAATTTAAATCAAATAAAAAATTGTAATCTCTAATTTATATCTTAAACAAGTTTGACGAGTTAATATTTTGGTATTATTCTATGGTTCAATAAACATTGACGGATTTCAATTCTAGATATTATTATGTAGGAAATATTGAAAAGTGGGTGTATCTTCTCAGGCAACCATTTGACCTTTTTGCAATTTACAAGCAAATCGCATGCAATGTTAAAGGGATAATAGGTCTTAGCATGAACATAAAATCTTCATATAGGCACAACTTTATGGAACAACAATCACTGGTTATGTTTTCCCCCGCCGTCTTCAGTCACAGAATGATAAGACATGATAGGCAACTATATATATACACATTGTACTTATTATTAAAATAACACAAGAGATAAAAAATTTATTATTACAAATACATTGTTGTTAAAAGGTATGATAAAAAGGAATATGATACTTAAAATAACATTCAATTCTTATTCAATTAAGGGGGGTTAATTGAAGATTAAATAAATTAAAAAATAACTATTCATAGGGTAGTGAAATGTTTAATTAACCAAATATGAATAAATTTATGCAAATTAATAATTCAGTTAGATAAGTTTGTCATATGCATGTGATATTCTGACACCTTCATCTCTGTTTAGGTCTGGCTGGTATCTTCTTATGTTTATGGCTTCATGAAGTCTCATGGTTTTATCAATATGCTTATTGATTTTCAGTATCTTGGTATTTTCAAAGTTGACTTTTTGTACTGTTTTTCTTCCCATAGCAAGATGTTCAGCTACAGCAGATGTTCCTTCATTGCCGTGCTTGTCTTGATGGTCTTTGAGACGAACATCAAGTGGTCTTTTTGTTTCCCCGATGTATGAGCTTCCACAGGAACATTCAACTCGGTAGACGCATCCTTTTGGCTTTTGGCTGTTGGAGGGATTCAATTTACCATTGGCTTTGAGCAAGTCTTTAAGTGTTGTATTACCAGAAAACACTGTTTCAATGTCTACCGACTTCTTTAGGATCTTCTTAATTTGGTATGATGCTTTTTCAATGAATGGTATAACTACGCGGGTTGGGGGTCTGTTAGTTTCAGGTTGTTGGTTGGTGGGTTTTATCATCAGTGTTCATCGAATAGCTTCATGAACAAAAGTAGAAGGATAGTTGTTGTGCAAACAGAATGTGTTGTAACTCTTGTTGAAAGTATTCTGGATCACAAATCCTTTTTGCTCTTCTGACCAGTGTTGTGATGGCTGCCCTTTTGACATGTTGAGGGGTGTTAGACTGGAAGTTCACATACTGATCTGTATGTGTAGGTTTCCTATTAACACAATGACATGTCTTCAGCTGACCTCCTATCCGCATAATTCTCACATCCAAATAGGGTATTGAGTCATTTTCTTCTTTTTCCATTGAAAATTTTATCCTTCGATGCTGAGCATTTAGGTGTTGAAGTAGAGCAGCTGCGTCATCTTCTTCTCCAAGCATAACAAAGGTGTCATCAACTTTCAGGAACAAGCAGATTGGCAAGATTGGTGATGTTTCCATGGTCTTTTCTTCAAAGGCTGTCATGTAGATTTGATCAATGGTGACAAAGGGCTTCCCATAGGTAGACCGTGAATTTGTTCGTAGATCTCATCTCCCCATGTGAAGTAAGTGGATGACATACACATCTGAATGAGGTCGACAATGCTGTCTGTAGTTAGTGTGGTATCTAATGGGGTATCTAATTCCGATATCTTGTCTCTGATGATACTCAGCACATCCTTACAAGAAACATTAGTGAATAAGTCGACGACATCATATGAGTACATCTTCCCGATGTTCTGCAGTTCCTTCAATTTGGAAACAAATTCTTCTGAGTCTTTGATGAAGGAGTAAGAGGTTTTCCCCAAGGGTGCCAAGATTCTGCTAAGGTGTTGGGCGATGTTGTAGAATACAGAATCCCGAGCATATGAGTAGCCGAGCCTTGATAGGGTTTTTGTGAATATTAATTGTTGCTCTGGCATATGGTGGACGTAGGTGGCGGCTTGATCTCAGTTTAAACTTGAATTGATTGGTTTTTGATTACTGGATTCAAGTTCATTTAGCTTTTTGTCCAAACTGTCTTTGTATATGTTCGTAGGGTTTTTGCATAGTCTTCTGTAAGTTTTCGCATCACTGACCAGTTCTGTAACAGTTTCTTGGTATTCTTTCTTATCCATGATGACTGTGGCTTTCACCTTATCTGCTGATCTGATCGTTTTGTTTGAGGTCTCTCTGCATCTCTCTCAACTTTGGTTAAGTTGTGAGGTTGTTTCTTGTTTTTGGCGAGGATTTCTGTCACTTGGTGCCTCAGGTAGTTGATATGGCCGCCTGGTGCTAATTGGTGTAAGCCACGTTTTATGTTGACGTTAACTTTAGTCCTCGGGAGAGTAGGTTTATCAGCTCTTCTGTAAGATTCTTCTGGCTTAGGTTTTTGACAGTTTTGGTTAGGAATTTATTCTTTTGGTGGTGGTCTGGTTTTGATGAGTTTTCTAAATAGGTTTTCTGTCTTCTTAGATTGTCGATTTTGGTTTGGTGTGAGGTTTTGATTCTTTGGCCAAGAAGGTTATTGGTCTTCTCTTGCTTGGTTCTCAGGTCTTGAAAATCAGATGTAATGAGGATAGTATTCACTTTTTGACATTGCTGTTCAAATTTGATGGAGAGGCTTTGTTTTTTGTTTTCGGTGGTGCTGGATTCTTTCCTATACCAGAGCATGGCTTACCCTTTCTAGAATCTTTGTTCTCAAGAAAGGTCAATATGAGTGTATATTCACCAGAGAACTTACCTGGTGCCATAAAGTAATAGAATCTCTTAAAATCTTGAAAACTCGCAAAACTAAGTCATTTTTGAAAAACGCTTAATCAATTTATTGAGGGGTTTTTAATAATCAAATGCATCTTTATGGTTAATTACTTATTTTTTTGGATATTTATTTATTTCTATATGTTATTTATGCTAGTAGGTGTATTTACTGATGAATAGAGCTCTTATTGACCAAAACTCGCAAAACTAAGTCATTTTTGAAAAACGCTTAATCAATTTATTGAGGGGTTTTTAATAATCAAATGCATCTTTATGGTTAATTACTTATTGTTTTTGGATATTTATTTATCTTTTTATGTTATTTATGCTAGTAGGTGTATTTACTGATGAATAGAGCTCTTATTGACCAAATTTAAAATTTTCAAATTTTATGTTCATTCTAAGACCTATTATCCCTTTAAGCTCTTTCTGTCAATGTATCAAATATATAACCATGTATTTTTTATTGGTATTGACTAGCGTAATATAATTTTACAGTTAAATCAATTTCTCAGTTATGTTATGATTATTTGTAACTTAAATCAATACGAATACGATGAGAGTGAATTTGAATAAAACTGTTTCAGTTCTACAATTAACCCCCTTTCACTAACTGTAAACATTTTATGCTAATGAGTTAGCCCGTTCTATTTTTTTAGAAATCCTCTTTCTCTCTTCCTTTGTGATTTTAGCATGTCATTTCTGATTAATTTTGGCGGAGGGTTATATCTGTAAATATGCTATATGAATGCTCTATTGAATTTTTGGGCTTCCATGTGACATATTGGTAAGTTTTCAACAAGATTTCTTGGAAAAGCTATAAAAGGTTGAATTCGTGATTTAACATCACGAAATGGCAAACAAATGGCAAATGAATTAGCGGTCCAGCGATTCAGACGATTAAAACATTTGAAGCTAGACCTAGGCTTTTTTTTGCGAGTTCATTCGCAAGGTTGTTCCCTTATATGCCAACATGAGCCAGGATCAATACTAACCAGATTGATTTGACCTAGATAATTATTTATTGAAAGACTTAACACTCTACATATTGATGTTTTGGTTACTTTCGTGAAAGTTTGGTTTGATCCGTGTGACCGCCAATCACCTTTTCCATGTAGTCTCGTCAGGAGGATATGCAAACCCAAAGATGGAATAAGATTACAGTGACACAACAAGTATGTCATTATTAAAAACAAGGTTGAATAATTTGCATTTCAATTATACATTTGCAATTTGCAAACTTGGAATACAGTAAGCCCTACTGTTGAACTGTAAGACAAATAATATAATTTGGAAATCATGATATAATTTGGAAATCATGTTGGACATGTAATCGAGGAGGAGAAACAGTTTGGTTGTGTTGTTTTAATTGTGGTCTGATATCTTCTCCTCAGATCATTTGAGCCGCCTTTATTAGCACATTAGATGCAGAAGAATACGGCGTAAACTCCATTTATTTCATTTCACTTGCTTTCATATCGCATGGTTGGTGGAACTGAAATTATTTCCAATGTATCACGATGGTGGATGATTGGAGAGAAAACTGCTAGCCCATAGTTTTCTGAAGGAAAATTTTGCCAAAATCATTTCGTTTAATAAGTTTAAAATTTCGGAATCTGGTTTTTTTTTTATGTATAGATATTATTATGATTTTCTAACCGCATTTAATCCTGTTCCGTTATCATTTTTTTTATACATATTGTTGACGTTAATTGAAATGAAATAAGCATTTTTTGGGAATATGCCGCTTCCTAATCTTTTTAACAAAGTCATTTGTATCCTTCAATACAATTCTTTATGTATGTTGATGTTTACAATTTCATAAATTCCACAAATCAGAACTTAAATAACAATCTTGTTCATAGCAAACTAAAAAATAATCTGTATATAAAATGTACGAGTTGGACGAGTTATTATTTCTTCTAATTTCAGATCAGAACAGATGAAAACTATCCAGCATATTCAGATATCCTTTATCCATCCCTTCCATCTCTGAAAATGGACTAAATACAACTCACACTTCATTAAAAACACATCTCTAAACATAAAGTAAATAAAGACTATGACCATCTCAAAGATAACTCAAGTTTTTATAAGATTCGAATTTTGTTGACAGATTTAAAATGGAATGCTGAAGACATTTCAAACTTGTACTTATAAGACCCAATTTAAAAGACAATAATAATGGATGGTCCTTGTTTCTAACGATTAGGACGTAAAGCTCCATTCATTTCATTTATTTGTTTCTAACGACACACAAATTTGCTAGCTAGTTGGACTAGTAAGACCAAGCTGATTGAAGTTGTGTCAAGGGAAGTAACTAATAAAAAAACATTTTGCCTTATGGACTTAGTCCAGTAAAACATTTTATGCTAATGATTGTATCGCGAATTTAGTCCGTTCTATTTTTAGAAATCCTCTTTCTCCCTTCCTTTTTGGGTTTTTGCATGCCCATTTTTGACTACTTTTTGGTCTAGATTTGAAATTTGATGTCTGAAATTGCATTTTCTTTCAGAGATAATGAGAAATTTAATTGGCGGAAGGTTATTTCTAAAAATAGTGGTTTTGTGTGCAGTGACAGTCAAGTGGATGTTGATATCCGGTAGTGGTCTACTTTCATTTTGACTAGTTCAAAATTTTCATGGTCATGCTATATTGAATTTGTGTACAGAAACTAAGTATTGGCCAGGCTTTCATGTGACATATTGGAAAGTTTTCAACGAGATTTCTGGAAAAAGTTATTTCAGTTTGAATTTCGTGATTTAACATGGAAACAGATGGCAAATGAATTAGTGGACTAAGTCCTTATGGACTTACTCCACTTATTCATTCTACATCTGTTTCAATGTTAAATGGTCAAATTCAATTCCATAAGTCTTTTTGAAAACTTGCCAATGTTACATGAAAGCCTGGTCATAACTTAGTTTCTGGACAAAATATAGCATAACCATGAAAATCTGGAGCTAAAATACAATTTATCAACATCCGGTTGCTTTTGATTGTAAATAACTGCATTTCTATAACTATGCCTCCCGAAATAAATCTTCCAATTGTTTTGTTAAATCATTAGTTACATTTCGTTGTGTACAACCGAATATCATTGGTAAACTACTTTTGCACAAATAAACGACAATATGAAGTCAAGGAATATAAATGAAATGTTTCGATTTCTCTAATGATGATATTATTTATGTATTTTTTAGTGAACAACCCTCTCTAACAGCAGTTATAGTTCTCACCCACAGCTCCAATTAATTGTACTTAAATGGCTCATATCCAAGACTCACAGTTAAATTTATTCCCATAAATATGAATTGAAAAAAAAAACGATCCTGAAGTGCGAAGAGATATCAGAAATCGTTTGACAAAATGCAAATGATAAGGCACACCATGTTTCATCATTTATTCGAAAATAATTTGATATGTACACGAGGTAGATGTTTTGCACTAACAATGAGAATGATTATAACGGATGATAAGGTATCACATTTTTTCCGTTGAAACGATATATGTGTTCTGTGTTCGGATTTAGATATGCTGCATATGTACTTAATCCACTCGGGCTAGTCACTAACACGTCTGCCTTCATCATCACCAGCTGATCAACTAGAGTCATTTCAAATGCCCAACAGGCTAGTTTCGTACCCCTGGCTGTATTATCAGGGTTTAAGAAGGGGGCAAAACTCCCTATGTATCTTTTTCCAAATTTAGAAATGGCGGCTTTCCGAACGTCTGCATGGTCTGTTGCTACGTATATTTTCGAATATTTATATTTGTCTAAAAAATTTAAAAGTATATCTGTAGAATTTAAACTTAACACAACTCTTTCATAGGGCATGTATTTACTTCGTCCGATACGGACATGCGCAGTAACAAGATTAGCTTGATACCCATCAATAAACATTGGTCTAGTGGCGTTTACAAGCAGATTCTGTATTCTCTCTGTTGGCTTCATGAGACGAGACCACACTGCTTGAAAAACTTTCATTCGAAAATCCAAGCCATCCATTCCCTTTAAATAGTCCGGCATAAGATTCACATTTTGGGTGACGTAATTTACAAATTTCGGATTATTAGTTTTTACGTAAAGAACATCTATGTGTTGATATGGTATAAACTCCTCGTCCACTGAAATGTCACGAACATTCATTACATCTATGACTTTTGAAGTTTTATTTCTAATTTCATTTTGGTCCAATATCCAGTTGATTTCATTTGGTTGGCAAAATTGAGTTAAGTCGCAAGCTGTTGTCATGACAATTTTGAATGAGCGATTTAATATACAAGCCCATATAAACGCCGTCACAATACCTCTTTGTCGATCTCCCCATCCGCCACAGCGTCTATTTTCATCACATAAATATACGAGGTATTTGAGATCTACAGTATTTTGATTCCCCTGACGTTCAACAGAAGTTGTTCCATCAATATTCGGATATTTGGGTATTAATTTTAGTTTTGTCCGAACAGAATGCGTCATATTGTCGTGATACAGTTCTTTGGGTATGGGTATCAAGTTTGCCTTGTTGACCGATAAGGACATGAAATATTTGGATGTTGATCCTATTAGCAAGATAATGATGAGGATTACACCAATTCCAACAGTTTTTAGAATTGTTCCTTTAGAGACCATCATGTACCTGAAAAACACAAAAAAGCATATATTAGTTCTTCCAACTTTGTCCAAGCTTCTTTCAACACCATTTAACATTATGGAATGTCAACTACATCGCCATGCTAGCGGTATTAACCTTCTTGTAGCGATTTGCAACCGTCGACGAATCTATAACGTACACTGCCTGTAGCACACAAGTCCTCGGTTACTTGTCGTCTCCCAAAGAAAGGACTAGATTTCCCGGGATAGAACCCTGGACCCCGAGAAGTTAACGAGCAAGCATCTAACTCACTGAATTTATGAATGATTCGTACATTTATAAGATTCATTATAAGTATTTTATAATAATAATAATAATAAACTCTTTATTTTACATGGGTCAGAATTAGGCCCAATACACAAGGACATTGTCCTGTCTAACATTCAGCCCATGGGGCAATACATTGGAAAAAAAAAAAAAAAAAAAAATTTTGTTTTACAAAAGATTGTCTGATGTTGGTTTGGTAATATTTCAATCTTTAGATTACGACTACCCCATTGCCATAAAACTATTACTCCCGATATTGTCATACTCTGGACGAAATTTTGATATACGGAATTGTCTTGCTGGTACAGATTTTTGTATAAATGTCTGTTAAAGGGATAATAGTTCTTAGAATGAACATAAAATTTGAACTTTTTTAACTTGGCCAATAAGAGCTCTATTCATCAGAAAATATACATGCTGCCATATATAGCATAAAGAAATATATAAAAAAAAATACCCAAAAGATTTAAAAATTATCCATAAAGATGCATTTGGTTATTATAAAGACCTTAATAAATTGGTCTTGTGAGTTTTCCAGATTGTTCAATGATTCTATTATATTATGAAACCAGGTAAGTTCACTGATGAACATATTCTAACATTTACCATTCTTGAGAACTAAAAACGCAGTATCCCTTTAATTATCGCCTCATGGATTTGAACATTTTTTCGTGGAAAACAAATATTATACAAAACAAAAACACACTAACATCGGTCGATAACGTTTCAGAAGAAATGGTACAAGAATAAAGCATACAAACATAATATACACCTACTAGATAAAAGGCAATAACAAAATATGAGTAAATAACAATGAGAAGCCATGAAGAAGGTGATCATTAGTGATCAAGGGAGATGATATGAAAACATAAACAAAATAATGAATGGCCACCTACTGTCCACCAATCAAAAGCCCCGCCCATTTCCAAGAATTGGCCCCACCAGTTACAGAATTCGATGCCTCTAATAGACCAATACTCCAATCCTTCACCTCGTAGCAGCCAATGGTAGACCCAAATCCAATAATAAATCGGATCCCAGGGGAATTGCATCCCAGATACTGTGCAACTATGACAAAATTATTGTTGCAACACCACTTTCTAAATGACAATAAATCATCTCCTGTAATCAGCCTTGGGAGTTGTGTCGTTACTGATTATCAGAGGGGTAATGCATGTTCGCAGTAAAGTCTACCGATATGCTGCCGTCTATATTTTTGTGGAGGGTCCGTTGGCCGAGTGGTCTAGGCGGTTGACATGTATTGTTGGCGATTAGGTTCCTGACTCGAAGATCGCTGGTTCGAAACCCTTTCTAGCTGATGTTTTCATGTCATATCTTTTGATCACATATTATGATTAACTTCAACATGACTTCTCATTGTTACAAACTCACTCTTGTTGTTTCAATTGACCCTGCATGGCGTTGCACATTTCCTTTTGCAGAAGAGTAGGACCTAAAACTCCTTTCATTTAATTTCTTATTATTGAATGTTTTAATTTCTGTATAATGTTATTTTATTCTATATTAAAATGTGTTCAAAGGCAAAATCTTTGCACATGAATTAATGAAGTTATTATTCCGTAATATTATTGTCTTGCGTTGTATGTCACCATCTTTAGTGGCCAGTACCAGACCAAAAAACAAGGCTGAACAAATTTAATTTTTTGATATTAATTATTACTGACGTTTACATTATTGAAAACATCATACTTTTTTAATAAACCTACAGATAATACTTCAAAGTCTTCTGACAACCTAGAAAATTGATACCTCATGAAAATATAAAATTTCATAATCAGCAAACCCTACGTTAACTTGAAAACAGTATTAGTACATATAAATATAGTAGATCTACCAGCTGCTAGTAATTAAAACTCTTTTTATTTTTAGAGTCAACAAATTTAATAATGTTTCTTTAAATAACACGCCCAAATCTATCTCTTGTAAATAGACCAGTAATATTTTACAGTCTAAAGTAAAACAGCAACTTTTCTCTTCTATAAAGTCACTAGTAGGGGGTTATAACTCAAAGTGCCGTTAATGAACGGAATGCTAGACAGTATACTATATATTTCAAGTTCAAGTAATAAAGAATATTTATCAAAGAGATGTTTTCTGGAATCGTTAGTAGCAATCTCATTCTGGAATCATAAAAAGAAACATTTTTTTTACAGATCAACTGTGTCTTTATGTATAAATGAACAATGTTTTCAAAACATTTGAAGAAACACACATTTTCTCCGAGAAACGAATATATTGACAATATGTTGACTGAAGATATACAACTGTCAAAACAAACCTCGAAGAAAATTGTGCGCCGGTATTAATTAAGTTCTATAAAAATAAACAATTTTGCCAATATATTATATAATCACATGTTCTAGATCTGTTCCTTTCATTATTATCTTCCGGCAATGTTCCATGAAATAGGATGCAAGTGAATAGGAATGACGAGTAATACGTTCTTGAATCCATTTTGAACATTTGGACAGTGTTTAAACGGAAACGTAACAAACGTCATAGTACAAAAACAAAAACAATATCAACTTGCACAAGTCATATAATTTGATATCTACCTAGTTATCCTATTCATAGAAATCGCTAAATCGCATACAACCACTATTTATGTAAAATAGATAAGAGATGAATTTTAAGAATTGAGATAGACAATATTTGTAACATATCAGTCATTTCAAGAACGAACATTTCAATTTACGTACAAAAATAAATTCATACGAAAATAACTGTTGATTATATTATCTAGTCAAATTCTTTCAATAAATTTGATCTCACTAAATATCTTTCATTTCATGTACAATGTACAAAAGTTTACACTTTGTTTACTTGAGTTCAGGTTATATTCTATTGTACTGTTCTGTTACAGACCGCCGGTATATAAGGCAATGCGAAGTAAAATAAAGACGTAGTGCACTTATAAGAATGCAACCTTGCCAGAGTTAAACGCCAAATTGCATTAGGTGGTTAGGAGTGTATGGTGTACAACAAAGAAAAGTGTAAATGCAACAGCCGTGAGATAATAGGCTACTTACGTTTTTGTAGCGGAATTTGCAAGTATTCATTTCGACAAATTTATCCTACAACATTCCACTTCATATGCCGATACTACCACCACAAGCGCTATTGACGTCTTATCTGGTTCTTCGTTTAACGAGATAGCCAAAGTATAGAATTACAGTTTAATGGTGGATTCCTGACCTAATTTATATTTAAGACTCTGAAATATGTTAAAAATACTATAGTTAGATCTAACGTTGGTAGGAGATAGATTTCAGGAAGTAAAGATTAAAAAAACATTTCATTCCGGATAGTAGTTATTCATGTTCCTAGACATGTAAATTCAAATAGGATGTTGATTCTCGGTATCGCTCTAGAATGTCAGATCACAAGGTACTTACATCGTTAGAAGTAGGGGTACAGGGGCATTTACCCCACTAGTAAAAGAGTTTGGGCCCCCATGTCTAACACATTTAAATGTACAATACTCATCCCTTAAAACTAAAACCTGACGTTCGCATATGAATGAACTTGTACATAAACAAAATGAATCTTGATTAGATTTGTATATCCAGTCGGGAGATTATCAATGAATTATTATCAATCTGAAACATTAAAGAGATTGTTGCCATATGTTTATAAGAACTTGTAACAGTTATAATGTAATTGAAATGGTCATAATTTGTCTGAGCTATATCTATTCAATTTCTAATTCACATGCTCTGAAATTTATTAGACTGCGCGTGTTATTGTTTTCATTTAGACCTGTAGGTGCATAACTTAACAGTCTTTCTCACACGCTATTATACGCATGGAACTAACTAGAATGTTTGTTTTGTCTTATCTTGTATTACTTTGACCGTCACTACTATAATTATTATTAAATGTTGAAATAGTGAAAAAGAACACAGTGTATAATAACAATTTTCGGAGATAAAGACAACGACAATATCGATCAGATTTTGTCACCTCATACAGCATTACCAGGTATACGGTTTACAGAAAATTGCACAGAAATAGTTTAACCATTATGAAAAAATAAATAAAGTACTTAGAAGACTTTAATCCCTCCATTATAGCCGAGGTGATACCCTCCGTTTTAGCAAACTGTTTCAACAAAGTAGAAGGTTCCAAGGAGAAAATAGATTGATTGTTCTGATTTCATTATATATAACTTAACGATCCCTCGACACAACACGGCGTTGCCCGTCTTATTTAGCCCATAAGATGCCGAAGAGTAGGACGTAAAACTCATTTCATTTCATTTCCATTGGCAGTTGGAAATCGCAAAAAGAGTGGTTTTCGAGAAGGATCAAGGGTGTTTTAAGCTGATAATCTAATATACCGTCCTTTCCTCCAAATGTTTTGATGATGAACAATTTTTTATTATAAAGTTTTACGATTTATTACGGTGATTACACTAGTTTCGAACTAAGATATTCAAGAAGAGTTAGCCTGTTGTGCATTTTGTTGTGATCATCAGAATTAAAGGGAGATAACTCTTATATAAAAAAAACTCAATCATGAATCAGACCAATAAAAGATTTTAAGATAATTTTATTTAATTGGTGCATATTGTTTAGGAATTTCCCCCCACTCTTCCTTCTGGGTTTTTTGCATGCCCATTTTAGACTTTTTTTTTTTTTGTCTCGATTTGGAATGTGATGTCTTAAATTGCCCTTTAGTCGTTTTGTGTGCAAATGTTTCGTATTATTACTGCAACTCCCCCAATTGCCCCTCCGGATTTACAACTTGCCCCCCCCCCCACGGGCCTGAGTGACAAGTGGATGTTTATAAAATATAAAAGTAGGACACGAAATTCTTCCTTCTATTCACACATGAATGAACTTGTACATGAACAAAATGAACCTTGATTAGATTTGTATATCCAGTCGGTGGGTTATGAACCTGAAACATTAAAGAGATTGCTGCCATATGTTTATAAGAACTTGTATTAGTTATAATGTAATTGATAGTCATAATTTGTCTGAGCTATATCTATTCGATTTCTAATTTTCATGCTCTGAAATTTATTAGACTGCGCGTGTTATTATTTTCAAGGAGACCTGTAGGTGCATAATTTAACTCCAGATACATCTGGACAGGATAGTCTATTATAGGTGCATATGAGTCTTAATGAGCTCCGATTTAATAAATTTTGATATCCCGATGCAGTAAAATTATTATTTAACGGAAAGAAGTCAAAAAGATGGCGCAGAATGGTTTATTAATGATAATTGAAGCTGATAGTGCAAGTGGTGAGCAAAGTAAACAAACTCGAAGTTTCTTACCTTTACCTTAATTATACATATTACATCAGTCGACCAGCAAAAATCTCAAATGTTGTTTTTCTGTAATTTCAACATTTTATCCAAGTGAAAACAATTTAAATAAATGAAACAAAATTTATATTTTTCATTGGGAACTCGTAGACTTTATAATAGAGTATCCGATCCACACGTACATGTGGTCTTCACCACACGCTATTACATGAAACTTACTAGTCTGTTTTGTCTGTTCCTGTTTAGCTTTGGCCACTTGTGATGTAACTTATGCAATAAAACTATTATCATCATTATAATTATGTTGAAATAGTGAAAAGGTCAAGTGGTTGTTTTTAAAATGCAGGACACGAAATTCTTCCTCCTATAACTTTGTATCTCGTTGAAAACTTTTCAATATGTCACATGAAAGCCTAGCTAATACATAGTAGTTTTTGTACAAATATTCAATATATCATGACAATGGAAATTTTGTCAAAATGAAGTAGACCACTAACTGAACACAAAACCGCTATTGTTAAAAATAACCTTCTACCAGTTGAACTTCTCATAATCTCAGAAATTCTGAAAGCAAATGCAATTTCAGACATTAAATTCTAAATCTAGACCCAGAATTAGTCAAAAATGGACATGCCAAAAAAAAAAAAAAAAATCAACAAAACAAAGTAATAAAGACAAACGCTATACTATCTTAAGCATCAAATAATAACTAAGTTTAATGGAATAACAATTACTGAGTTTATTTATTCTGTTGTTATTCCATAAAACTTAGTTATTATTATTATACTATCATTTACTAAATGCCATATAAAGAATTTAGTAACAAATATTTGTGTAGTTCGGGTCAAAAATTCGGATAATCAGAAATATAACTGAGAAGAAAATGAACTTCGGGGATTGTTTAACTTTATACTATGGAACGAAATCATTGATATGAATATTCAGAGGTAAAAAATGGTGATGAATCTTTGGACAAAAACAAGGAAGTTTTGTTTTATCATCAAGGATCCAAGTTATTACAACTCAAAGTACGAATGCTGCATACGGCCTTAAGTGTTACACAGAGGTTTTAATGGTAGTCTGATCATAATAGATTATATATACAGTTATTCCCCTTGTATCATTTGTACAGACCTTGTAAACGCTGACTGCACGGGGCACTTGGGCATGGTAATCCAGATTTTTCAAAAGAGTTTGACGCTCTAAAGAACGTATGGCCCGACTTCATTTTCTTCATTTTATAAGAACAATATCCGAAATGGATTCATAACTTTAGGGCAGAGTAATTCAGATTCAGCTCCGGCATTTGTGCAGGTTCTCCCTATGGTAACCGCTCTTAATTCTGTTGGTCCTTAATAACTAGGTAAAATCCCGTGTGTCCAGTCATAAAATACAGTCATCTCTGATAGAAAATAAATTACAACCATGAAATTGGTGTTGAATAACACCGTAACGAAGCGGAATAAATGACCAATAATTTACTTCTTTTATCGGGGGTTCTTTTATTTACAGACAAATTAATCGTTACGGGGGTTATACCCCTTGCTAATAAAAACTTCGCAGACGGTATTAAAATCCGATATTTAATCTGTGAATTATTGAGTAGAAATCAAGAACCGATATCTTCCACAATAAAGCTTATTGCTACATTCATTTCGCGCCAATTATTCTCGGGCAGACGATTCAATGCCTTTATAAATGGTCTGTTTTTGACCCAAGGATTGCTTGCTTGCTAATTTGAGAAATTCCTGGAATAAAGAGTGAAGTAATTTGTATCTAGACGAACAATTTCAATTCAGTTGAGAGTAAGGAGAAGAAATTTGCGGGTTAAAATCGTCTGTCGCGGTCAGAATAGTCGGCGTCTGCTTCAATTGAAAGAACGTCTGACTCACTGGTAAGTGGTCGATCCAGACGATGATATATTCCGGGAGTAATTGTGATGTTTATTGAGAGGTGATTAAGATGGAATTGAACTGATATCTTGCTGACCACATGGTTTTATGATCAAAGTTTTGCCGATATAAAGATCTGCTCGTAAACAGCTTTTCGTGACGCATTTGGTTAAAATTAAAGACAATTCATACACTATTCGTACTCATCGTCGCCATAGACAGATAAATCTTTCTTCAGTTTTCTATTCAATTAACTACAGTTTATCTCTTTCTGTTGACGCATATATCGAAAAATCAATCACGATTAAGTCATGCTTTCGGAATAAATAGGTGAAGAGAGGGGATGGTGGTTAATGTGCAAAATAAATTTCAGTTTTCCTGCAGTATTTCCGTTAGATGTAGTGTTATCAACAATTATTGAAAGAATGGAATTAACTTTAACAATAGACTTTATAGTTCGATGAACGCAGAATTTATGTTTCAACGAAATTAAATAACCGTTAGTTCAAAGTACGTAAGCTAAAATGAAGTAATGATATTTAAAGAGTACTTTTTAAAATGCAGGATATTATCTTTTTATATTCATTCCATTTAAAGTTAAATGCCATTCTTTCTAGAATTATGATAGCAATATCTATACTGAGCTTCTGCCGAGTTTAAATTAAATTCTGTATGATACTGGTGTTGATAATACACAATATTGACTGTTAATTTTGTGAAAGGGGGGGTATTTTGTTTTAAAAAAAAATTCAATACTGTAAGGTCGCAATGTATGGGCTAAAATCGTGTTATAATTAAAGAGAAGAAAGAAACTACTTTATTTTACAAGGATATGATCCTTTATACCAGCTTGACCTTGGCCACACCTCTCGGCAATGATCTTTTTCGGATTAACCGTACTCATTTACAGCTGGAATTTTGACTGAAGATGACTTATTCAAGGTCATCGTCCTTTCACATACCTTAATTCTTAACAACAACCATAAGTTGGACGTAACCATGCAAATGACGATCCTCTAACAAACTGTGCTATAGAATACTTTACATGTATACAGTCCCACTGGTGAACCCAATTGCAATAAATATCTGCACCTAGCCTTTTATAGATCAGCAAGAATCTAAATATATCTGCTGAACTGCTTGTATCTACCGCATACCCCGCCCATATCCCTTCACGACACTTGCTCGCTAGCCTCATAGTTTAGGGTTCCATCCCGTCAAAGTTCGAGATGGCATTTTGGATATATCAACGCGGCTTTTCCTTGTCAATGATGCAGGAAGAAGGGGGTGTCCTGCAAAAGCATTTAGTCGTTCGGATGGGACAATAACCCGACGCCGCTTGTCCTACACACTATACAGCTTAAGATCCCTCTACAGTCTAAATCGCAAAAAGACTATAGGCTAACGCTTTCCTAAAAAAAAATCACTTCTTTCATGTCACACCATCTAATTTCCATTATACCAGTAGGTCAAAGGGGTGATCGAGGGTTATATAAAATTACAAAGAGAAGGTAACTATTTGTGAGGTTTATTTCAGAATAAAAGGAAAATAAATAAAAAAAGAAGATATAGGATATATGATGTTGAGCCCCGGCTCTTTTCAATTCAAATAAAAATGCTTCATTTTCATAATTTTCAGTTATTGCTAAGGAATACTGTCATCTGTCTAAATAGCTAAACAAATCAGCCCCTATTTGGTTATTTATATAAGCTGATTTAGACAGTAAGGCTTTATTCCTTGGAAATAACAGAGTTGTAAATAATATGAGCTTATTGTTTGAAATTGTGCAGACCTCACTTTTAAACTAGTACATGTAAACAGTTTGACAATTGTATGGTCGGCGCACAGTAAGGAAAGCTGGACAAAATCCATTCTAAGCTTGAATGCTCGATATATAAACCGCGCTTGAACTGCACAAAAATCAGACGGTCTGGGTCAATTAAATGTTTTCATGACAGATTAAACGCGGCTATAATACAAATGTCACCTCAGCTCGTGTTTTAGAACTGTTGTTCCAATTACAGCTTACAGGTAATTTCACAAAATTTTACGGAGTTATCTTTTTTGTTTCAGTCAACCAATCAGAATTTTTTCATCCACGGCATCAAGAATCCATTTACAAAGAATATTTTTCAAGTAATTTGATTAATCAATGGCTTAATTCCAAATTTGATTCTATTTTATCAACCAATGAGAATTCTTTTGTTTTCATTTTTTGTCGTGGAATGTAAGAAGATTGAAATTGTCATTCGAACAAATACGAGCAACTCAATTCTGACCTAAGATTACCCATGAATGATATCTTACTCAGCAGTTTTTCCTGTGCGCTGACCATAAAATTAATTCAAAATACAACATTTCTTAATAAAACAACAAGGAGCATGAAGCGATGCTTTACTTTTATGAAAACAAAGCGAGATAAAAACAATTCGTATCAAAACACTACATATACTCTGCAGCTATAGTAACAAATATTCAACATACAAATTATTTATACTCCATATAAAAAGAATGAAAATCATGTGATTCCAAAGTTAACAGTCTTTATAAAACAAAGCCATGTTCATAAAAATAAACATCATTGAAATCGTTCCAGAACTTTACACGGATTCACACTTAAAGCTTCCATGAATCTTTAGATGTAATACGCATTAAAAGCAATATACGTTGGTTCAAAAATATACTTCTTAAACTATAATGCTATAGTAGCTGAAGTTAAAGGTTTGTCAACTACTAGAGGATTGACCATCTATTACACACCAGACAACGTTGAACTGTGAAAGTCCTGTCAACTACTGGAGGATAGACCATATATTACACACCAGGAAACGTTTAACTGTGAAAGTTCTGTCAACTACTGGAGGATGGACCATATATTACACACCAGGCAACGTTGAACTGTGAAGGTCCTGCCAACTAATAGAGGATGGACCATATTACACACCAGGCAACGTTGAACTGTGAAGGTCCTGCCAACTAATAGAGGATGGCCCATATTACACACCAGGCAACGTTGAACTGTGAAGGTCTTGTCAACTACTTGAGGATGAACCATATATTACACACCAGGCAACGTTTAACTGTGAGAGTTTTGTCAACTACTGGAGGATGGACCATATGTTACACATCAGGCAACGTTGAACTGTGAAGGTCATGTCAACTACTTGAGGATGGACCATATTACACACCAGGCAACGTTGAACTGTGAAGGTCCTGCCAACTACTAAAGGATGGACCATATATTGCACACCAAGCAACGTAGAACTGTGAAGGTCCTGTCAACTACTGGGCCATAATATACTCATACACAGCACTAAGTTGATCAGCGGCGGTCCTGACCACTAATATAAGCATGGAAATACATACACATAACTAATATATGAATCTGAAAGATACACACCCCATATGGCTTTAAAGTTCATGTGTAAAGAGAAATCCGTATTGCTTTTCTGTTCTTTTAACGAAAACTATCAACTTTCTTGTTATTATTGAACAATATTATAGCTATCATTATCAAAATATTAAAAGAACGCTTAAAATCAGACAAATTCATTTATTAAACGACATGAAATTATCATTTTGAAAAGACACTCAAAGCAACTACTGTTTCTCTTAAGTATATACATTGCATTGATTTAACGACTCGGCAGAGGATCTCACTTTTGATGCGTTTGTGAATAGGGATTTCTAGACATTTAAGTACAAATTCTTAAATGTAATTTGTACAATCATCTTAACTTAATATGGCAAGACAGAAATGTTATTAACAAACAAAGATTATGAGACATTAAGAAAAAGAGATAGACTTTAAAAATCAACGTCATGACCATGTCATGTATCTTGCAAAAATGGCGGGAAATTCAAATATTGTACAAATATGAAGCCATTTTCTAATAGCCTAGCAACTATATATACAAACTGAATAAATAAAACATGAACAAATATCACAAACAGTTTACATTTAAACACAGTCCTTTCCATTTCATTTTGATTGTTAAATCATTTCACTTTCAGTTTCGAAATTCTATGATCTATTATGTTGGTTTCAAAGAAGTAAATTTGTTATCAGTCTCATTCGCTTTAATTGCATTTCATTTGGCATCCATCTTCATTGAACAGTTTATTATGTAAGTCAACATTATGAAATAGATTCACACAATTCAACAATCGAAATTGAAGTATATCGAACGAAATAGAAAATAAACCACATAAATGCCTTTTCTCACTTTTGAGAAGTTTAGTTTTCATTCATGAACTTTGGTTAGTACATTAAAGCTTTAACATGAGGTACGAAGTAAGGGGACACGACCCTCTTGTCCAAGGATTAGCCTACTTTTAACAGACGATACTGACTAGCTTCCGCTTAAAACATTTTAAAGCTTGCTTAAAGCTCGAGGTTTTTCTCTTTTTTCTTCATGCAATATATAAAGTTTGTCTACTTAAAAATGTAGATCCTATATTATACAACATTTTTGCGTACCAATGCACACCATGTTGTGTTGCACTTTCCTGTTGCGTGGAGTGTAGAAACCATGGTACATATTGAGATAAATAATGTAGTCCTCTCATTGGTGCGAAAACAGCATGGGCTAAATTAGCGTCCGACACGACAGCATAACACGAAACTATAACGCCGTCAACGACAATATTACCGTTCACAGTTAATGGCGCGTAAACACCTTGTAATGTATTTTCACTAATTGTCACAACCCTCGTAGGACTTATTGTCCCCTTTTCCGATGACGTTATTAACACGTGATCACCTTCCATAATGTCATCAGTATACACTACGTCATAAGACTCGAAACTTGAACTGTTTGTACCCGACGCGTATATCAAATGCTTTGATGTTAATGTAATATCAATATTGTCTTCTGTGTGAAGAGTGAGATATTTCTCGAACTCCAAGTCATTTCTGTCTATGAACGCTATAACAGGACTATATTCCAATTCTCCTGCACTATTTATACTTAACACTTTATCTCCGACTGTCACTTTGCTCATGGTTTTCAAGCCATTTAAAGTTTGTACACTTCCGGCAGGCGGGAAACAACCTCCGATTTTTATGGCAACAGACGAATCTGAAAAAGAAAAATATAAGGTGATTAACATTGCATTAGCAAATTATTACCCACCGATTGAAATAGACTAAAATTGGCTTTAAGAAACACAGGCTCGATAATTATTCAAATCGAATCGTTTGATAAAACTAGCTTCACTCAATAACTTGGGAGTTGGCTCAGTTTTCGAGAATATTTTATGTTAAGTTTACAACACTATGTCTAATATAATATATTATGATATGATTTTATGGTATTTTTACTAGATCTTTATGAAGTCTGTTAGATCATAAACACTGTTCAGTTATTTATTGACATCCTGGGGATTTCTCAGGTGAGGCACAAGATAACACACTTCAAAAATTTCACACGTTCAATTCTAGTAGTTCGAAGTGTAAGGGTCTGTTTAAGCAAGCATGGTTATAAATCTTTTCGAGAAGTGATGGTACGGGATTGTCGATAATCTAGAATAAGTCAGCAAAGGGCCTACTGATTATGGACACGATTTGTTTATTCGACTATATCGAACATTTCAAACCGTAAACATGAACGGGGGGGGGGGGGGGGAATGGCAGTGGCTCAGTGAGTTAGATTTTTGTTCGCTAATCTGAGGGTCCAGCGTTCAATCCCGGCATAGGTTGGGATGAACTTTTGGTTTTATATTCCCCAGTGATGCAGGTCGGAGTGACTGACATGGGACGCCTAGTCGTTCGGATGGGACAATAAACCGAGACCCCTTGTGCTACATGCTGTGCGCGTTCAAGATTCCTCGACAGTTGGAAATCGCAAAGAGATAAGGTTAATGCTGCTGTCCTTGCAAAATTTTCCTCATTGAACACTGTATGGCGTTGCCCGTCTTCATTGGTAGTACGTAAAACTCTAGTCAATTCATTTCATGAATGTAAGTTAATAAGAAGAAAAGGTGAATGTTGCAGCAATTTAAAATATGTGTGAAGCTAAGCCATATAAAATCTTTGATAGCAGAACTAAATATAGTACTTCGTTGCTCTAAATTTCGAAACCGAAAGCATTTTATGGAACAATAATAGGGGTATATAGAAGTATTTAACACGCCCATGACATCGTCAAAATGTATACAGTATTTTACTGAGAATTTCTCACGTTTCATCTTCCAGTCACCGCACTCGTGACTTTCAAAAACTTAACGGGTTCACACAAAATGTGGCTGGTAAAACACCGGTACTAATTAAGCGAAACGAAAGTCAACTGAACTAAAGGCGATGTTGTCTACATCATTATTGACTGTCGAAAAGATGTTCGTGACTTATGCATGAAGATGAATTCAGCTTGAAATGACCGATTCACCAAGACCAGAGGTCAGGTCAAACAAAATGGCGGAATTTGGAAAGATCAGAGTAGTCTGTTCAGGTAGAATGTAACTGGTAACTAACAGAGATTAACCCAAGCTCTTGCCACTTCTTCACTATGTTTGATTTGCTTTATCAGAGCTCAAATGTCGAGTTAACAGGGAGAAAGCTACAGGTGAACATCGGATTATATCTTTGTGTTGAAATGCACCGAAACACGCCAAAGTGTCTTCAGGATATTCGTTACACATTTAAAGAACACGCTTTCTCGTTTTAGACATCTGCACTGTCTGACCCACTAAAGTAGAACTCATGGTGACAAATTTTCACCTCCTTCTTGTCAATTAGATTTTGAAGAGAACTTGAAGGTGACGACACATTCTCGTAATTTCAAGTCATTTACATACACTTGTGTGTCGCTTGGTACGGTTTTCAGAGCACCAAACATTGTATGAGAAGTTACCGCACTGATGCGCCAGTGCTTTCATAGATGACAGTATCTGATGTCTTACTTGCTTTTATCGGATTGGGATGATCTCACTTCCGAATAAAGCAAGAATAGCCCTTAACTTCCCTAATTATGGGACTTAGTTCTGCTACCTCCGTGAAAATCCATGTTCCCATTATAGAAGCAACATTATATCATTACTGTGATATGGGTATGATCACCAGCAGAATGAGCATCTGCCACAATCGAAAGAGCTGTCTGCCATGACATAACTATAACATGTTTTTGTTTTATGTAATGACAGATATTTGCATGTGCAAAAGACAGTTGAATGTGGATATCGTTCTCTAGTTGTAATATTGAATTGAAAAGATCTTTGACTAATAGTCCTTTAACAACTCAAAAAACATTTCCAAAAATTTTAACTATGTTGAAATTTGACAATGAAGTTTTATGTAAACAAAGAGAAGTTAAGTGCCCCTCCTAAACACTTCACAGACCTAAAGTTTTTCGAGGCAAAAACTCAAATAAACAGGGCAAAGAATAAAGTTGGGAATTGTTGATTGACCAAACAAACTAACACTTAACAAGTTAGTAGAAATATCATGTTGATTCAAGACACAATTGACGATTTCTCTAACGCTCTCATTAAAATAGTCGGGGTTTTCACTCAAAAAATACCGATTCCAAGCGGTATCTTTGATTTTAAATCTATTGTCATTTATTGAACAAAGTGTGGGCCCTTTTTAGACTCGAGCATTAGATGGCGTAATTGCAAAGTTTTCGATGTGGACTGGAGTTGGTGAAAGAATCTGCTATGAAAAAAGCACATATTGTACATAAAAAAGCACCTTGCCAAGACTTTTACTGTAATTCATTCAAAAATATTATTAAAAAAGCACATCTTCCAGTTAATGCAATAGTGTTAAAGAACCCGTGGTATATATTTGACAATATAAAAATATGTTTAATTTTGTGTTTTTGTCAGTAAAGTATCATAAATTTAATATATGAATTTCTAAGAAAAATTGTTGTTTTCGAACCGCATACTAATACAGTCATGTACTATGCTATTCAAAAAATAGTTTCAGTTTTCTTTGTAAAAAAGCATTCAACACATTCCAGCATTTTTACAACGCCATCGACCAACGTTATTTCTATAAATCACGAAATGTGTATACAACGAACCGAATATTTAATTTCCTTTCAAATATGGCTTTATCGATGGCCTGGACCTTTTAGACAAAAGTTTAAAAAAAAAACAGACATTGAAATACTGTTTAATCTAACTACAAAGGTTAGAGTTGCGATGACAATGGTGGTATAGCTAGGCTACAAACAAATTGTTAGGACAATGGAGTGACCCGTTCCTTTATTTCCATCGTTATCTAACTATGTTAACATGTTTTCTAAACACAAAACGACACATAAATACCAATATTTCTTTCAATATTTGAGATAAGCATTTTGTTATGTAATTTCTTTCCTGTGTAGAAAAGGCGATAATTGCAGACGAGAGCAAATAATTACCCGCCAATTTGAACGTGAACGTTGGCAGTTGGGGTCAGACGTGTCAAAGTTGTATTATTTTGAATGAATAGGAAATGACGTGTATTATGATATGAAAGGCCAGTGATTATCACCTCTAATTGAATGAAAGATAATAATTCACTAAATGTTTCTATTTCATTATTATATTGGGTATCGATATGATGATAAATGGCGCGATAAGAAGGCGATAATTATATTAGATTTAGAAAATTTCCAAAAGAAAGACAGGACGACCTTTAATAGAGATTTAATTCCACCGACAATGCCTTGTAGATCTATATAAGTTTAAAACAGTGCAATACATAAAGGCATTATGATAACGCTAGTGTTACAGTTTATGTCTGAACTCAATTGTAGAAACTCTAATATAGTTCCTTAGCCAGATTTGATTGTTTGGAAAGGCAAGTAATATATCCAGGAATTTGGGAATTGTCTTAGTTTAGAATAGTAAATTTTTCCCCTGCAGCTTGTAGCTATGGACCTGGAAGTTTTTTATTTGCAATTTTTTTGGCCAAGAATCAAAATCATGTCGTAAATTTCAATCTGAATTTTTTAAAGAAAAAATGTCTCTATATAATATCATTTTACCAAATACAATGAAATAAGATCAATTGTAACGTAACAAAACAGGTCATCAAAAGTGGCACTATTCAAAATAATTTCAGTTTTCAATGAATATAATTGTGTTAATTGCGATCCAATATTTTAGGTGAAAAGTGTTAGGTCTATTTTTATAAAGGAGCAGTATATTTTTAATGAATTATTTCTAAAGTTAAATTGAAAATTGAAATAAAAACTATTCCTGAGATAAAGGTGCTAAGTGGAACCATGTAATATAGATATCTGTGATAATTAAGCCTCTATTAGTACTATTATAATAACTAGGAACTAATTATATTAAAGGCTTGACGTCGTGGAATATCGTACACTTTGCTTTCAAATTAGAAAAAGAGAAATGAAAATACATGTATGTATGCAATATTCATTCCGTCTACATTAGATCGATTTTATTCAAAACAGAAGAATTTAATACTAAATTTCATTTCAAGAATTTTTCGTTCAAGAATTCACCAATATTAAAAAATCTGAACCGGATTTTACAGTGAGATGGACATTTTATGACCAATTCTTATCATATGGGCCTTACTTTTGTAATATTGGAAAATTTGTTTTTTTTTAAATTTTTACAGCTACAAGGAACAATGCCTTAAAAAACAAATATTAATATATCTTGTATTTCCTCGACAAAAGGATATTTTATTGTCACATGGCGTGATGTGAAATATAATATTGATTCTTCCTGGAAATGGTTCCAATATACTAGTAATCGATTGACCATATTCGTTTGAGAAAAATATGATTTTGTTTTATCCACCAACGATGGCTATTGGAATTCCAGAACACCAATATTTGGAAACCATAGTTAGATTTGCTGCCTTCTCCCATTTTTAAATTGTCGCTGGATAGCTGAGCATCTCTCAAATATATATATTAAGTGAATTTGCAAGAGGTCTGAATGATTGATCGCGTCTTCCCAATATCGTTAAATTCTACCAGAACGTTAAGTATTTCTGATTTTTCTGGGATAAAACTATACTGTGCATTAAAGTGTATTGTTCTTAGCAGAACAAAAATGTCCACAAAAATACTAGCATGGGGACAATCAGTTCCAGAGTTAAAAAATCAGTCGAATTGTTTGTAGAAAGAATTTTTATCAATTTTCTTATGATTTTGGTGGGCGCTGAGAGTGACAGTCCCCTTTCAAAAAAATATCAGAGACTAAATAAAGCTTTAAGCTGTTATATTCAAAGTTAGGTATACTCGTGGGTGGAAGCTGCTTAACCCTTTCCCATCCAATTCCAAAACACCATTAAGAGAATTCCGCATCGCTAAAAGCGCTACTATGGTCACATGTTTGCAGTCAGGTACTGAATATTCGTTATAGGGATTAAGTTTACCTAAGGGTAGGTTTCACGGTATTGATACAGAGCTTAGATTGAGGTGTGTAGACTAATTGGTTTTATCTCCAACTTTTATTTCATATTATTTACTTATATCTTATTCTGTTTTACTAATAAAAGATTCAAATTTCTGTCAACTTCAATTTAGCTTTGATGTTTCAATCAACCATAAATACCGCACGACATTCGCGTGCTTTAGTACTATATTTAGATCACCATAAAAGCGAAATTAGGACATTTTCTCACTCATGAAAAATTGTATCGCATGTGTAGCGTGGGCATGGTTTCTAGTCAATGAGTCTGATATGTTCTATTTAAGACCACAAAGTATTCCGAGTTTACATTTAAACAAAACACGGTTAGGATTATTGGAAAATTGAAAAATAAACTTTTTCCAACAAGAGGGAACGTCGGAATATCTGCTAGTCTCCAGGTCTGTGCAGCTAACGTCATGCAGTGTGAGGCCTAAATTGAAGAACAGAGATTTATTGTTAAACCCGAACGATCGAAACACCAAGAAAGGAAACCGTTATGAAACGTTATAAAGTATCCCTGCAGAAATTGCCAGAATCGGACACCGGACCCATAAATAGACAAGACAGACAAATCAAATATCAACCTGGTTATCGGTAAAAACATCATGCAGAAAGCTGGAATCTAATTCTGGTTCATTTTCTGCCAATTTAGATGAAAACCATAAACGGAATAACTCTCTTTATATATCAATAGGTGCATTTTCATTACAATTAAAGTATTCCCATTTAAATGACTGGTTTACAATTTAAAACAGTAAAAATCCGTGAGTTGCTACACGAGCATAATCAAATAAATGTGAAACTGATGACATTTGGTTGGGTATTTAACACAAGCATGTTATAGCATTAGAATTGTTATGTACACTCGTCATTATGGCGACAATTTTAATTACACACCATATTTCACATTATTCTACATTTTCTACATGTTTGTTAGTCGTAACATTTTTTCAAAACATTTCTAGGCAAGTTTCACTAAATATGTCGAATGGGACAAATACCGCAGTTGTATTGTGTTCGGACACGGGAAAACTCTTAGTGCCCTTTTGATGAATTTGTATATGCCTTAATACGCATTGAAATTTGCGACTGCATGAAACGTACTTTTAAAAAAGAGATAAAACATCAATTTGTATTCAGTAAAAATGAATTGTTAATTTTAATCGATGGATAATGTGAGATCTTTCAAAGTTTCTATTAGTTGAAGAAGTAAATGCCATAGTGTTTTTTTTTTTTTTTTTTTCTCAATTCATGAGCTAAAACTCCAGGAGCTAACAATCTCCGTAATTAAACGATTTTCAGCACATGAAAATTCTTGTGTTCATTTCCATTAAAACCAAAAGTTGTGAAATTGCAACATATTTAAGAGTATTGTTCAACGGAATGACAACACCAGAATGACGGCGTGAGAAATCAATGGGCGGACATTGGTAGGCGTAGAGCAGAACACCTTCTAAATCAGCCAAATAAGAAGATTTAATAGAGCAATGTTTACCGAGGACGAGGGGCGACGTGGGTCGAATTCAATAGAAATATAAAATAAATTCTTTATTCTTCTTTTACTGTTTATATTTAACAGATATCGGATCTTAAACAAACTCAAGTCGACAGTACGAAATAAACACACCCCATCAAATATCTTTTGAATAATTCTTATTAGTCAAGTTGGGGTTTGAAATCTGATCTAGTCTGTCAATATACTAATTGTAGCGGAGGTCACCAGCCTGACCCGTACAGAAACTATCATAATGGCCGCCTAATCCCATGTTTAATAACATCCATTATCATCCAATCACCAAACAGTTTCTTATTCACTGCCGACAGTGGTGCTGTCACGCGCTAAAGCGACATCTAACGAGTGGAGTTAGTGTTAAAGACACACCTGTGTCAAGCGCGTCACATTTCCAGCACCGTTTGAACTTCACAGTTCTTAACTAAAACCACTCAGCATTCTGAACATTCTCGTCACACAGAAAATAATATGTACCTTTCCGACTCATAAAGATGCACTAAAGATCGTAGGTGATCAGTGGCTTTCACGGAACAAACATATCATTATATACTTCGTCCCAATTCACTCCTTAACTTATAGTTCTTTTAACAACGTTTTAATTCCTCAGCTCTTACAATTAATTGCATTAATTTTTTATTACATAAAGGATGCTTGCACAGAATGAACCAATCCAGTAAAATGCACCTTAAAGTTTTTCTTACTTAGAACACTGTTGGCATTTGCACCAAGTTAGCGTTTTTACAATCTTTCACAAAATCAATCAATTCCTGTATTCTGGAGATGACTGTGAAAGATTTTTTGTTAGTTCTTGACCCGAATGGCAATTGCAAATGAGTAATGTATAATTTGCATCAGTGTATGGCTATTTTGAATTTAAATAAAACGTAGATCTTACCTGATTTAACAGAACAATGGATATGACCACGTGATTCATAATACACCCAATCAAATCCAGCCTCGACAGCTAGCCTAGCTAACATACCATACTTGGATCTATCTCGATCCGAGGTTGTAATATCTACAGCTCGTCCTTCATAGTGTAAGGAATCCTTAGCATGTGAGTTGGGCGAATCGTCCCAGGCTTCTGTAACGCGTAATCGTACATCTTTCCAGTTATTCATAACACTGACAGCTAATGAGTTCAGTTTATCTTGACACCTCTGAAAAATAGAACATTTAGTTATAAGAAAAGAAAGAAGAACTAAAATAAGGAGAAAGCTAATCTTGGATAACATGCAGAAAGGTAGAGGGAATTTCTGGACCAACTTTCTTGACGTCATGGCAATGAACCGCAATTATCCAAATTTTTTGACTTCATCGGATATTCATTATAGGATAATTGAGGGTTTTCGAACATGAAGGAAGAAAGAGTTGTTCTAAAACAAAAAAGACTTCAGAATCCTATGAACCACTTGACAGACATTTTACGCCAATATCAAGACTTCAGACGGAGACGCATTTGAGTAATTATGCTCCAGCTTTTCACTATTATTTGGGACAATTTGGTCATATTTGTGTTGACTTATATTTACAAGTCGTGCTGGTTATACAATTTCATATCAGAGATCCAGTTATTTTTTTTTCACCCTTGTATTTTTATTCAAAAGTGTCCAGATTGATTAACAAGGTGTATAACAGGACAGGACAGTTTTGATCTATATCCTGCTAACCATAAGTCTAACCACAAGGTTACGTTGATCTGCTAAACGAGGTTGAAATAATAGGTCTAGACAGAATTATAACGCTTAATTTGATTGGCTCACTGATCTTTTCAACGCGCTTTATGATTGGGTCAATGATCTTATGTAATAATTTGTGAATAAGAGGTCTGATTACGACAAGCTAAAATCAATGAATTATTACACGAGTTGCCTTTCCTTGCTTTTTATTTGATTTACAGTGCGATTAGACTTGTTAACTTGATCAAGAAGATTTCACTGTAACAGTTTGTCTCGTCTCGATTGTTTTTAAATTCCTTCTTTCATAATCAATCATTAGAGTATACAGCGGCCTGGTTGTTGGATATCCTAGGCCGTCGTGACCACAGAAACTCAATTCCAGATCTTTACCAGATATATGGTCAACATTAAGCCAATGGATATTTGTTTCCTTGGGGTATTAGACTTACAGACTTCAGTACATTGGAAAACATTTGTTCTAGAGGCAAAGCAATGCTTCAATTCCAAATTGGACAATGAAACATGAAACACACCAATTCACGACATTTATCTAAATCAGTAAGATAAGAATTACTTTTGATTTACACTGAAGCCTCGGAGGGCCTACCTACAATCAGACTCTACTTCCTGGTAGATTGGACCACTTGGGCCACAACTATTTGAGAACCAAGATTTCTAAAAGAAAGACTCTTTGAGATCCCTCCAGACTCAATGGGAATCGATAGGAGATGGAATCATTGGTGTTGATATAATGTTGAAATCCTATTACTAGTGTTAATATAAGAGTGACCCAGGGTTATGATCTGTAACTACCGCGCTCTATCTTATAATTTGTTAGTGATATTAAAAATGTCTCGCCAGTATCATACTAAAACAAACACTTCATCGTATAATCATTATTCAATATCTCTTCTCCCAACAGTCTTTATAGCAGTTTTATTTATACATCAATTCTCTTTAAAGACGATGACTCAACTTCTTGGACTTTTAAAGGAGCATTACATGCAATCCTTTTCACATGTAAAAATAGTCACATTATTGTATAAAATCTAACTTTCCAACAGCACCAAACGGCCAACCGAAAGTAAAACATGTTGCTGTACCAAATGTTAATACGGCCCATTTTAGTGCCATAATATACTTTCGGTTAATACGGTTTGATTCTCTCTTAGATTGTCAAGATACTTCTTAGCACACGCTCTGGTAAAAAAGGGGCATTGATCAATTTATATATTAGTGTTGCTCTCTTCTCCAGGGAAACACTCTAGTTTGTATTTCATTGCCAGTATCAACCATTCCCCTGAATTTTAGATGCAATCATTATTGTATTAAGTTTTATTTCACCTGGCTCTACGTTGTGTTAAATGGTCAATAATATCATATACGATTATATGCTCTTCATATGGGGGCAGCGCAAGTGGGAAATCGCTTGAATCTTAGCCTCAATGGGGCAAAAATATGTTGAACACATAAGGGGTTTCAATTGCATTTATGTTAAAACTATCAGTATAATAAACATAAACAACAGTCAAATAAAAATACAGATATCTTCACTCTTACGTCCAAGCAAAGTGAAAATATCATAAGATATTAGTTGAAACTGACTACAGAGTTGCGAGTAGCTTTAAGAGAATAACGTGAATTCTATTTGTAAAGTCAACAAGCAGTGTGAGGGGTTATGGCTATGTTACACTGGTCAATGATATTATATAGTCCTAGATCTATAATACTCTACTTTCCCTGGTCAATATCATAACTTGATTAAACACACTTTAATCTTAGACTTGTCTAAGATACAACCTCTGTTTAAAGGCGTCTATAAAATTTTTATATGGAATAAAAAGAAAAAGCACAATATGTACAACAGTTAGTGGTGCACTGACTTTCCAGCTTAGATGAGGGATGGAAGAGGGATCTTTAAAAGGGACTGTGAAGAGATTTTGTAAACATTGTATGTGTATAAGAGACACTGACAGCTTCGACTTGCACTATTCAAATTTTTGATTCGACTAATGTGGTTCTTGCAATTCCGCTTTAACTGTCCGTTTTATGACGTCACTATCGCAAGGGTTCTTAATATAATATAACATCACCTTAAGCGACAGTGAAGTCCTAAAACGGTTACTTCTAGTGGATTGTAAGAGCCACAGATGACTGACTGGAATGGTTGAGCTTGATGATATAAGCGTCTCAGATAATCATAAAAGGTTTGAAAGACCTTTTACAGTGTTTTGGTCGTTAATTTATAAGGTTTACGGGACATATTAAGATGTACTCCACAAATACGATTTACAATCGGTTTTATGACAGCCGGATTGTACAAATTATATTCGGCTTCTACTGTATTTTATTAAATAGCAAAGGGTGACTGTACAAAAAGGCTCAAATTTTGACGGGTGAGCTGAAAGACTAAGGCATATTTTGGTTTTACGAATAGCAATTCTGTCTCTATAATTGGAGCTACACCCGAATGATATGTTTGTCAATTCTCAAATGTAGAGCCCTTATTATCAGAAATCAATAATATTGAGACTTTTTCATTCATCCTTAGCGTCAGAAAAACTATTCAAGTCATCCTCTAAGAACAGTATTAAAACCACCCTTAAATTACTCAAGTTATTCAATAGAATAACGTTCAGAAACGTGGATATACGTAGTCGAGTATCGGGCAAGATACCTTGAAATTCTAGAATCAGCGGAATGTTGTTATATTTATCTCTATTCATTACGTGTTCATTATTATTGATCTGGGCAGGTAAACCACTTTACCTGAAGTAGCTTTGGGAAATATGATCTAGAAAAGGTCTACATAAACTGGGGGCGTGCCTTATACACCTTTAATATACAACAGTTATAGATTATTGCTTTATTTGACCTCGGCTAATTATTTCGAATGATATTAAATACCTAAATTTCTAAATCAACATAAATGATTAAGTTAAGGTTTATTCTTATGTAGCTTTTCTAATATTGCAATGTCGTTGTGGTGTATCATTCTATTATTGTGATGTCTTCTTAGTTTCTAAAGCCCTGTTTATACGGCAAGAACACATATCCAAATTTACACACATGTGTAAAAGTATATGTGTATGCATACGACGTATATGTCTCATAGGTAAATAAGGAGCAAATAATCCATTTCTGGCATAGCCATGGAAAGGATCAGACTAGAAAGTTTCAGCAAGCTCAGCATTTTTCCCTATTTTCCTGGGTGTAGCTCTAACTCTGGGTTGCTCAAATGTTAGAGAATTAAGAAGAAAAGCTGCAGCACTTCGAAGAAACAGACTGGCTTCGAATGAAGAAGGTAGCAATCACCATTTACTGGCTTGCATCATCGTCAGAGTACCGACGTATAAACAGGGCTTTACTCTAACATTGCAATGTCGTTGTGGTTTATCATTCTATTATTGTGATGTCGTTGTAGTTTGTTACTCTAACATTGTAATGTCGTTGTGGTGTATCATTCTATAATTGTGATGTCGATGTAGTTTGTTATTTTAACATTGTAATGTCGTTGTGGTGTATCATTCTATTATTGTGATGTCGTTGTGGTGTATCATTCTATAATTGTAATGTCGTTGTAGTTTGTTATTCTAACATTTTAATGCCGTTGTGGTGTATCATTCTATTATTGCGATGTCGTTGTGATGTATCATTCTATAATTGCAATGTCGTTGTAGTTTGTTATTCTCACATTTTAATGGCGTTGTGGTGTATCATTCTATAATTGTGATGTCGTTGTGGCGTATTATTCTATAATTGTAATGTCGTTTTAGATTGTTATTCTAAAATTGTAATGTCGTGGTTTGTTATACTAAACTTGTAATGTCGTTGTGGTTTGTTATTCTAGAATTGTAATATCGTAGTGGTGTATCATTCTAAAATTGCAATGTCGTAGTGGTGTATCATTCTAAAATTGCAATGTCGTTGTGGTGTATCATTCTAAAATTGCAATGTCGTTGTGGTGTATCATTCTAAAATTGCAATGTCGTAGTGGTGTATCATTCTTTAATTGTGATGTAAATGTAGTTTGTTATTCCAACATTGTAATGTCGTTTTGGTTGATATACAAATGAATGAATACAATGAAAGATAAACTTGTGAATGACATTACGATTGTGAAAAAGTTCAAAATGTTTAAGGTTTTGAAAATGTCATAATATTAAAAAATAATAGGTGTAATAATCATTACAATTCGATACGTAATTCGATAGAAGTTACTTCTAGGTGGGTTCTTGGTGTATTAAGGAAAGTTTTCAGTTACAACTTTTGTTAGCACCAATTTTTTTTGATGTATGAATTGTTAAAAACTGACCAGATTGTGGCATGTATCACACAAGCTGAATGACATTTGCGATAGTGTACAATATCATATAGTGTGAAAAAAATGAAAAAGAATCAATATTTTCGTATGGCACTTTAAATCTTTTGCAACTAAGGTTTAGTTTTTCATAAAATACAGGCCCATATATCGACACTGAATAAGACGAACAAATAAAATGATGTCCTGTTTTATGTATGAAAGAAAATGGAAAGTTTGACAGTATAACAAGAAGAGTAATGGGGTACTTGTCATATTATTTACTTAACAGAAATTCTACCCAATAACACATACACGAATAATGATGAAAAATTTAAAGTTGATTTTAATTCGAGTGGTATCAGCAAAGGGGAATAATTCAATAATTTGTTCAGCAGACGAGATTACTGGAATTAAATTACCAAAAGTCAATTCAGCTTCTATTTAAGTACAGACAAGCGACAAAGGGCCGTATTTGTTTTGTAAAAAAGGGCTATTATGTTGTAATAAAAACATGTCAATGAAGGTTGCCGATTTGGTTACCAAATATCTCTTTGTCATTAAATAATGACATTTCGGGCTATTTCAATTATTCTGAACTCAAACCAGTGATTCCCTCTACAAAGATTGGCAAATACAGTAGTACCTTTGATTGTAACCCTTTTTGTGTAATGTGAATGCAATTACACGCGAAAGTGGCTGCACAAATAAATCTTTACTACAATTTACATGTTTGTTGATGTTTATAAAGCCGAAATTTATAGTCAAATTTACCTCCTTGTGTAGAGAGCTTTATTTACTATTTCCGGTCAATTAACTCCTTAAATAACGTCATGTTTATTTCTACGCCATATTGTTTAAGTGAAGAGGTCAAGGGTGATTAACAAAAGTCTTTACGATTTTGAATATTAAGCGGTTAATTAAAATTCGTCAATCAGGGAAGAATTAGAGTCCTTTATTAGCATGCTTATATTATTACCTATAAGTAAATCGTCACTTTATACCATATACACACGAATGAAAGATCTGTATTTAAGTACTGCATTCAACATCATACACTAACAAGGTAAAGTTCAATAAAAATGCAAGGCATATAATTTGAATCTCAGTAACATCTTACATCTAAAATTCGATAAAATTTGAATTTGAAACTGTGGTCAGTAGGCCTAACTCTGTGGTGTTTCAAAAACAGAAATTGGAAGGGTGGGGGGACAGAGTTGGCAAGGGGAATTAAGAAGTAGTTATTTCCAGTCACCATCTTTTCTGGCCCATATAAAATGCCATACACGAAACTATGCACTTATATTATCCTTTTAAGACATTGGTGTATATTTTTAAGAGATTGGGGACTATTTGGGGACTTCTCGCTCCCTAAACAATAACTCTTCAATCTTATTTTTAATTGCTTGAACGTCTATGCGGCTGGGTGAACATCAACATGCTGGAGCATGTCTACAATGTAAATAATTACAGTCGAAACGTTGGGCAATTAGCACCTCCTTACCAAATCCTACAATATCAAAATGGCCGCGAGGTTAAAGACTAAATTTCATATCTGACAAAACTATGATATATTAAATAGATAGTTGTGAACAAAAGGCCATGGCTTTTGATATTTAGTCTTTTTGATTGGTTTCATTCGCAGACTCGTGTGAATCGACGTCAAGCAGAGCCGTCAATCATATGACGTGGCTGACAAAAAGAAAAATGGCGACGCGTCAAGAACTTTCTCGTCACTTTTACCTTGTAATATTCAGTGAAATATAAAACAAAATAAGACAAAACAAATAGAATTTTAAAAAATTTCAGTTCCGATACAGGAATTACAAATTTCTCAGTTGGAGCTTTGTGTGCATTGGACATGCTCACACGAAAATAATTTATGTTTGCAAAACTGAAACTAACAAAGCACTGTTGTCTGACGTTGGTAGATCCAGAAACTATAATCAATAAAATATTTCGTTGTTTTTAAAATCAAATTGTATGTTTTAATTGCAAAGGGTAGATGATTTGGACCTGTGATCGAAGACCAAACGTTCAGTCTGTCAGTATATGATTGTGATGGTATTTTCAAATTCTAACCCTCTTCATGATAAATTAAGCTATTGTAACTAATCATCACTTTCTTAGCGGAACACAAAGATTATATCTTTGTTAAAACGCCTCTCTTCATGACAAAGTTCAGAGATAATAGAAAAGGGATTGGTTCCGCAAACATGGTATTTCATGACTGAAAGTGCAATTTACCAGATACTATAAACAACAATGACGCATCAACTACGTCGTTCAAAAGATCTAGCTGATTCAAAATTAACAAGAACGTACCAACTTTGCCCCGAGAGGATTATCAATGGACATGTCGGAAGCGTGGAACACGGCCTCTCTAAGAGGGTGACTCAGTGATCGACAGATACATATAATGGATCATTAGAATGTTGTCGCTAATTATAATGATATTGCTAACCAAAAGATTAAAAAACGTCACCTTATCGGAGAATGGAAGATTATTTTTCTCATATTTTGACCTATGTTGGCCTGTTTGCAGATATCCGCTTTTATAAAACCATCAAATCAGAAGCCAATATAGGGGTGTTGAGAAGATTTCACTATCTGAGCTATCTATATTTTGCATGAGAAAACTCAAAAACGTTACTGAGACAGTAAGTAATTTGATTCATGGTATATCTATATATTATATTCTATCTTAGGAATCAAATCTGCCTTTTGTCGAAATCTTCCTTGGCAAAGAAAGAAGTGATGGACCATAATTAAAAGAAAGCCTGATCGAGTCCAAATCGACACATAAACAATATTTAATTGAATATAAAATAGATTGAAAGCGATGTAGGCGGTGATTAATCATATTGAACCCTATCAATTTATTCCACTTCTAGTCCTCTTGAGACTTGTGTACAAGATATAATGAATTTACACAATACAAGAGGTTACCCGAGGTGTCATGAACGAGAAATTTCCATGTTGTACGTGTCAATTTGACATTGTTCTGACAAATTCCTCGACACTTCTTTAGAAAACACAGAAATTGTCAAGAGATCATAATTTCTGAAAGAATTAATTGTGTACTGAATATGAACCTAGGGTTATAAAAATTATAAGCTAAATAACAGCTCATGTAGAAAATTAAAAATAAATATATCATTTCTAAATCATTATTTAAGGGACAATCTGGTTTCCTAAGATCAGGATGTTAAAATTAGGTTCTCAAATTAATGAAACTATAGACAGAAAATATTAAAATAAGTATCACGCCGCCAAAACTATTCAAAAAGGTTTACGTAAACGATTTTAGAACTATGTGCTGCATACAAAACTACGCATGGTTCTTAAAACCAATGTGAATCACTTACTTGAATTAATAAGTCGACTATATTATTTTGAACCCTTTTCAAAGGTTTAGAAATGGTACATGATCTTTTGAGTGAAATTCTATAGCCTTTTTAATATTTTGACTAATTAAATCGAGATTCAAAATAGTTGAATAGTGTATGTAATTATCATTTTCTTATTTTCCGATTACAGAAGAAATCTTGTGATCATACACTAATTCCTTGATTCAGACAAACTAAGTGGCTCACAGGCAGTATAATTATGCATTTTCTTTTACTCGGCTGTGTGCCCATTTCGTAGTTGATCCCGTGGAATTGGTTTAACTAGCCCCTATTGTAGCTGAGTCACAGTTAGGCAATATTAAAGATATCGTTGGGATAACAATGAATAAATTAACCTACATTGCATTAGTAAATAATGACTGTGTAACTCTGTTTTGGCCATTAAAATTAAACAAGCAAATGAAATTCTAATATGGAAAGTGCAAGTGCTGTTTGTATATTCCTAAGTCGTATAACAGATATATTTCAATACAAGGGGAACTGTGAGAATCAATCAATTCACCATACTATATTTCTATATTATCTTGCATGAATATTATCAAAACATTTCAAACAGTTCTCGACACATTACCAAGGGAATAAAAAATATTTGCGTACACTGTGTAAGGATTTCGAAAATACAATAATAGCTATCAGATTAATGCGAATTAGCAAGCAATTTAAAGACAATTAGCCTATTAATTAAATCATGTGCGTCTTGAATACATTATACTTGAATTTCTAAATAGTTTTGTCATATTTCATTCATAGATCATTGCTAAATGAGAAATTATGACGATGACGTCAGAAGGAATCCGATATGCCATCTACAGAGATGTTATCTTCATGTTTCATATTAGCAAGTCTTTATACGATTTAAAAGAAAATAATTATCTGAAACATGCTAATCCTTTTGTAAAGTGGATCAGGTATTTTGTTCATATACAATATAACACAAACCAACCAAGGCGTAAAGCAGGGTGTTCTTTCAAAACCTTTGTTATTTAGCCACAGAGTGAATGGATGTTACAAATGTTCTCGTGGAACATATTATTCTAAATGATATAGCATGCATTCCGACATAATTTCATTATTATCACCATATTATTGGCATAGATAGGTTTCGTAATTCGTACCGAGCGTAGCGCTTGTGACACTATTCCGATGCAGTTATCTAAGGTTTAACTATATTTACCTTAACTAACTAACTAAATTTATGTTTAACTCAATTTAAATGGAGAAAAGAAAATAAAACTTGAAATACAATTCAACTATAAATTTACGAACTTAGGAATCATAGTTGGAGAAAGATTGGCCTACTACCAGTTCAGTTTTTTTAGGAGAGTTGTATTGTGGGTGATGGTGAATGGAGTGCAGACCTCTTCTTCGGTTAAACGAACACCGAACTCTTTAAAATCACGAAGGAAATGATAAAAGGGTCGTATGCCTTTTGAACGAAATTTATTATATACGGATCTTTAAAAAAAACACAGATAGTGGTAAAGAATTCATTTCGACAGTTTATGGCTTAATAACGGCCCTACAGTCTGCTTTTTAAAAAAGAAATTATTCAATTTTTCATTAGTTTTTTTTATGACTGATATCACATATATGTACGAATTTATTTTATAGGAAATTTATTAGTTGCTATAGAAATTGCGTAGTTTAAATTACTCTTTGGATAATGTAAAGTTTAATTTTTTAATCCCAATTCACACGTATTCTCATTATTAAGTAATTGTCAAAAATATAAGTTCTTTGTTTGAGATCTGTAGTCTATGCTATCTCAGAAGTTTATCTAAATTGGTCTTACAACCTTGAAAACAACGTGATTTGGGCACATTTTTGAGCACGTAAAGAACATTTTGGTTAACCAAATGGATTTTACGAATTGAATTTGATGTATATAGATTATTTAAAATGAGGTCTTCAACACAAGTTTTAAAAGTACATAATTTTGACTAAGAGAACAGAAGAAGCGCCAGAAGAAATAGACCATGATGCTGATCATTCTTTCTTTGTAACTAGAATCTATTTCAAACAGAATGGTCGGCAACCACAATTACAAAATTTTCGCAACTTTAGTATATTAATACTTTACAAATGGGCTCAGAACAATCAGAATTTTCAGTTATATTAAATTGACAAAGCAAAAATTTTCTTAATATATTCGTTTTTTTTTTTTATTGAAATTATTTCCTTCGGTTCTTAAGGTTTTAAAAATCTAAAAATATGCTGAAACCATGGATATAGTGACATTCGATACAATGCTATGCCCTATAATGCTTCAATTTCTTTGCAGGGTAGATTTTTTTAGTAAACTTCTGTACAGGGCACACAATTTCTTGTCAAAATATATTATTGATTGACTTGAACTGGTGAAAGCGAAAAAGAAAGTAAATATTGTTATCAAATCGTGATATATCAATGGTTGATATTTACAGGTGGTCGTTATCGACTGGTTTATATAAAAATAAACAATTCATAAATCACATCATATCATAAATCACAAACTACAATTCTTATAAAATAATGTCTATTTTCTAAGATCAAGCTGAAAATTGTCATGTATAATTGATTCAAACTAAGTTTTGTCAAATGAGTGTTAAATTGCTCTGTCCAAATCGAGTGTTCTGCCATTTCAGAACCCAGGTACCTAGATTAAGGAGCAAGTTTTCTAATTAACCCCGACTTTTCCCTAAAAAAATAAACGAACCAGCGCAGATATAAATTGTGATATTACACACTACATATAAAACTTCCCTTTTTTCATCAAACATAAAATTTTATGTAGAGAAATTTAACATCGGAGTGTGACTTTCTATAAAATGGTAGCTTGACTTCGTTATCTCGCTCGTGAAATGCGATATCCTTGGTAAATTTGTTACCGTTTTCGACCAATATTGTCAGTTTATATGCAATTAAATATTATATATCGCCAGAACAAAGACTAGTAAGAAGGTATTGGCTCTTCCTTTGTTTGTTCATAGCTCAATTAAAACCTTATTAAAATCGGTCTTTATTAATTAGCACGTGGTTGAAAGGTCAAGAGTCATAGAAACCTTTGATAAATTTTTGGATCATAAAGGTATCTTATTAGAAATCTACATGTACGTGTCCTTTAAACATTTGGTTAAAAATATGAAATGATGATGTTTCCAACACAAACATTTTTTAATAGTCTGGAAAAAATATCAAACGAGACTTTTATATATTCCTAAAATATTGTGCGAAAACAACGTTGATAAGGGGAACAGAATTTTATTTTCCCTTCATTTTCGTCAAGAAATATTGTATAAACGAATATTTTTTTCATTTCATACTTATTACATTTAATAATGTCATCAGGTACAAATCATTTACGAGCATCACTATAATTGGAATTGTGCGTTTTTTTCGTTTAATCTTCTGAAAGTTACATTTCATCTTTTGCCTTATTTTTAATAAAGCGTTTAAAAATTGTTATAGTATAAACTTGTTTCAATTGTCATTTACAGCAAATTTTCAAGTATGAAGGTTAGAGACAAGGCGACGTCATCATGCCCTTCTCCTTTAATATAACTGTTCTGGAATTTAATCAATATATTTTGCCTAATATTAATGTATAACTAAATGATATCATAACGTCTGGGTTTACGTTAACATTAAATTATTACGCTAATCACACGCTTCGTTAAATGCAAATTCAACTAATAAAGATCAAATTGATTTGATTTGCTGCTCATTTTGTCTATTCATTAGCATGTATTCATTGTCCAAAATAAAACGTTGTATTATCAAGATTGAGGTGATGTAATGTCTCGGCTCGTGATTTGTTCAGTAACGTAATGACTGAATTGAGCCGTAGAATTGTTACGTAATGACGTCAATAAGTGCCTGAATGAAGTTGTCGATATTTGCCATGTTTTTGATAATCGGTGAGAGTTAAGGTCAACAGGCTAAAACTATTATATAGATTGATATTATCTAAAGTAAACTGTAACAAGAATGTTGTATAATGACCTATAGGGGACACACAAGACATTCACTTTTCTCTGATGCAATATTTACTCCAAAAATATCAATCACAGGTCTACTTTTTGAAAAAAAAACTATATGAATGTGCTTTTGTGCCCAATTCGTGAACCTTTTGGCTAAATTAAATATGTAATCACTGATGTCCCCTGCATCAATGTTTCGTGCATATCATTCAGAACTAAAATGAAAGTTAGCAAAGGTCATACATTCATAGAGTCCAAAAATTACATCTAAATCTTGCTTCCCTTTTTGGGTTTTCAGCTAACCCCCTGAAAGGTCAAGCAAAATAGTAGCATGACACTGTTATGGTCTACGGTACTTGACGTTCGTACATGATGAATGTAAGCCTTATTTACGTATAGGGCCTACACTTCAAGGGGAATATCATATATAACATACATTATAAATATTAGCTCGGTCCCCGTATGCAACCCACTTATACCCCGACACTGTCACTATACTACATAAGCTAAAAGACTATGATAAATGATATGTAATAAAATTCGACTGTCATAAAAGGAGTGAAATTTATCTTGAGTCAAGATAAGAAAGAAAATAAATTGGATGATTTATTATATGGGTATATCTCGAGATATGTTTCAGTTGAGACAGGGTTTTGAAATAAGGGTCAATACTTGTGTTTTGTATAATGAGATCCCTACTCTTTCTGTATACCAAGAGGGTGCATGAAAATGCGAAAGTTTACGTAGAAAGGACTATTTTCGAAGTTAGGGTACGAATATGTGAGACGAAAGTTAGTTTGGAATTCGCTGTTCAGAAGAATTTGTTAATTTATGAATCATAAATAAGTGTTTTGGTTGAAATTAAAAAGGATTTTCATTGATTTTTTCAAAATAATTCACCATTGATATTTTGAAGTGAATTGTTGTCCCTTACAGAAATCAGCGATCATTTTTTTATGTTTTCGTTAGTTGTATGATTTGTAGGAATCATTATTCAGTCATCAATATTATAAATCTAATAAGAATCATTTCTAAGTCACTTAAAATTATTTTTCTTCAGTAAGTATCATTTGTAGGACAAGAAGTTATTTTTCTGTCTAAATAATTCATTTTTCAGCAGATAAAATCATTTGTAGAGAAAAAATCGTTTTTTCAGCAGTGAAAATCATTTATATAGAAATCATTTTCAGCCAGTTTAATAATAGAAGCCAATCACTGCCAAACACTTTATCAATCCTCAATTGCATAATGCTATCCCTACATTCGATTTAGAAAAAAATTGTATATAAATATAAAAAATCGGCCATGACATGTACAATCTTGTGCTTTTCAAATTCATTAAAAAAATTATAGATTAGATTGATAGTAAACAAAAATCTTATATAGAAAAAAAATTATGAATGAATATTTATATATTTTTTCCAAAAGAAATAATAATATATATCATTAAGCCATTAAAATGTTGTCTTTATCGAGTAATAAATTTAGGGAAAGTAATTGTCATTGATACTGTCTTATTAGTCAAAACTTAATAGATTGAAATACCTTTATAACTTAGTAACTGACTTATATACTTAAAAATTCTCTTAAATTTAAAAATCAAAACATACGTTAGAAAAAGGCGAATATAAATGACATAGAAGACGACCTAAAGAATTTGTCTTCTAATTGATTTTCATGAGAATGCCGAAATAAAGATGCAATAGACAAGAGATGGATCTATTGGATCGGAATCTCGATTTGGAGAATGAAGGAGAGCGAAAAATGCATGTAGATAACTTACACAAGATTGCTATAAAACCAAGCATATCCAAAACAAAGACAAGGTGACATTAGAAATAACTTTTTCTTTTTCAAATAATTAGATTCTGAAATTTGATAAATCTAAAATTTCTATATTTCGAAAAATATCGGGTATGACAAGGAAATTTGTTATAGAACGTGCCAAGTAATATAACAACCAATTCTCAGAATTTAACCATATCAAATCGCGTTTACATTGCAACGGGTGGGCATAAGGTTTACTATCGGAAAAGGTATATAACCTTTCTTAATACGCTTTCTTTAGTTTAAAAGCGCAATTGAAAAGCTTATCCAGATATTCTTTTATTGCAGGAAAAATTCCACAAAAAGGGAAAGTGTTAAATTAATTTTGCTGAATTTCTAGAACATTTTGACTGATTTAACATGAATATTACGACAAATTGTTTCGAGAATCAAATATTTTCCTAAAAAAGCTCCACAGAGTTATCAAGTCACTGTTCAATGTTCTGTGCACTTTATTTCAAGACATGCAGATGAATATTATCCCTCTGGAATAAACAAAATGGAATAAAAATTCCACTGAAAAAGTAAAAATACTACTCACCCTTGACATTAAATAATCCGAACCATCGCCTTCTTCATTTTTAAAAACAATGTCGGGATTTTCATTTTTCACAAGATTTTTGAATTTTTCACTGTTTCTTCGTATTTTCCCATCACTTATACCACTAGCACCAAGGGTATTTTCCGAAACGTTTGGTACATGTTGTTTGAAAACTAAAGGTGTGCGTTTCCGTGGACGTCTACGACTACCAGAACCTCGTCCAGGACCACAAGCGTGAGTCAATGACGTTATGAAAAGGAAGATAAATGTCCAAGAACACACAGATTGGAAGGAGAAAAGCAACTTCATTTTGATTTTTTTTAATGGAAGCACAAGTTATTCCGTTTCGTTTTTAACTTAATTGCAGAATTTTAGGTTTCACACTTCCACTTAAGAAACCAATTAATGTATGGAAAAACAAACCGACCATTCTGAAAGTATATAGTTACATAATTTACTTAGAAAATTATCAAAGCTACTTAATTCATTCAATTTACAGTCCAAAGAATGCCAAAAATCAAAATATATTGAAATTTGGTATTCGTTCGACTATATCCACAATGTCCATGTCAATCTCAAATCTTGAATTCTGATTGGATTAACATTTGTCACAACCTGGTATCTGATTGGTTGAAATGTTAAGGTATATTAAATATCTTTAATAAATGGTACAATAGAGGGATCACGTGACTAGATATTTAATTACCCAGGCATTATTCTAGGGATTGATTCAGTTTATTTTGATATCGGATATAAGTAAAATTATACCCGTTATATTAATATTAGAGTCGGGCTCTAACTTCAACAAAGGCCCCAAGGAAACTCCCATTCTGATTTCATTTTCAAATTGAAATCAAAGTTGTCATCGATAAAACCAATTCATCCCGTGTTCGATATACATTTCGTCAGATATAGCTGAAGCTAATGTTACATCGATGTATTGCCAGGTATTATTCAAAGATCGAAAAATTTACCAAGTATCAAGTGAAAAAAAGGAGGCAGTGTATTAACTTCAGAAGCTTAAAAGAAATCAAATGCAAAACTATACCTACAGGTTATAGACTGTTCAAGTAACAAACAAATAAATATAACTTTACAGACAGTTTTACTTTAAATTGTTTTGCAAATTTCTGTTAAGGCATCAACCTTTTGTAATTTTATAACGATCCTGGCTTTATCATTAGCCTATAATAATATGTTTTTCTAGGAGAAGATCTCAATAGCATGTACTAAGGCGTTGTCACTCGTTAAAGTATTGTCTAGCTTTAATAGCATAATATCAGGTCTAAGTATCAAAATGGTTTGTCAGCATCTCAAGAAAGAACGAGTCGTCATTCCATACACGGACACAAATGGATTTGAAGGTTCAATGATGGATCAAACGAATAGCGACCCCTGTTACCTTCAACCACCCTTACTACCTGCACTACTCAAAGAATTAGAAGCCTACCTATGTCAAGTCTTACCTTATACCTCATTGTTTATTGGTAAATCCATGGACAATAATGATACGGAATCTACAGCGATCGATGAACCAACATTCTATTGAAAACATTGCACCATAAAAAATGCTTTTGGTCACTGAATTTCACTTCCATACTTATATTCTGTTGTATTTTTTGATTATGTTGTAATAGCACATGTAATATCTGAAAATAAATGGACAAAATTTCAGCAGTGAATATAATAGCATGATATGCCGAATTTTTGAAGCTTTACGACAGGAGCATCTGAAATAATGTCATAATAATTTCCAATGCTCCCAGATTTGAACCACTTTCTAGTTTACGTCAAAATGATGTTGCAGGAACAGAAAATCGGCTGTTAATTTGGATTGAAGTAAAAATACGTTGCGTTTGAAAAAGCTCAGAAATAATTAGAACAAAGATGATATTACAAAGGGAACATGGCGTAACTGTGTTCCTGAACCAGTGTTAACAGTGATGTTAATGCATTAGACCAATTTACTGACAGAAACGTTCTTTACAGTTGCAGTCTCACAAAAGTAATATAGAATATATTATCTTGTGAACTTTTCAAAGGTGAAGCAAATTGACAACCCCGGATTTGAAAAATAAAACTAGTCGCAAAGTACCATCTTCTAGTAACTAAGAGAATAAACGACGTGCATGTGATTCTGCAGGTTTCGATAGCAAGTATATCAAATTATAGTACCATCTTCATACTTGAAAATTCTAACTCGCAAATAAATCTGATGATTGCGCATATTAAACATGCTTGGTCACATGTACTACACTGATGTCAATATATTATAAATTCCATATACAAGTACATACTCACTGGGAAAGAAAACCAAGTTATTTTCATAAGCACCACACAAAGATCCATAAAAAATCACACATATAAGGCCTAACAACTAACAATATTGTTGAATAATGAAATGATTGAATCAATGTGTCTACTGACCGCTACTCCTGCCACAAACTGACCATTACAACTCAATCTATATTCAGTTCACTCAGACCAATTCAATAATGACCAGTATAGACACGATAATAGGCAACTGTAAGGGATTAAATCAGACCAGAAATGTCGCTAAATTTTAGCTGAGCTTTTGAACATATACAAGTCCGAATCACTATTTGTCAATAGACATAACTTGAAATAAGATCCATATAAAGGACGATGCTCCTTCGCTAAACGTTTTGTTAAATTCCTTCCATTCCAGGGAAAAACGACCATTTTTTCTTATGATAGATCTTGCCAAAAACCTCTTGGCATTAATCTTATTTATGTCACCAAACTTTCATACACCGACCCAGATTAGAATCAACCATTGAAAAGTATTTTCAGAACAACTTAACATTAATTTTGTTAATAAAAACTATATTCGCTATGTAAACAACAAGGATCTGAAGAAGATACCAGTCACATAGTTGTCCGGAAGGTGAGAATGTTCTGCCGCGATTGCGATAACCTCCTCAATACCAACGCTCGAGAAGCCCAACTTAGATTGTGTGTGTGTGTGTGTGTGTGTGTGTAGTTGACACAACACAAAACAAAGAATATAAGCTAAGTGAATTTTTCGAATAGTGCCCCCAATTTAAAAACCCAGTCTCAGTGTGCCCCGGTTCCACAAAAAATCTTTAGATAAGAATTTGTCGTAAGTCTAGAATTTTACCTCGAGAAATATCATATTTACACTATAATTGACTGTAAGTTTTTTGTGGAACATGCCCCCAGTTTTAATAGAAAACATCTTCTTTTTTCACATAATCTTAAGCATATGTCTGAAAAGAAAGTAAAAGATCTATGTGAGGGTAGTCGGACATTGGGCAGTTATTCGGACTCAAGGTAAAGTTTCTATAACATGTTGACATTAGTTAATGTTCACTTTTGACTTTTAAAATTTATTTTTTAACGTGTATTAACATACCTGATAGAAACTACCATGTTGTCGTCTCGACTTCAATCAAAATTCAGGTACATTGTAATTAGCACGGATAACAACGTAAAAGGTGAACCTCCACTAAATAGTCGAATGTGCATTCACAATGTCATCGATTCTTGTGCTGCAGTGGGAGCGTTTATTTCATTTATCTTTTTATCTATAACTTTGGAACTGGAAAGCTATAAATCTGATCAATTGATATGAAACTTGCACCAGTATTTTTTTAAACTTACAACTGGGTCATCTGACATTAATGAAGTCCCATATATAGTATTATCAGAGACAAAATAAATACAAAATTTATTCCTTTATTAGTATATGCTAATTATATTCAATTTTATACAATTTCAGCACGTGCTGATAATCCACGTTAATCTACTAGCCAACATGCAACTATATAGGTTATTGGGGTGATGAAAAAACTGTACACAATATCGCTACATACTACACTGTCATCTATGCATTGATTCATTCATAACACATTTGGCTTTCCAATGATACTCCTAAAGGTAAACTACCTGCTCGGATCACCAAAGAATTTTAATTTGTTCCATACATGTTCATCAGTGGATGTTGACATAATTCCTTTAACATTCCAAAATCCATTAAAATAAGTAATAAACCTTTTGAAGTATTTTTCATCTATTCCCAAGTTCAATGGATATATCGTCTTATATAGTGATTCTATTCTTTAGTCATAGTAGTAACTGATAAATGTATATTCTTATTGGCCAAATTTGAGACTGTAAATTCTATGTCCATATAGTATGCCTTGAATAGTTAATAGTTGAAGTTTTGCATTTAATGACATTTAAAGTATGACAAACACCGCAATTACCACAGTCAAATCTACAATGAAATCCGTAAAATATTGTTTTATCAAGACGATTATAACGGTGAACTCTTTTCTAACATTTCAACTTACTTCTTCTTTCAGAATCGGTTGGCTTCTAATACCTGTACTTGCGATCAGGAAGCTGAAATAGCTATATCAAGCAAGCTTCGGGATAACCACCATAGCTTTGGAGTTATTTGATATTTAATGAAATAATGCAATAGTCGGATGATTCAATGTGGAAACATTAACGTTATGTCAAGTTATCAAATATGTGACATCAGCTTCCGATGTGATAAGACTTACAATCCTTTTAAACTTCTACAATTGATAGCTGGTGCATCATAGATACTGAATATATTTATACCGATCGTTTAGTTAGTGTTGCAGGCTATGTTGTTAGTACTTTTAACTAAGGGTTGAGGTTTCGTTCCCGCATTAGAACTTGTTCAACCTGTTTCCCCTTATCTGTCATAAGACTCCCAGTCACTGTGTTACAGTCCAGTGCCTTGACAGTAGGTAATCGAGGAAACCATTACTACCAAAATTAACTGCAAGAGCTACGGTTTTTGTCTGGATTAATACACATCCGAATTAATCATTACTGAAAACCAATATGAATCTTTAGTTGGGTGATAAGAGTTTACTTTGCCATTCCTAAAAATGTTTATCATTGACTAACGACTGACGAATGTACTTAACGGAAATCTTGATTGCTAACTGGCGGCGAAGGTGTTTCACTATTGCTCATGTAAATAAGGTACGACTTAGCACATGAAAAACACGGAAGTATCCTATTTCCAGGTAAAAGTCTAACGGAATTCTTGGTGAAATAATTAGCAGTTCAATCCTGCAATTTGATATCAAAGTGTCAATTTGAACTCTCGATAATAATGACCACTTGAAAAATCGGACAAACATAACAAAACTTGTAGTCTTTTATAGTCCAGTTTGAGTCCAACCCTTAAAATACACAGTGTATCATCGTTCAATATGCCTAAATATTTAAGTTTTGTGTTCTCGTCATCCTTGTCCCATAGCTTAGTGTTAACCTTTCGGGAACATAGCGGAATACATGTAAATGTATAACTAATACAGTTTAACGGGCGTTGTGAATATACGCGCACATAGCTGTTTTGTGAAATTTAGATTCAATAAAGAAATGCGTGAAGCAGTTTTAATACCATACTCAGAAAATGTTCATTGTAAAAGTAATCAACTCCTTACTCAGTTCCAATGATTGCAAATTGCAGCCTTTATTGTGTGCATAACCAAATTCCACAAAACCGTTTTGTAGTAGTTGGATTTCTATTGTACTCAATTGCGACTTTTGACCCCCTTTTTAAGGGTAATTATCCCAAAAACATCAAAATGAAAAAATTTTGCCGCAATTTGCTAAGTCAAGGATAATAAATACATTTTCCATCCCAGGCCAGACATCTGGGAGAATCAATCCCTCCCTTCCCGTAAATAAAAAAAATTTATGGCGAGGTGACGATTTCTATGCTTTGGGTTACTTGTATGGCGTATGTTAGTAATTAAATACAAAGACGCAGTTTGTATCAGAGGTGAGTTTATATAGGTAATATAATTGACAAATATAACTGCAATTTTGAATTTTGATAGTATATTCTATGTTTCATCATGAATAAACCTTATCCCTTAATCCTTTATTAAATACTGGGTAAATATAACTTTTGTTTCTGAATTAAATCTGAACAGTGGGTGTGAATATATTTAATCTATAGACGAATTAAGAAACAATGTACAGAAAATACTTTGACGTGCTGGCTACTAAAAATAACTTGAAATATAATAATAATAATAATAATAATAATAATAATAATAATAATAATAAATAAATAAATAAATAAATAAATAAATAAATAAATAAATAAATAAATAAATAAATAAATAAATAAATAAATAAATAAATAAATAAATAAATAGTTTTCAGTTACAAAAAAAAAACCTTTTTAATACAACAATTTCTTATCGTGATCAAAATATCATTTAAAGGTTATCTAATTGTGTTGACATTGTTTGTTTAGATAATCCCTTTTATCTTAGAGAGGATTAACGTTAATCCATAGTAAATGGTAATTTAAGTGGGAATATAAATAATATTTAATAGAAGATAAATCATATCCGTCTGTTAAGATAAATGAAATATTTAGCTTCAAGTGTGTCTCGGTGTCTGCAAATATATGAAAGTACGATGGAATCGCATTGTCTATTGGAAAATGTGTTTTTAAGAGATGTTTCTTCCAAAATTTTGATTTGAAAATAATTTATTTATAAAAGTATCTTTCCGGATAATAAAATCGTTTTATTTCTTAATTTTCAGTACAATAGTCCATCATTTGTACTGGGATAAGCACTATAAAGACTTAAAAACTCCAAGAAATGCAGACAGTTATTTTGCGAACTTGTTATATATCGTTTTTCTTTCATAATACACACTATTTAACCTGAACAGCTCAAGGTTGTGAAAAAGTATATCCTTATCTAAAAAAATAAATCACCAGGTTAAGTGATTAGGACTGTTGCAAAGTACCATTATCTACAGTTATTTTATTATCCTTTATTCATTACATCATCATTATTAAATTATGATTCATTGATATCAATTATCACTATAAATATGATTTTGTATAGAGAACAACAGAAGAAAAAGAAAATTACCATTAAGTCCTTTTATGTTACGTTGAATAGGGCATTATCATAAACAAAAACATAACTAAAATAATAATTATTCAATAAGCATCCGTTTATATGCATTATTACTAAAAATATACTTTATATAGAATGAATTTCAACTCACCACCTTGCGTTGCAGAGGACAGAAACAGAAAAAGCATTTCGACATCTCAGAAGATAAAATAAATAAATAAATACTCTAAAAAAAGATGAAGGATAGGCAAAGATATTGGAATAAATTGAGATAAAAGTATATTGTGTCTATATGCGTGTATTTGTATATTTACTATAAATTATTAGTGTAAATACACGTGTTTCCAGGATCACGTGATGTTTGTTTATTGTCGGTGCTATGCCTCGTTAATAATCAACCAATTAAAACGAAGCTTACAAGATGGTAAAGTCATCATTCTCGACCACACAAATAGCGTCATAGAAATGGGAAATCTTGTTGAGATAATTGTTTTGCATCGGAGAAAAAACATGATTTATTCCGAGATTGGTTTCAGAGTGAAGCACAAAAATCAATTGGATTGAAAACAATTGCGATTATTCAAACTGTCTGTTACACGTAAGGCAACACGTAAGGGACTATAACACGACCTTCAATACAAAGAGCACCTTTAAAAATGCTGAAATATCCTCTCTAAGCGTCTTGCATGCAAAGTCCAATATTACGTAACCCAAACGAGTGCGTCGAATTATTGAGGTTGCAGAGAATCTGACCCACTCCCTTACATAGAACACATCAGTCTTGGACAGGAAACAGCACATCGGTAACCCACAAATAAAATTATGTATCATGTCCTTTCATGAATTCAAAATATACTATTTTAAGTTTCTATACTATGTCCAGAGAAATACAATGACTGATATAAATCACTATATTTAAATTGTTCTTGTTCTTGGCGTGCGAAGGTTTAGAAGCCGCGGTGGTTCGGTGAGTTAGACGCATGCTCGCTAACCCGAAGGTCCAGAGTTTAACATCGACAAGGGTCGAGATGAGCTTTCAGATGAACCGAGGCCCTGTAAGTATGTTAAAGATCATTCGACAGGAAATCGCAAAAGAGTAGGCAAATGCCGCTGTCCTCGCAAAACAATTGCGTTGCCCGTGTTCATTAGCTCATAAGGTGAAGAAGAGTGGGACGTAAACTCCATTTATTTCATTTCATTTCTCTTTCTTAAAGGTCTGAACACGGCTCCTCTTAAAACAACTGAGTTTGTTCCATAACCAGAGGCCCATTGTGTGCTAAACAGTTGGAAAATAGAACTAAGCTAATGTCACTACCCAGACACAATATATCTCATTGCACACTTCATTGAGTTGTCAGTTTTCTGAAACAAATTTAGTGTAGAAGAATTTTCCCTTTAAAACAGCAAACGATAAAGGCCTAGATGCACAGGAAAGGTTATCGCCATATGACAAATTGGCACCAGTCATAATATCATTAAATTTCTATTTGTTATAAAATATCCAAAATTGATATAAAATTATGCAGTAATGATGTTTATATTAAAAATAGGTAGTGATGAAGATGAAAACATTTTTAACACTTATTAGATCAAAGTACCGTTTCCCAATATGTTCAATACACTCAATCAAATGCTTTATTTGCTCTGAGTTCCTGACCTGAAGGTCGTGAAAATAAGAAAAAATTCGGAGAAGTTGAGAAATCCATCTATTTCTGCATGGTGGAATCTCAATTCGGGGAAAGCCTTTGAATATCGTATATTATCTTGTTTCCCTTTAATAAAAAAGAAACATAAAGTAAAATGTAGTTTACATTCTACCGCACTGTACCTGAAAATGCATGAAGGCAACCCTATAAATTGTGCAATGGGGAAGAGGCGAGGTATGTCCTCAACTTTTTTTTATGCGGCCCTTATTCAATTTCAGGATTAACAGCATTTTATTTTTTCGAAAATGAAATTCCTGCTAAGCTCACTAAATGGGAATGCTAATAAAAGGTAACATAAACATCGCTTTGAAACCATGGTGCTTTCGATGTGAAAAAAATCTCAAGTTCATGCCAGCCTAATATAACGAAAAGCAACAGATTTGACTAAGTATTAAACCACCTGTCATCAGACAATAAAACTCACGTATTAAGTGTTAGTGTTTTATTGGAGTGTTTATTATAGTTTTAAACACAATTTAGTGATTCTTACTAATAGTCTCGTATCCATTTTCATTCCAGTCAAAATACAATCTTACTATCAGATCCTGGGACTGTGCCAGGCCAACCAATCCTTCGTAAACTAGAAAAAAACTGAACGAATACAATAGGAACAGTTGTGAAAAAGTTAATATACTTCGTTGTCTTCTTGCCACACCTCGGTACCTTTGTCTTAATAACCTTCAGTAGTCGGAATTCGTGCCATTCTTTCCATGAAATGTAGTTCACTATAAAGTTAGATAACCAAGGACCATGTTCTTTACTTACTATGGAGTGGCGTGGAAGCACAAACATATTGGCGATCAAGATTATTTGATAAGCTTCTAGGAAGCTAAAATCATTTTTAAAGAAATGATTATCGGTGATTTTCAAAACGACATTGAGGACAGATATGTACCGTTGTACCAGGATCGACTCAAAGTAGAACCTCAAATTGTCGCCCGATACATTATAATGATTTTCGTTGCCACAAAGTTAGTGGATTTAAGATTACACCACCTTCCCAAGAATTCCAAAACCAGAAATACAGCCATTAGTAAAACCTTGTTAAAAACTGTCCGACTGCTGGCAAGAATGCTAGCAGAACAGTAAACACAGACACATTTCAACATTATTTCAGCCGGTAGATATAAACACTCTATAAACAATATTAGTTAGAATTAACAAACTAGTAATTAAACTCGGTCATAGAGGACAAGTCACGCATATTTATCTCCCCTTTATAACTCTTCAGACAAAAAGATCAATAAACACCACCAAAGCTAATGACGCATGAAATGACAAAAAGTCAAAATGGCGGCCAAATTCTACGCCAATGTGATATGATGTAATGTAAATCTGTATTTAATTAAATTCTTGACAATATTTTCACAATTGTAACTGCAAATATTTCAGTGTAAACAATACTTGTTGGCTTAAATACCGACGGTTCATGTGTGTAAAAATGTTAACGTTAATTGAAAGTGCGAACAGTCATTTCAAAAACGTTTTTCTAAATAAAAGCGAACAATCGGTGCATAATTTTTTAGAAATTCTTTAGATGTACTGATAGATTGCTCTATTGGCTATGTTGCGAGGTGATTTACGATTTTGCGCACTTTTGTGACGTCGTTTCTGTAGCTGTTTCTGAGAAAGGGAAAGAATTACCGGGTTACAAGCCTTCTAAAAAAACATCTGTTTTCAAAGATGAGCTACTCGAGGCAGTCTGAACCATGATTCAACTGGCTGTGTTCGTGATTACCATTAGAAACCAAAAAAAGACAATGGAAAAGCTTCAAGGACACCTTGCGGTGAACTCATTTTTAATCCGCCTTCGGATATCATCCGGTGACTGCTCTGTTACGAGCTCTATACAAAAAAAGTATATAACACGTCGGTATCTGATAACAACCGTAAAATATTGAAAGAAAGAAATTTACGACCTTTTTAAAACTTTTCAATCGGCGAATTTTAATCCCACACCCACCGATCTAACAAGAACGCGCTATAATCTGATATAAAAGGGATTTTAAAATTATTGTATGATTTATTTGGTTATAAATGTTATCTTGTAGATCTTGGCCCCTCAATAAAAAGGATTTAAATAGGGGTTAAGTAAATTTTGTAATAAGTAATGATAAAAATATCAGCCCTTTCCAAAATAAAAACCAAACGGCCTATCATGAAAGTCACACTAGCGCTCTGCAACATGATAATCACTGGTACTACATGTATGTCAATTTGGCCTCGAGATCATGTGATTCTGATAATTTTAATATCGGGATTACGAATATTTGTAAAAAAAGATAAAAAGAACCGTCGTTTGATATGGATCAAATATGTATGGTTGGTAAATCGATAGTCACAATAAGTAAACAATGCACAATTTTGACTCAGACTTATCATCTGGAAGGCTATTAAGCTAGGGCCTATAATCAGGTCGCAATATTTTAATCACTTGACAAATAATTTTGAAATGCCGGGAGTAAAAAGTTCCGTTCAAGAAGACATAGATAATTAACCATTCAATACCGAGACAGATTCAGCAATACAGAAATTGTCTAAGATTGACGAATGATTAAGGACTTGTCACTTTGTTGGTTACGTGAATACTTATTGAACGTCTCCTACAAAAATTGTGATATAACATGATGCCAAAAAGTAAAACCCTTAAAACTCGACAGCATGAAAATAACAAGGAAGTCCCGAGATATTGTACACTGACATTGGAGGTTATTCACCAACTCGATTTCAAACTGTTGAAAAATCATCAACGAACGCAAACTATATCTAAAGAGGTCTGGTAATGTAGCCTGGTAAGCGAACCTGACACAGAAGGATCCCTTAAACGTTTCTGTACTGCATTTAAAAAGGAATGATTTAAACCTGTCTAGGATCAATGCAATTGTGGTTTTTGATAGTACGTGATGTGTACTTATTCCGTCGAGACTACGATATGTTGTGGACATTTAAAAACACGGAGGTCTATTTTTAGCCAGATCTGATATGGTCTAGAAAGAGTATGCTAATCCACAATAAAACTCGACATCGGCGTATTAATCCTGTAGTATTGTAACAAGTCCTAAACCGCCTGTTGATTCTTTTAATGAAAATACAAGAAGGGAGTTAAAAGGCGGATTATCACATATACGTAATGTGTAATAAGGCTAATGTTGTAAATAGTCCCCAAGTTCTCACTGTCGCGTAAATTACTGTCTATACTGTAAAAATTGCACAAGAATTAAACATTGATTACTTGTACTTAATAATGTACAAATTTGATTCCGTACTAACTCCATATAGGCTATTACAGGAATGATGCATTCTGGGAGCAACCTTAAACCGGAAGTAACTGAGTTGTACATAGTCTACCGGAACCGCTAGCTCTCGATCCTTAGATTATTCAGCAATTACCAGGCAATTTAGCTTTAGATACCGACATTCTTACTATTCTCATTATTATGCTTTATGCTTTTAAGATTTTGAATCATCACCCAAAAGAGCCAAGGTAGGCATATCGCCATATACAGTGTACATGTGCCTTCGGATTTAAGAAATGAAATGAATGGAGATTTACGTCCTACTATTCTGCATCTAATGTGCTAATATGATAATGAAGTTTGTATTGTAAATATAATTTAACATCTGGTATTTTTAAACAAAGGATATGATGCAACGCCTATTTATTTATATTCTATGATGAATCTATGCAATTAGCACGAAAATCGTGCACCTTAAATCATTCGGCAACAGCAACATCATATAGAACTTGTTTCGCCAAATCTGAACGTGGCACGTGACAACCAAAAAGACATCTGTTCAAAGAAAGAATTTGAAGTATCAGAAAACGAAAGATCAGATCTCACTACTTCAGGGTGGAGAAAATAACACTCGAGTTTTCATTAAAATAACACGTAAAGTGTTCGTCCCTTGCTATGTCTCTTTTTATATTTTTAATATAAATCAGTAACATGTCCTATGTGTGTTATTATAGGATCTAAAATATGCTTTTGATTGTAATTCCCATGAAAATATACTTAATATTGGTATAATTAGATTCATATCACGCTCAGATTGGAGTAAAATGCGTTCTAATCGCCATTCATCAGGCTTACTTAAAAATATCAACTGTAATAAAAAACGAAAGGAGTATTTTAATAGGTGAAACGAACATATTTTATTAAAAGTGATACAATAAAATATGACAAAAGCCGGCACTTCATCCTAATCGGTCAACAAACACCCGCCATTTTATTTTAAACAAACGACGTTTTTATTGTTGTAGTTTTCAAAGGGAGGTAAATCAGTAAATACAAAAGATTGTTAGTTCTGGCTCGGGTATCATGCTAGTTATTTTGTTAATTTCATGAAACACCCCATCGTCTCTCGTCGTTTTCTGTGTTATTATAAGGTAGATATTGAATGAAACCACTCCAAACATCTTAATGGGTTTATTTAGATAGAAAATACCAACTTCACGCCATTTCCAGCATCAACCTGATCTCAGTATGTTCAACAAGGAACGAAATATTATGTACATGTACAACATAAATTAAAGGAAAATAAACGAAATCCGACGAAAATAAAAGTAATCCCCATTGCCTTACAATTTAGAAACAGTATATCAAATCATATGAGTCCTAATGAATTTCGAGTCAAATTTAGCTGTTATAAATCCACCATTAGAAACCCTGTAAGTTGATAATAACCACTGTGCAGCCACCAGTAGACTTTGTAAAATACATACGAATTCAGTATACTAGTATCAATGTGAGTCTTACAAAGCCTTGAAATTTTATATGCGTAAAAAGTTATTGAAATTCATGTTGTTTTATTCACACAATATATATGTATAAGTTGGTAGGCCTACATGCAGTTTTTACCAACCAAACTGCTGATTCTAGCTATCGATTTGCAAATTGACAGAAAGAAGCAGATACATGTCTTTGATATTCATTAAGAATTCTGCTACCTAATTTTAAAGATTCCCCAATATTCGGAAATAGGTTCACATTTTACTACCGTAAACCCGTAAATGTATCACTAAGTGGCCATTTAGCAGAGTGCTCCCCCTTTGCTGCAGACCACAACTGTTTCGTAGATAAAATGAAAGTAGTTCGAAAGGAAGACACGAATTGTCTGAAATATTACTCTAAAACTATTATTATTTGAAAATGATAAATGAACTTAATGAACTTTTTAAACTTTTCGCTGACAAATTTAAGGCGTATGTCGTAGGCTAAGCTGACCCGGTTTTCGTGACCGATTTTCACAGTTAGAGTTCAACAAGTAAACAAACGTTTCCTACCTTGTCACTGACAAAATTTAATCCAAAATCCCTGTTAAATGTCTACTTAAAATTTTAAAACATATGTCACCAGAGCTGTAAACACCTTAAAAAATAAAGTAAATCGCAACATAAAACGCCCACGTTTTCATTCTAGGCATCCATTCACAACCAATACACACAAAATGGCGGATTGTCGTAAACCATCCAAAATAACGACATTCAAGCTAAACTATGTAAAAATGAAACAGTGAATTCTAGTTATATTCTAAGTGAGTTGCATTCAATTTACATAAAAAGACGTGAATGATTTTCTGTGGCTAAGACAGATGACAACATGCAGTGTGCAATGAGGGAATATACAGAACAATAAACCGGACAACATCCTCGTATATTACGACGTCGAAATAAATCACATGATTTTAAGAGGCCTTATTGTTTCATGCACTATATATACAATAGGTCAGTTGTCGTAAGCTCAACTACGGCAAAAATACAAATTTACACGAAAAGAAACTTTGATATTCAAATAAAATTGCGTATTACCGTAAACATTTGAATTTGGAAATTAAACTTATTTTCCACACAGTTCTAAAAATGCCTCTAATTAAAAGAAAGTTAAAAGAAAGTGAAAAGAAAGGAAATGAACTAATGATGTCATTATTTTACTAATTGTTGATTGGTTTAAATGATAAGACATAAAAACAGGTGCCTATGGTATAAAATGTAGACTAATTATAAGCTAATATAAACATCAATATTAACTTAACAGTCTTCACTTAACAAATAAATTACTCCTACTTTTAGAACAATACATTCTTTTAAAAATTAGACAGCATCTTCTTTTCTTGTGTGAGTTTCTTCTCGGTTTTAATTTTGGTTTAAAGGTTGGTGAGTGTATTTTGCAAGTTCTACGTTAGACGATTGTAGTTTTTTTTTTAATCAGTGTTGAAACCGTCCAACTACTCAATCTTGATCACCCTATACCTAGTTTAACTTGAAATAAACCCAGTTTAAGCAGATCTAAAGTAAGTCTAACAGGTCCACACAAAATTTTACGAGATCTTATTCAAGCCTCTATTGATCTATTTTGACTGGATCTTAAACAAGTCTCACTTTATATTCAAGTCAAACAGGGTCTAATTCTGGTCTAACAGGGCCTAATTCTGGTCTAATCAGATCTTATTCTGGTCAGAATGGATCTAATTCGGTCTATAGGATCTTATTCTGGTCAAACTAAATCGTATTGGATTTAATTTTTGTCGAACTTGATATAATTTCTTGTCTAACGGGATCTAATTTTGGTCAATTGGATCTAATTCTGGTCTAACCGGATCTACTTCTTGCCTAGCTGTATCTTATTCGGGTCTAACTGGATCTAACTCTGGATCTAATTCTGGCCTATATGGATCTACTTCTTGACTAACTGTATCTAATTCTGGTTTAACTGGATCTAATTCTGATCTAACTGGATCTAATTCTAGACCTCATTCTGGCCTAGCTGTATCTTCTTCTGGCCTAGCTGTTTCTAATTCGGGTCTAACTGGATCTAATTCTGGAAGTCTGGTCTAACTGGATCTAATTCTTGTCTAACTGGATCTTATTCTAGGTCTCATTTTGGCCTAGCTGTATCCACTTTTGGCCTAGCTGTATCTAATTCTGGATCTAATTCTGGCCTATATGGATCTACTTCTTGACCAGTTGTATCTAATTCTGGTCTAACTGCATCTAATTCTGGTCTGACTAAATCTAACTGTTAATCCAATCTACAACATCGAAATAGCGCATATGACTCAATCGTATATTTTAGTTATCATGAATCAGTTTCATACTTTCCCTGCCCTCCCAAGGCTTGAATCAATGACAAGAAACATTCCACACATTTTATTTTATTATAGGCCTGTCATTACAAGCTGTCATTGGCTACTTTCAATTTATATTTAATGAGGTGATAATGACCTGGTTAAACGAGGCTAAACGTGACCAATCATAATGTGTATAACAATAGATGTCTGGATAATACTATATCAATATGCAGGAACATGATACCTTTGTAAACTTATTGGCATAAACACTATACAATAGAATTAAATATATATCGAATTAAGAGAATGAAAAGGCTAAACCACGGTAAAAATATTTTCTTTTAGTGTTGGTATGTGAAACGTAGCGACATTAAAAAGCTTGTGGACTCTCTAAAAATGATGTCAGGTACTACACAAAACAAAAATATAATACCACCGGAGTTACCAGTAAGAGTATAAGCACGAAACTAAATAACATCAATATCTGCTTTTAAAGTGGATTGTTCATACAAATTAAACATAATTAGCTGTGTAGACACTCTGACAAAAATGGCAAACCCAGTCGCTTGGTGACAGCAAGTGTCCCAAACGAGAGAGAATTCCCTAGCCTTAAAAACCACACGAGTCACACTTTATAGGCTGAAACCTATCATAGTAAGCGAACATTTTAAAAAATACTGTGGACTTAAAAGAAAAAATATTACAAAAATATATGATTTATATGTTTGACATCAACTGATGAAGTATTCTGATGAGTGGGTCGGGTTTCCGCCATCTTTGATCTGGTCTCAGCAGGGAGTAGAATTATTAACAATTATAGCGAGACATATAACAGCCTGGATTCAATTAAAGTTATTCACTTGGGAACACGATATGAAATGGATCTTGGTACCAACAAGATGAGTGTGAACTAAAAACAAGCCGGTACGGTCGTAACGAAAAAAAAGAGAAAAGATTTCACGAAAGAAAAAAGCTATATGAATAAGTTTTGAAAATGAAATTGATTTATCCTTTTGTTTTTTCGTTTTTTTTTTCCCAAATGAGATAATAAAGAAACTAAGAGCCAAGGGCCTCTTTTCGATTTACAACTTTCTGCATAATGTTAATGTTCCCTAACACCGTCGACCAACGAAAATAAGCGCACATTGGGATGGAAATGAATTAAAATCTATAAAACATTAATGGCCGCATGTTAAAGTAAAAAAGAGGTCGATAGAGCTATGGTCAAAAAACGTTTTCAACCCATACCCTCTTACATTCCGATCAAAGTTATTGAAGATTAAGAAAAATGACGCGGTATAAAGTTACCTAAATTTCACCCCTTCACTGCGGGATGAAAAAATTTATAAAACATTTGCGGAGACACCAGAGATTTTCACGAGTCAACGAGATAATTGACACATGGGCCTCGAGTGATGAAAGCGATGTCAAGCATTGTCCAGAATCAGACCCCGTTTTATGATCGTTTAGGGTCTGCTACCTTTAAATACTAAAGGTTGAAACCCGTCGTCAGCTAGTTAAATAGAAACTTTTTATCTGAAATACGATTTACAAACCCTTTAAGTCCAGGCCAGATTGAAATCTACCAAGAACTAAAGGAAAGAATTGACAGAGAATTGAGAAAAGTTTATCTATAATCCTGGTGGATTAAATAACATTAGATTAAGGTGCTATTTGTGCTTATCGTAGGTGTGTTTATCTCTAAAACTGATTAAAACTCGACAATTTAAGGTCAGAAGACAAAATACTAAATGACCTTAAATTGAAATTTACGCCACACATCGTGAGCTTCATTTCAAACTCAGAAATTCATAAGGAAAGGCTCCAAAGCATAGTTTGAAATGAAACTAAGTTTTTGGTGACGAGCAGCTATATTGAATACATCAAGGTTTGACAAAGAAGCAATTTTATTTCACTTTGGAACCTTGGGCTTTCATTACAAATGTCAATGTTTCTGAATTTTTTAGATCAAATACCTTGTGTCCGTATTTCTGTGAACATATTACTTTATTAAAGTGACCAAATACCACTTGTCTGTATAACTATGACCATATTACCATATCTTCGTATTAAAGACCAAATACCATGTGTCCGTATTACTGTGAACAGAATATGTTGTCCCAGTATTACAGTGACCATAATATGCTGTCCCTGTATTACAGTGACCATAATAATTATCTTGTCCCTGTTTTTCTGTGACCATAATTCCGTGTGCCAATATTACTGTGATCAAAATACCTAAAGCCCGTATTACTATGACCATAATATCTTGTCCCTGTATTACTGTGTCCATAATATCTTGTCCCTGTATTTCTGTGACCATATTTCCTTGTGACCAACTTACCTACACTCAAACTCAATTCATACTATAATGGTATTGCATATAGCTGCGATAGAAATTGAGAGCAGCTTTAATGGAGTGACAAAAACATATTATGCCGAAATATAGAAATTGTTGCAAATAAAATCTAAGCTTGTCCATGATACAAAGAAATATCTTCGGGTAGCCTTTCAGTCATGGTAATAATATTATTATAGTGTAGCAAGTTGTATGGTGTTTATTGAACAATGAAAATTGTCTTATATTATGTTCTTTACTTGACTTCACTGTGTTTCACGAGAAATGTTCAATTAGCAGAAGACTCATTAGTGCAAGGGAGAAAACTCTATTTTCGTATTTCAAAATGATTTCGAATTTCGTGGAATCAAAATCAAAAGAGTATAGCTACATACCTGAAAGTCTTGAATCAAAAATTGTCGTTTGAAGTTCTAGTTCGAATCTTGAGCGTTCTCAAATTTAGAATCCAAACCAAATTTTATGCGACATCAATAGCACAAATAACATATCAGTTAATGATATTAATCAGAAATCAGGCAGTTGGCATGTGTTTTAAAATCGAATTCAAATCGTGTAGGTGGGAATAGTCGACCGATATATGAACAATTCTTTTACTTATTGATATCAAAGGGGTAAGATCGTCTAAATATGTAAAGGGATATTGCCGTCTAAATACTTCCTTTACTTGCTCTTATATTTTGTTTGATTCCACCTCATAGGCGTACGGGAGGGTGGAGCGACTGCCCCCCACCCCCCCCCCCCCCCAAAAAAAATTTCGGCTCGATCATATTGAAAATACCCACTAATATTACCGGGAACCGATTTCTGCCCGAATCCCTAGATTCTATTGAAGCAAAATACCCGAATGTCTCAGAAGTCAGAATGCAACAGATTGAATGTAGATTTTCAAAATATCCTGACGACATTTCCTTTAGTTTAAAGGGATAATAGCCGTCAGAAGAAACATAAAATTTTAATTTCACTCAAACTTGACGAATAACAGTATATATATATTAGTGGACTTACCTGGCGTCATCACTATACATCAAAATCCCTGTATAATTCGATAAATCCACAAAATCAAGTATATGTAGTTAATAATAAAACGCTTTATACATCCATAAAGCGATTTTCAAATTGTAATTATAAAGGGAGGTATCTCTTACATATAGATTTCCCGTATGGATGTTTTAGCGCTGATTTCCCAGACGCTTTTATTCCCAAACAGAATGGAATTGTCGCTTGCTTACTTTTTTGAAAAATCCGAATATAGTTTTATTCTCGCTTTTTGAAAATTCATCAAGTGTGGGATACATACTTATTTCACCAATAGTCAATATAAAACACAAATATTAGATATAGGACGAGTGTTTTCTAACGTCTATTATCCCTTTAATGAACAAGCTTTAGTATGTTACATCTTTATTATGAATGCAATAAATCACATGAAAAAATAAAACAATATCAATATTATTCAGTATAATTATGTTGAAAGCTAGTTAATTAGCAAAAAATAAAAACCTCTGTGACCGTGGTCATTATACTAGACTTTACTCAACCCCATTCCTAGTTGTGTCTAGACTAAACATTCGTCCGCTACAATCAGATCACAAGTGATCGATGTGGTGGAAATGACATGGTAGAAAAATTCAAGGAAAAATCGAACAGATATCAATTTGACATATTCAGTTTATGGATATAAAGAAACTTTCAGATAACAAAGATATTTTATTTGTACAAAAGCTGCAAATGGTAAATCACTTTCTTACGAATCTGTCCCGGTGGTTATTCCAGAACCAGTTTGTGTGCTTGTTATCGCTCCTCGGCTAAAGTTTACACGGTTAGCGATTTTTTTTCCTTGTAGACTTCATTATCCCAGAATAAAACTATAACAAAAGATCTTACGTCTGGTCAATCAAACATTTTCCCGCTATAGTTTGTTGCAAGGAATCTAATTGTTCGAAGAGTAACTTCTCGACCAATCAAAAATAATGACGAGAATGTGGGATTGTGAAAGTTCATGTATATGTCCAAACGTTATCTTAGGAACATGGTATTTATCCTGACGTCACATATTTCTGTGAGTACCTTCATTGTCACTTGATGTTGTTTTCCTATTCTGACGTCAAATCATCTTGATTTACTTACTTTTTGAATTTTCTAAAATGACATTTTCCTAACATTGTAACTTGACGTAACTCTGATATTCTAAACTGTCGTAACTCTGATATTTTAAATTGTCGTAACTCTCATATTTTAAATTGTCGTAACTCTCATATTCTAAATTGTCGTAACTCTATTATTCTTAATTGTCGTAACTCTGATATTCTCTAAATTGTCGTAACTCTAATATTCTAAATTGTCGTAACTCTGATATTCTTAATTGTCGTAACTCTGATATTCTCTAAATTGTCGTAACTCTGATATTTTAAAATGTCGTAACTCTGATATTCTGAATTGTCGTAACTCTAATATTCTAAATTGTCGTAACTCTGATATTCTAAATTGTCGTAACTCTAATATTCTAAATTGTCGTAACTCTGATATTCTAAATTGCCGTAACTCTAATATTCTAAATTGTCGTAACTCTGATATTCCAAATTGTCGTAACTCTGGTATTCTTAATTGATATTCTAAATTGGCATGCCACTGATATTCTAAATTGACGTCAATCTGAAATTCTAACTTGACGTCAAACGGATATATTAACTGGGCGTCAGGTCGATAATCGGGCGTCACAATATTTTGTGAAATGAAATAAATTGAATGGTAGAAATGACTACGTGTGTATATCATGTTTTCGAGAACCTCAAAACGTTAAGATTTTTTATTATTGTGATATATATATTACCTACTCTACCCTATCGTCTGACCCTTTAACAAACTTTGTGAATCTAGGCTAAATGCACAACGTAATCTGATGACTTTTCAAACCCTAATTACAGGATTAAGGATGTTAGCAGACGACTACATTGTATATTATGGTGCAGACGATATCTATAACGACCAATCAGAGTGCAGAAGCATTAAATCGAGAACATAATCTGCACATCGTTTACAACTTCAGTGATTCCTTGGGTTTTTATCAAACAAAATAACAAGTTCATATTATTTAGTAGCTGAACTACGGGATATTGTGAGAAGTTTGCTGAGAAACAATTGAACCTCATCAATACCCCAGCAGGTCGTTTCTCCTTTAATGATAGCAATATAGGACTAGGTGATATCAGTAATTGTAGGTGTTGAGATAGACGGCCCGATGAGGATATTCACCCCTCTTAAATCCATTACTTATTTGTACTCTTACACAACACGTGAAATTATGCAATATGCTCTTTTTCGATAGTAAAACAGAGACTGGTATAACAAGATCCCCGTTTACAATTCTGATCCATTCTAAGAACATTAAAAATAATAATCACAGACTACTGACATTTTCAGATTACAAAATCCAAATCTAAATTTTGCTATAAAATAAATCTGAAGGCCATTCGTACCCATTTGGATGTTCATGTCATCAGTGGTCAACTAAATGCAGCGATATCTCGTGATACCGTCAGTCTATAAATGCAGTCATCTTTAAGATATAAATCTGAACCTTTCTTTAGGCAGATGGATATACACAAACACTATAACAAAAGACACGACCTTGAATGTTACGAGAATGAATAGTTCTCTCAATCAGAACTGGAATACCCAAACTGGGCTTTTATTGGTTCAATACAACACTATCCAATCCACTGTTAGTATATATCTACTGAATTAAAATTCAATCTGAGTGACACTGATTGGTGATAATTGGTTTAATCATGCGGCACAACCTGAACCTTGGAGTCACGGTTTGTTCGGAATTACTTGTATCTAACTGGAGAAAAATCATCAAATATTTGAAAAAATATATAGAATTAGTAATCGAGGTTTTTTGGACCTCTTTGTGACGTGATTCTTTGTCAACTTGCAAAAATCTGAATGTCAAAGAAATTTGGTTTGCAATTTATTAGATGAAATGTTGTATAAGGCCTACCAACTGTGTGAAAGTACAATTTTGTACCATTGCGTTTGCACAGTTACCATTGCCTGGATCAACAAAGCTACAGCTTGGGTTCTGAATGATTTTAAAAATGTTCATCAAGACTGAAATAACAAATGACCATAGGCAATCCCATGTTCATTTCCCATTTGTTTACGTGATATATTACAGGCTTGTTGCGTAAATGTCCAGAGATACCAGAGATGGTCATGAGGATCCAGAACTTTTTCAGTCGACAGTTGTATCTTTATCACACCTAAACACAACTGAAGCATGGATATACTGGTATTTTTGGCACCCTTAAATGTTTGGATTCGTCTTTTAAGGGGGTTGAGTTTGGGTCTTGAACTTATATTAATAGAGATGTACGAAAATCGCATAATTCCTTCATTAATTCCTCTCTATATAGCATAGTCTTAAGAAAAAATTTAACTAATTTTAACTTAAGTCACTAATATAATTTTCAAACAGGAAGAACGTTGGTTGCACATAGATTTTAGCTTAAATTACAACGATGGGGTTCTTGCTTAGGTTGGCTAAATAATGGAGAAAAAAAAACGCTTTACGATTGGAAAAACGAATGGCAAACTTGACCAACTGAAGTGTAAATGTATCCCAGACTGAAAATAATGGACTTGGTTCTCAAAGAGCTTGATTTAGAATAATTTAATGAACACTTCCGGTTTTCCTAAAACCTGGATCGAAGTGAAGATTTTAAATTTTTTCTAAAACGCACTGCGGGGTCGAAACGTCTTTGGCTGCAAACCATAACCCTTCATATATCAGTAATTATAGTTAACGCCTATCCCCATAATATGAACATATTATGTTCTACAATATATTGAGGCTTTGTTAATATTGTCAGGTCAATTTTTGTTTTTTTCTCTTAATGTCAGTAGAAGAAATAATCCTTGTTTCATAAGATTTTATTTTGTTGTCAAATTGGAGGCGTATATAAAATCGCCCAAGGGGCAGGCCAATAACGAGAAGTGTCTCACCAAAGCAGTTAGGCACAAAGATTTGACTGCCCATGTATCCACGAAACTATGGTCTGCCAGAGACCTACAGAAGCCAACAGATCTATAAATTGCATAAGTTTGTATTTTGAAATTTAATTGTCACTTGTCAAAATGAGACATTTTCCAACCGAGGGGCATTCCCCTTAAATGCGTCTTTGAGTACCACTCTAACACATTAGCAGGAGTCTGAGTGAAAAGAATGCTTGAATGCAGATGCCACTCTCGGAAATAGGAACTTTTTTTTTACAAATAGCCAATAATATTATTTAGATACGTTATCCACTCCATTAATGCAACTTATAAACGTATTTCACAATAGAAATAAAAGACTTTGTATAGGACTGTGCTGTCTATTAAACGACCAAAGCGACTTGGATTTTTCACTTGACACATGTAAATTTCATTCATAATCTCACGAATATAAACCTCTTCATCAAATCATAGACAAACCGACCGACAACCATCGTTCTAGTTTGGTATTGAACCAATCTGAGATACTGTCAATAACTTTATATTAAAACTTCACATATCATTGTTCTTTTCATAAATAGCTTCCTTAATACAAACTGTTTATGCAAAATATACCAGACTTCCAGACGCCTAGATTGACATTTGACGTTGAGGCTTCACAATGAAAGTTTAGCAAAGTGAATTCTTGGTTTTATGGAAGTCTTATTAAACCTCATAATATGTATCAGATTTAAACAGATTTTATGATAGAAAGATAATCTAAGTTTGTTAATTATTGGCATTTAGATAGAACTGTTATAATTTCAACGTCACCAGTTGATTACAGAGAATCTAACATTGATATTACTACTTGACATCAATATTTAAATCATAATTAAATCTTAATTTGCTAATAATTGGCATCATCATTTTGAAATATTCCAATATTTTAATAAATCACCGATTGATCACACAAAATCTATTGCTTGACATCATCATTCAGATTATAATTGAATCAGGTATTTGTATTGATATTCAATGACATCATCATTTATATTGTTATTTATTGATAACACCATTGGCATATATATATATTGCTATCATTATTAAATTATAAACATTCTACAATCATTATTCATTGACAATATAATATAGATTTATACTCTTATAACTTACATCATTATACACCTTCTATAATTATTATTACTTGACATTTTTATATAGATTCATACTCTTATAATTTAAAATTATTATACATACATTCTATGATTATTATTACTTGGCATTTTTATTTAGATTTATACTCTTATAACTTAACATCAATATACACATTCTGTAATTTTTATAACTTGACATTATTATAGAGATTCATACTCTTATAATTTAAAATTATTATACATACATTCTATGATTATTATTACTTGATATTTTTATACAGATTTATACTCTTATAACTTAACACCTTTATACACATTCTATAATTTTTATAACTTAACATCTTTATACACATTCTATAATTTTTATAACTTAACATCGATATACACATTCTGTAATTTTTATAACTTGACATTATTATATAGATTCAGACTCTTATAATTTAAAATTATTATACATACATTCTATGATTATCATAACTTGATATTTTTATACAGATTTATACTCTTATAACTTAACACCTTTATACACATTCTATAATTTTTATAACTTAACATCTTTATACACATTCTATAATTTTTATAACTTAACATCGATATACACATTCTGTAATTTTTATAACTTGACATTATTATATAGATTCAGACTCTTATAATTTAAAATTATTATACATACATTCTATGATTATCATAACTTGATATTTTTATACAGATTTATACTCTTATAACTCAATTTCATTATAAACATTATTATATAATATAATTATTATTACTTGACATCTTTATATAGATTCATACACTTATGATTTGACATCATTATAAACTTTTTATACTTGGCATTTTTATATAGATTCATACTCTTATAATTTAACACCTTTATACACATTCTATAATTTTTATAACTTACATCTTTATACACATTCTATAATTTTTATAAATTCATTATAAACATTATTATATAATATAATTATTATTACTTGACATCTTTATATAGATTCATACACTTATGATTTGACATCATTATAAACTTTTTATACTTGGCATTTTTATATAGATTCATACTCTTATAATTTAACACCTTTATACACATTCTATAATTTTTATAACTTAACATCTTTAGACACATTCTATAATTTTTATAACTTAACATCTTTATACACATTCTATAATTTTTATAAATTCATTATAATCATTATTATATAATATAATTATTATTACTTGACATCTTTATATAGATTCATACACTTATGATTTGACATCATTATAAACTTTTTATACTTGGCATTTTTATATAGATTCATACTCTTATAATTTAACACCTTTAAACACATTCTATAATTTTTATAACTTAACATCTTAATACACATTCTATAATTTTTATAACTTGACATTATTATATAGATTCATACTCTTATAATTTAACATTATTATACATACATTCTATGATTATTATTGCTTGTCATTTTTATACAGATTTATACTCTTATAACTTAACATCATTCTACGTTGTCTTCTTGGCATCATTATGTAGAACATATAGTATCTAATATTGACATTCTATGACATCATCATTTAGATAGAACTTGTTATGAAATGAAATGATATCCGAAATTCTTATTACTTTCAAGTTATTGGAGCATATAAATATGACCTTATTTGAAAATGTATTTCAATTAAACGTTAATTTATGATTTTAATGTGTGACTTTATAGACCGCTTACGTGGGTTTTATCACTTTAATCCTTAAAACCGCAGTGTACATGCAATATGAACGAAAACTGCGACATCACTGTCGGCCTCCTACCAAGAAAAATATGGTGAATAAACGACAGAGCTAGGTATAAAATTATACTTACCAAGATCAGATTAAAACATCGTTTAGCGATCGTAATCCAAGTTAATTCCCAAATAATCCACAGTTTTGTCTACTTTATAACTGCGTATTGAATCGTTATTTGAATCTTTTTCACGCTATATAATAATCGTATTAAAAACCAATTTTTCAAAAAAAAAATGTTATTTTGTCACTTGTCGAAGAGCTTGTTATCTTGTATGTGTATACATAGCAAACATTTAAACACCTTGTTTATGTCACGAGCACTGTTTTTTTTTTAACTTAAAGTGTTCTAGTGACTAATTATAGATCGTGCTCTTTCACTTGCATCCAAAACTTGCTGATAAACGTTTGCAGCGTTGACGAAATTGGCACTGATTTTTCTCGATCGCTGATCAGTCTTGTATGCCCTATTTAATTGACACACAAAAATAGCATTAGTTCGTCTTTCCGTGCCGGAACTTATTCCATTACCTTCACTAAACATATGTTGACAAAAAGCTGGCGTATTGGACTAGGATTTTGCACTGATTCGTTTCATAATCGCCGCAAAATGTGTTGTTTTGAACTGAGATGGCATTACCGAAAAAAAAATCCCGATTATTAGACGATCACTTCGTTCATAAACCAATTTCTGTATATTATATAATCACTAGTGCTGTGTATTTATAGCAATGTTACTCCGGTGACAACACAGACCTCAGATTACAGTTGAGATAAGTTCCTTTGATTTCTAATCTAAAACTTAAGTTAAAAGGAAGGAACAATACTGTCTCTTTTTCTTATCATTAAAATGTCGATTGATATTAATATAGCTATAACTGTCGCTTGATAAGAATTTTTTTCACACACGTTAACACGATTTATATATTTGTGTCTTTATGTTTATTCGATAACTATGCAGTAACAACTATTTATATAAAAAAAAAACTATGTAAGTCGATAATTTCGAGGAACTAGCAATGTCCGACAGCAATTAATCGAAACGTTGCAATCTAGCAATAATCATTTACGTATTTATATCCATAAACTTATGTCCAATTATAATCCACTCTCCGAAAATCATCAACAACGTCCATAAGACTTTTTTTTACGAAATCGACATTAACTTTCCCTAATCCGAAATACAGTCGTTGCACAAAAGCAAATTTGAAAATATCAAAAACAAATGAGTTTCACATTGACACTTTTTTTTTCCACGAAACAGCAAATTTTAGTCTAAATTTTCCGTTATGTTTAAGTCACTACCTCTTCTAAGGGCAGTTGATATATCAATGAACACCATGAAATATCAGATGAAAAATTGAACATGATATCGTTATCTTTCGACCGTCTTTAACCCAGCCCCTTTTTATATTAAATGCACCTCAATAAAACTGTAATGAGCTGTCACGCAAGGTATTAAAATTTACGATTGTCAAATACGGACTATTTACTTAGACCACAAGTGTATGTTGTTACCTGTACTTAACATATGAATACTACCTCATACAACGTAGAGAAAAAAAATGTGGTTCCGAGTTTTGGAACAAAGGACATAGAGCACCATTCAAAACATCTGATCAGCTGACGATGTTGCATGAAGATATTAATACAGTACCGGTCAACATCTATAAATAAATATCTTTGGCTGTACCTACTGGAACACCAAGTTCCAAACACAGAAGAGAATTTATATGGATGATCTGGTGGACAAATGAACGTGATCTATTGTTTAACATGAACGATACTCATCATTATGTTAAAATAATGGTGCTGTACCATTCAACGTCTTTAGCGGAAGTTCTCTTTCAGTACACAGGCATACAATACAAGTGAAACAGGTCAATATGATCCATTGCTGACCGACAGCCTATTTAAATTTTTAAACAGACGATGTAATATAAAAGTCATGTACTACTAAATGACAATGGAAAAATGGTAATATCTACTTCCAGCATCACTATACATGTATACACAAGTGAAATGATCTGCACTACTGAATTCTAATAGATAAAATCCTAATATTTGCCCAATAAAATTCAAATCCAAATATCTGTCACTTTTCGAAAAATTTTAAAAAAAAATTCCGACGTATCGTTCGTCTGCAATGAAATACAGCGTATCAGCATATACACTGTATTGATTCTATGATTCGTCGATAACGACAGGGATACTGAAATTACCACTTCCACTAGTGTACGTTGTCAGCTGAAATCAAGCTGTATCGGCTGAATAAAACTGTATTAAGAAAAACATCACATTATTAAGAAGTCAATAGAAATAACTTACTAATATCTAAAGACACACACCTAGGTTCAATTAATAAAACTACAAATTCCATGTACACTTTGTATCATATAGCGCTTCATTTAAAATCCAATAACCGGCATTTATATTTGTTACAAGTTCCATTACACTATTATCTTCACATTTTTATAGTAGTGTCTGATTATCAAACACCAACATAATCTTAGGATAAGGAAGTCATTTAGCTTACACTTCATGTCATAATATTTAGTTTAAATTCTAATAACGAAAATTTATTACTTGTAAGTTTTAGAAAAGATAGTTGTTCTTTCATTGCGTCAGAACAGGGGTTTACCTCGAACATTCATTACCATAATCGTTATCCATACACAAGATGACAATTTTTCAGGATACATGTAATTACAATTTTATTATGATCAAATTACTCGCTTTTAATTTCCATTTTAGGCACTGTGCGCTTTCCAAAGACTTACTATTTAAATCAAAATATACGAATAAATAACGGATAATCTGTCTCCAAAGCTTTATGTTCTATCAAGGAACGATATTTTTTTAGAACAATTGAAATCACAGGCACAGATGTAACAGGAACATTTCAGTTAATAATTCGTATACATGTACATGTATTCACAAAAATATACAACTTTCGTACATGTATCTTTTTTCAATGCACACGAATTAATACATTTTTTACAATTTTTACATCGAACATATTTTGGAAAGCTTCTCGAATGATTTATCTAAAGACAATTGACAAGTAGACAATTATTATTCGAATTGTTGCAACTGGATATCATAATGTACTTTAATTAAATCAATACAAAATTAAAGATACGACTTATTCTACTTAAATTTGTTCAAGCCTCCTTGGCGACCAATTTACTTTTACAAATCATTCATCCAGCTCATGAATAACATTTGTAAATGATTATATGTATTGGAACTCTTTCTTGAAAAAGAAGTTGTTTATCAATCCAATCAAATAATTAGTAATGAACTTGAGGATCATAATACTAAATATTTCAAAATTTGAGATTTGAGCACATTAGTTTTTTTTTAACTTGATCACTTATTATATTGATATTTATCCGGCTATTAATATTGATCTTGATGATACTAATATTTAACTTGATGATACTAATATTTAACTTGTTGATATTAATATTCAAATTGAAGATACCAATAATTAACTTGATGATACCAATATAACTTGATGAGATGAATATTTAACCCGATGGTCTAAATATCGGTATCAATAAGTACCTAACTTGATATTAATATTCAACTTGATGATATTGATAACGTTTTCCCCGATTCTCGTATACGCGATAAAAACCTTACTAAGTGGTTAAATAGATGTTGGCAATACTTGGGACAACCTTTAACATAAACTTTATTTCATCCATTGATTTAATATTGATTTTCTTCTGAAGATATCTCTATTGGTCATGATGAAATCAATGTTGGTCTTCATGATACCAATATTTAACTTGTTGATACTAATATTTAACTTGAAGATATCAATATTTAACTTGGTGGCATTCATTTTAGTATCAATTTGAACCTTGATATTAATATTGATATTTTTCACCGATTCACGTGCAATATAAACCTCACTAAGATATTTTTTTAACAAATTCCCGTATAAAATCGTAATCAAGTTGGTGTTTTTTGAAAGAAGTGTATATCAAGTTGTATGTTGAAGTAGTTAAAGAGAAGTGATAGGTTTACAATACTAGGGTCAACCTTTAACATAAACTTTATTTCAAGTACCTGTCACACTACGTCATCAATGTCAGATAAAATATTGCAATTGCATTCAAATAGACATACCTATTATAAAAAGGAATGTTTAAAGATATGTTCATGTTCTCAATGTATTGAATGAACTTGATGAAGAAAAAAACGATAAAGAAATTTAAGCTGTAGCCTAGCTCATTGCTGTTTTTTGTAGAACCATATAACTAATAGTGCTAGCACTAAATTTAGGTGAATCGATATATTGGGATACGACATATTTCAAGGCCGTGAATTGTCGATACGTCTCACAGACTATAATTGTTGGAAACGTACCATAACATATCGTTGTATGCTGTAATTTGTGTAATGTCTGTTTCTTAGCAATAAGATAAGTCGGATATTCTGGAGCCCTTTGTGAGCTATTGTCTTCTTTCATTCTCTATGGTGAGCATTTGTCCGGTAAGCGTTTTTCTGGTGAGAAAATGTCCGTACCCCGATTTGGCAATACCCATCACCAATAAACAGCATCATTACAATTTTCTAAAAATCGAGATGTAATTCTCATGAATGGTCACTGTGCGATTTCTTTTAAGATTTGTATAATAATTAAAACATTTTTCACGCTACAAAAATTTATGCCCACAACTTTGCTAGTCCACAGCGAAAATGCACCACATTATTAGATTTTTACGATAGTATTTAAAATGGAACGAAATTTTACAATGAGAAACTGACATAACATATAAATTCAGATGAAATTCATTAGAGAATATTTCACACCGAAGTAAAATGTTATAATAAGGGGTATAATTTCAGCACTTGAGACGATATATCAATGAAAGAATGAGATTAAAGTTAAAATTTATAATCTCTCCTCATTCTTATCTTATCACCAAATGATCAATGGATTTTAACTCGAACAAAAGATGTTTTGTTGTCGAGTATACGTTTCGATAAATGCTGTTATTGTCTCGTGATTTAAAGACGACATTCAAGCACTTAGAAAATTATTCAACACTGGACAGCGTTGATACACTGTTTTAAACCCTTCGTTAAATTGTTTTTAAATAACTTAACTGTTTTTTAAAATAACTTTGTGGGAAACAAACTGTTACGAAGTAACTGATTTTATTTTATTGCGAATGGATTGTCCAGACAGGGAGGACCAGTTGGCTACGAATTGTCCTTGATATCATGTATTGCACATGAATATATACACGAAATAACAGACTTAAAATGGTCTGCATGGGCCAAATTTACAGTCCAAATCGTTAATACAAAGACGAAATCTATCGAAGTAAAAGAATCCACGTAAAAAATAATGTATCGGTCCTATGCTCTTTAATACGGAAGAGAACAGGGGCCTTCTTCTCCGAAAATTTAACTTATAAAGATGAACTTAGCGTATGAGTCATTTGATTGGTCAATCATCAAAATAGATTTAAGATTTAGTTTTGTTATCCTATTAGATTACCGTTCTTATTCAAGTTCAGTTTCGGAGGACAAGGCCCCAAGTTGGCAACCACAAGAAACGTCGTTTATTGTGAAGCATAGTAATTTAAATCTAACAATATTCTTAGGAACAGTGTTCATATAAAATAGATAAAAAAAAGGTCTAAACCAGTGAAGTGGTTTTAAAGGGGTATATATTGGCACCGAATTCCCTGTGCTATCATGGTTCAACTGTAATATTTTAGATAATCATAAGAGAGCCAAGAACGACATGTTAAACGTTACGTCAAATCCGCATTGCAATTCTGAAAAAGTTTTGCCCTGTATAAGCTGGGAGAGCATAATGTTTGCAAACCTTACATGCTGAAATGTTTATCACTGTCCAAAGACAACTGGTTTTATGTTCGGAAAGATCTTTAGAATAGAGAAATAAGCTTATTAATACTCATTTATGATTTCCTAAGCGAATTTGATCCCCAAATTACATGAAACTAATACACCCACCACAGCACAATTTTAAGGACAAAATATGATTTTAATCTTTCTTTTTGCGAGAATTTTAATTTTTTATAGTGAAATTTAATAACTTTCGCTAATCCCGTTTAAATAGTGATAATATAAGACTTAATTCATATTTAGCCCACTGGATTAACAGATAAGTTTTTGGGACAAAAATATCAACGATTTCACAAGTTAGTGTGAAATGGAGTTTTATTACATTTGGAATATTTAATGAAGATAGGAAATGCGAGAACTATGAAAAAGCAATAAATTCATTATAAGATAAACTTAGGTGACTGGCAATTTGTGTTGAAATTTACCCACAATCGTTCACAAATTCCATCGACTTGAGGTTGAAGGGATCACAATTCTTGGTACAACTTTGATGCAGCCCTTTGCACCTTATTGAGACTGACACGGAAAAGGCATTAAGTCGGATGGAACAATAAACCGAGACCCTTTAAACTACAAACGGCTTACGTTAAAGGTCCCTCGATGGATGATGGTACCTGAAAAACAAAACACCTTATACCGCTATCTTTGGAAGTATTTCCCTCACGACTCTCTGTTTTGATATTCAATAAAAACCTGACCTGTGATTTCTTTCCTGAAGCATATCGATAGGAGACAATAACTCAATTATTGTCTTATAGACAAAGCTATAATAAATGGTATTTTTATATAAATCTATGTAACTAGTATCTTTAAGTGATAACAATCTAAACGGATATGTTCTATGTATACTGTGAGTGCAGTTCAAGTAGATATTAAGTATTAGTGGGAGGACAGTCTCGTATTTTATTAGATTTTAACTGAAAAAAAAATCACGGTTACTAACAATAGAAAATTCGCTCTACTATTTCCAACAATTACATAATATCCTTACGGAAGACATACAATCTGGTGCAACATGTTTAGATTACACTGCAGAATCTTTAGTGAACTCCTCTTTAGGACTAAAATGGAATTTATTGAATGGAGTTTCACTTCATACCTTTCTGTCCTCACTTATTCTAACGCCTAACTAACAACTACTTCGGCTATCAACAACTAGGCTACCTAGTTTAGGGAAAATAGTAGCCACTAATTACGAACGCGAACGTCATCTATTGGACATCAACTAGCTACCAACCAGGTAAAGTTATTTCAAATCACGAAGCATATAGCACGGTTTATCCAACGACTAGCATACACCATACTGCTAATGTCATAAAGCCAATGTCATACGCGAAAATCATAATTCTAATTAATTGATCAGAAGGAGGTTATGGATCGCGAGACAAAATTATAATATCAAAGAACACAATGCAAATATCATGTATCACTACATTAATATCATGTACACCAACGTTAATATCATGCAAAATAACTTTAATATCATTTATCATAACACTGGTTATAATTGCCTATCACAATTCATTTAATAATATCATGGATTACAATGCTTATATCGTGTATCACAATGTTAATATCGTGTATCACAATGCTAATATCGCGAATCACGATACTAATATCATGGATCACAATGCTAATATCCTGACCACAATGCTTATATCGTGAATCACAATGCCAATATCATGGAACATAATGCTAATATCATGGACCACAATGTCAATATTGCAGATCACAATACTAATATCATGCATAACAAAGTATCATGGATCACAATGCTAAACTTATGGATCACAATGCTGACACCATGGATCATGTATCACAATGTTAATATCATGTAACATGTTTGAATTACAAGAATAATGTGACACACCATGATGCTAATATCTCAATGCTAATATCTTGGACCATAATGCTAATATCGTCCATCACAATAATAAAGTCATGGACCACAATGCTAATATCGTGAATCACAATGCTAATACCATGGATCACAATGCCAATATCGCGGACACCAATACTAATACTATTTCATAATGTAAGTATCATGTAACGTGATTTTATCATAATAAAGATATATATATCACAGCGCTAATGTCATGGATCATAATCCTAGTTTCATGAATCACATGCAAGTGGATTGTGTATCACAATGATAACACCATTGATCTTCAATGCTAGCATCACGAATCATGTGTCACGACATTGATGCCATGTATCATACTGTTAGAATTAAGGGTTATAATGCTAATGTCTCAATGATTGATAATGCTGTTAGTATCAAACTGTCGTAGATCATAATGCTAATTTCGTGGATCATAATGCTACTGTCATTGATCATAATGCTAATAGTATAGATAATGAATGATAATGTTAATGTAATGTATCCTAATGTTAATATCATGGATCATAATGAAAAGGCCATGTTCATAATAGTATATTGTAATATCATTGGTCAAAGATTTTTATATATTAAACAATGGATTTAATATCAAATGAACGCCGTGTGTCACCATGAACCTGTACATCAATTGGCAGTGGTGCTCTTTGAGGTCCAGTCTATCATAAAATCTTGTATTAAAAGTTGACAGTTTAGGATCCCCCGAACATGTCATTTTCATTGTAAGTCTTTCAACTTCTTTAAGCTCAAAGTGAAATATAAGCTATATTTTACTGCGTTTTTATCCGAAAACTATTAAATTGCTAATGAAACTTTCATTGGTCTCATAGTCAAAGTTTATAATAATTACTGTCTTAGCTCACAAGACATAGGTTTCGGATTACATCTATGATTAGATCTAAATGTAAGGGATTTCGAAGCGACAATGGGGGGTGGTTCAATAAAGGTATAACGGAGGACCGAAACGTTATTATGAGACTACACGGGGATAGCCCTTCGGTTACGGACTGTCGTAATATTTCATAGTTTTGTACCTGGTTTACCTTGCAAGAATAAAATATTTGACTAAAAGAACTTTGCGAAATTCTAACTATATTATTAATTGAGTCTGTATTTTAGTTAAGTTGACAAATTTTCATACGGAAATTCACATTATAGTTTCTACATGTGACCTTTGCTAATGTTTCTATTGGAGGGTATCCTTAAAGCATTTCTAAAACCTATGAAAAATCGAACTTTTGCATACATGTTCAGGAGCAGAGGACTTCTTCTCAAAAACTTGAATTAAACTTAAGAAAATATATTAAGATTTTAAGAAATACACTTAATCTGCTTGGATGAGAAAACTCGATTTTATTGATTGACCAAAAAAAGGTTTTCAAAAATAAGGGACCCGGATGTATTTTGATTAAAATGGGTTATATTTGCTTTGAACACTGCAAAATGTTCATTATTGAAAATGCTATTAAATGGGTTTAATTGTCAACCCGTTGAAAGTGATAAGAATCAAGTATTAAAATAAACATCTATGCTATAGTATAGGATCTGCATCGGAACTCCTAATTTACTTACTGCTACATCGTGCCTAACATCTTCTAATAGAAATGACAATATTGTTTCAATCATGACCTTTATAACAATTGGTATTATAAATTATGGGCTAGGTCTAATAGGTCTTATATTATGACCGGATATTGTCGAATATTTAACACTATACATGTCCACCTTTCAATTAAAATACACTATAATTATAACAACAACCAATATTTTTACTTGTGTTGAATTGTTTTCTACCATCGATGGAGAGGTCATATTAAAGGCCCCAGAATGGATCGCCCATTGCGAAGGTAGACGGTCCGGGTGGAAGTTTCAGAATTGTTCACGGATAATTTGGTAATAAGGTTTGATTGAAAAATCATCATAAGATGATAAATTTATCATGATCAGGAACATGGTCATAGTAAAGTTATCATTATTAGTAACATGGTCATAGTAAATTTATCATAATTAGTAACATGGTCATAGTAAATTTATCATAATCAGTAGTATGGTCATAATAAATTTATCATAATCAGTAACATGGTCATGGTAAATTTATCATTATTAGTAACATGGTCATAGTAAATTTATCATATCATAATTAGTAACATGGTCATAGTAAATTTATCATAATCAGTAACATGGTCATAGTAAATTTATCATAATTAATAAAATGGCCATAATAAATTTATCATAATCAGTAACATGGTCATAGTAAATTTATCATAATCAGTAACATGGTCATAGTAAATTTATCATAATTAGTAACATGGTCATATAAAATTTGATCTTAATTAGTAACATGTTCATAGTAATTTTATCATAATCAGTAACATGGGCTTAGTAAATTTATCATAATTAGTAACATGGTCAAAGTAAAATTCATCGTAATTAGTAATATGGCCTTAGTAAATTTATCATAATTAATAACATGGTCATAGTAAATTTATCATAATCAGTAACATGATCATAGTAAATTTATCATAATTAATAACATGACCATAGTAAATTTATCATAATCAGTAACATGGTCATAGTTAATTTATCATAATTAATAACATGGCCATAGTAAATTTATCATAATCAGTTACATGGTCATAGTAAATTTATCATAATCAATAACATGGTCATAGTAAATTTATCAAAATCAGTAACATGGTCATTGTAAAATTTTTCATGAATTATTTACATTTAGGCATAGTAAATTTATCATAATAATAACACGGCCATAGTAAATTTATCATAATAATTAGGCCATAGTAAATTTATCATAATGAATAACATGGTCATAGTAAATTTATCATAATTAATAACATGGCCATAGTCAATTTATCATAATTAATAACACGGCCATAGTAAATTATTAGTAACATGGTCATAGTAAATTTATCATAATTAGTAACATGGTCATAGTAAATTTATCATAATCAGTAGTATGGTCATAATAAATTTATCATAATCAGTAACATGGTCATGGTAAATTTATCATTATTAGTAACATGGTCATAGTAAATTTATCATATCATAATTAGTAACATGGTCATAGTAAATTTATCATAATCAGTAACATGGTCATATTAAATTTATCATAATTAATAAAATGGCCATAATAAATTTATCATAATCAGTAACATGGTCATAGTAAATTTATCATAATCAGTAACATGGTCATAGTAAATTTATCATAATTAGTAACATGGTCATATAAAATTTGATCTTAATTAGTAACATGTTCATAGTAATTTTATCATAATCAGTAACATGGGCTTAGTAAATTTATCATAATTAGTAACATGGTCAAAGTAAAATTCATCGTAATTAGTAATATGGCCTTAGTAAATTTATCATAATTAATAACATGGTCATAGTAAATTTATCATAATCAGTAACATGATCATAGTAAATTTATCATTATTAATAACATGACCATAGTAAATTTATCATAATCAGTAACATGGTCATAGTTAATTTATCATAATTAATAACATGGCCATAGTAAATTTATCATAATCAGTTACATGGTCATAGTAAATTTATCATAATCAATAACATGGTCATAGTAAATTTATCAAAATCAGTAACATGGTCATTGTAAATTTTTCATGATTATTTACATGGTCATAGTAAATTTATCATAATCAGTAACATGGTCATAGTAAATTTATCATAATTAATAATAAGGCCATAGTAAATTTATCATAATTAATAACACGGCCATAGTAAATTTATCATAATCAGTTACTTGGCCATAGTAAATTTATCATAATCAGTAACATGGTCATAGTAAATTTATCATAATTAATAACATGGCCATAGTAAATTTATCATAATTAATAACACGGCCATAGTAAATTTATCATAATCAGTTACTTGGCCATAGTAAATTTATCATAATCAGTAAAATTTGTCACAATTACATGGTGATACCCAATTAATCATAATTACATGGTGATAGTAAATCTATCACAATTATATTGTGATAGTAAATTTTTCACAATTACACGTTGATAGTAAATTTATCACAATTACATGGTGATAGTAAATTTCTCATAATTACATGGTGATAGTAAATTTATCACAATTACACGTTGATAGTAAATTTATCACAATTACACGTCGATAGTAAATTTATCACAATTACATGGTGATAGTAAATTTCTCATAATTACACGACCATAGTAAATTTGTCACAATTACAATAAGGGAAATCCCTAAGAACCCCAACATTAAACTAGGCGCCCATTTTTTTCTTTGCAGAGGCTAATGTTTCTCACAAAATATGTCTTCAAATCAGCAATATGTCAGATTATGTCGTGCGCATATAACTCATAAATCTATGACCCGAAAACAATTGGGGTTAGTAAGGTGACATGCGCTCTCATGTATATTCATCTCCCATTTCACAAGGTTACTCTCTTCTTTTGATTTTATTACAAGAAATCCGATTTGATTTCGTTAAAGTTAGATTATGAAATATCACACTATAAAAAGACGTTCTGTTCAAATCAAATTGGGCGAAGGTAATGCGTCGAGTTTCAGATCCGATGATACAAGATACCGGATGATCGTCGACAAAATGATTCTGTGTTCAGAAGTGAGAGGCAGTAAACTTATCTGTTAGACGTGCATTTTTTTGCAACTACTTGTGTATTTTTTGCAAAGAAGTCAAAATAAGGTGGACTTTTGAAACAATGCACCTTTGTCTTATGGATTTAGAGCTGCGGAATGCGATATGTCATATATTTTGTTCGCTGTAAACCAAATTGCTGCCTGATCCAGATTGCACAAAAGCTTTTTGTGCATAGCATCGATATGAACTATCATGGTTCGTTTACAAAAAATATTCCAACCATAAACAGATGCGAAAATTTCTGTAGTGTGACTCGGAAGACACTAGAAGTAACGGAGTATATAGATATCCGGCACCCCCTCCAAACTGACCTTCGTCATTATGGCATTGAATTATCGTTCACAAATAAAACTATAATATAAATATATACTATTCGAAAAAGAAATGCAACATATCAAAATAATTTTTTCATGTTAATACATAAATAGTCATCATGAAATTTGACACAAGACACAGATGACGTCCCTAAAAAGTCAATATCAATTGTGTCCACCATTAGCCTGTAACACAGTTAAGTTCTATGGATTCTTCCCGGCATAGACCGGATCAATCGACGAATTAAGTCTTGTGGAATTCTAGGCCATTCTTGCAGAAGAGCCTGCTATAAATTTTGCACAGATTGTGGCGCATGGATAAAGCCTGCTAACAGGTGTATCCAATTCATAGTCAACAGTAGTTGAGCTGTATGCGGGCAAGCGTTGTCGTGCTGAAAAATTTCCCTCTGGAGATTCATTGCAGTCAGCGTGAGTCGAGATAAAATCTTATCTCTTTATCGACAGGCGTTAAGGCTACCGGGAATGTGCACCAGGTGGTTTTTAAGGCGTAGTATGGAACGCCGTAACTGCCCTCTGTTAGTATTTTTGCAGTATCAGCATCTTTTTGTATTATCAGCATCATCTTTTCGTATTATCATCTTTTTCGGTTATCATCTTTTCGTATTATATGCATCATCTTTTTGCAGTATAAGCATCTTTTTGTATTATCAGCATCATCTTTTCGTATTATCATCTTTTCGTATTATCATCTTTTTGCATTATATGCATCATCTTTTTGCAGTATCATCTTTTTGTATTATGAGCATCATCTTTTCGTATTATCATCTTTTTGTATTATCATCTTTTTGTATTATCAACATCATCTTTTTGTATTATCATTTTTTTGTATGATCATCTTTTCCGTTACTGGCCGTAGGTTTACGGAAATCAACGTTAATCTTCGTAAAAAGTCGACGTAAAGAAGATGTTGTAGACTAGGTTAATGAGACGCAACTTTTATTTTGTCAAAATGGATACCATTTTAGAAAATTTACACCTTTCATTGCATACGCCTGCCTTTCAAAGAGAAAAAATAACTCCTGATTTAGTTTGCCATTTGTCCAGATATGATATGGAATGCCTTGGGATATCAAATTCTTCAGATATGATGACAATCGGAACAGAATGTATTAAATATGCCCAGTCAGAATGCAAACACCACAGAATTGTTTTGAATCAAAACAATTGTTAGAGAGTTTATTAGACTCTGGTTTCAAAATATCTGAAATTTCAAAAATGCTGTCTGTATCGGAAAGAACTGTATATTGGCGAATGGCATTTTTAGACTTATCAGTTCGCAGTTTTACTCAAATTAACGATACTGAGTTAAAATCTGAAGTCAATGATGCATTTTCAATTTCCAAGAAGTGGGGAAAATATGTTGAGACAAATCCAATATCAAAAGGGAATTAACATTAACATTACATGAAGATTTAACCATATGGTATTAAAAAAAACTGGTGCAATAGAAATATTCAAATTCTTTTATTCATAACACAAATAGTTAACGATAGCAAATTTAGTGTCACACAAATGATTTTGACATTGTTAGAGAATTAGCTGCAATACGATTCTCAATTTTCTCTTCATGCCAGACTTTGTCAGAACACATTTAAAAACCATAGCATTTTCATTTTCTAAACCCCCGTGAAAATAGAACTTCTGACCTCCAACAACCTACATCAGACTGTCACTTTCAACTTCATACGTGATTCCCAACGTCCTAAATCTGATTACCATGTCCGACTTCCTATTGCTAGACTTCCAACCAGCTTTTGACTTCCTACCTCTGAATCTATATTCCTTCAGGCTTAAATATTTGACTGTTTACCCCACCCCACCCCCTTTAAACAGCTTTCTACATCAGACCATCATTTTTTACTTTCTACATTTCTACTTCTGCGAGTTCTTACTTCCAACTTCTTTAGCGTGACATGCTACCTTTTAATCAGTATTAGAGAAACATCTGTAAATGCCATCACTAAATTCATCGGAGACTGCAGACTCATTAACCTAGTCTACGGCATCTTATTTACGTGGACTTCTTACGAAGATTACCGTTGATTTCCGCAAACCTACGGCCAGTTACGGAAAAGATGATCATACAAAAAGATGATAATACAAAAAGATGATGCTGATAATACAAAAAGATGATTATACAAAAAGATGATACTGATAATGCAAAAAGATGATAATACAAAAAGATGATAAAACGAAAAGATGATGCTGATAATACAAAAAGATGCTGATACTGCAAAAAGATGATGCTTATACTGCAAAAAGATGATAATACGAAAAGATGATAATACGAAAAGATGATGCTGATAATACAAAAAGATGCTGATACTGCAAAAAGATGATGCATATAATACAAAAAGATGACAATAGAAAAAGATGATAATACGAAAAGATGATGCAGATAATACAAAAAGATGCTGATACTGCAAAAATACTAACAGAAGGCAGTTACGGCGTTCCATACTGATACTGCAAAAAGATGATGCATATAATACAAAAAGATGATAATAGAAAAAGATGATAATACGAAAAGATGATGCTGATAATACAAAAAGATGCTGATACTGCAAAAATACTAACAGAAGGCAGTTACGGCGTTCCATACGTAGGATATGGCAGCCCATATTATCACCCTTCCTCTGCCGAAACGATCGACCTCAAGGACACAGTTCCTTGTGAACCTCTCATTCCTTCATCTGTAGACTCGTGTACGGCCATCTCTTTTCTGAAGTATAAATCGTGATTCGTCGCCAGACTATGATTCGACGTCCTTGAGACGACCAATGGCGATGTTCCAGGTCCGTGTCGATTCTCGGTACAACCATACCAGGGCCGTGGAACAAGTCAACAACTCAATCAGAATTAGGTTAGGTGTCTTTTATACTCAACAAACGATAAGCAATGATTAGCACATGCAAGTGCCCTACTAATTCCTGTATCCCCAACCGTGTTACTCGTGTTGACCTGAACAGGTCACAGGTGATCAACAGCCACTATGAAGTATGAATTCAATTATCAGATATCTTATTTGAGCATAATCATGTTTCCATCTCTCAATCAAGCAAATTGTTGAAAAAATTCAAATTTGAAAAAAAAAAGTTGCAATTTGCGTTTCGTTTCTTCATTGGGAGATTATAAATATTGGCGACGTATATTGCTTCATGTGACAAATCTTCCTTCAAGACAACACGACAATGCGGCTTAACATGGTGGTCACATTCCCCTCTTCTGATGCAACGTTGAAATGGCTTTAGGATGTGGAAGCAATATTATCAAGATTAAGATGGGAATTATTGATACTGTAATAGATGTGGATCGTTTCCGCATCATGTACTATCCCGTACATTTGCTATTTTCAACTGTCCGGATAATCCCGCACTGGACTTTGTTTTTGCGCTATACATGTATATTAAATTAACGAAACAATTGGGACATGGCAAGAATTTAAAAGGTTACTTCAATAGAGAATTACGGGACCGATATTATGTAAAGTTGGCCACAATAAGCTTCCATAAGGCTCATTGCTACGATACCATGTTAACCTGGCTTTAAGACTATGTTGAAGCGTTGTCTACAGATAATGTTGTACATAAGAGATTAGAATGACCTATTGTGATAAAAGGCTGTATAAAATGTGAAGAAAATAGAAGAAACGTGATAAAATTATCAAGTAAATTAACTTATATCTGTCTGTAGTTAAAAATCAATACAATTCAAACTTGAGACGGTTCCCATACTTGTTGTTTTCCTGATTATTGTACAAGAATGAATTGCATCTAACGAGGAATTCGGCTAGGCGGATATCCTTTTCTTTTGTATGTGTCATTATGCTTATATTCTGCATTTTATATATTACAAATTGTCCAAATACTCAAGAACGTTGGTGAAATTACCAAACAACAGAACTCACATATGATCCTGATCGACTAGATACAGGAAATTCCCAACAATAGTCGATAATGAAATATTTTTAAATTCAAATCGTATCAGCTGATTCCATAACTGCCCTTTCAAAGAAGAGCACTAATAGTGCAGATTTTTTTCTCTGATGGGCTGAAGTCGAAAGAGTTAACGAATGAACGTAGACAAGCAACTTCCAGTTTTATATTTTTCGACCGCCAATTTCTGACTTTTCCAAAGTCAGTCCGTCGAAGTAATTTTCCACTCAAGGGATATCGTATTATAACTGTGTTGCACATGTAGTTTAGCCAATTGGTATAATATCCTTATATATTTATTTAGTTATAATAAATAAGACAATAAGCCGACAGATCTTATGAGACACATAAGGAACTGAGAGCGAATTTACCAACGAATACTCACTGATCACTTTCTAGACCGAAGTATCTATCAGAACCCTTTATGGGGAATTTGATTAACTAGTTCGTTATGCTTTTGGTATGTGTTTACTGAGCTAATATAAGCAAAATAAACTTCTAATTGTGGAGGAATATGTCAACAACGTATTCTGAAGGTTTCCACAAATACATGTACTATCGAGTCCTCATGAGGCCCAACACCAAAACTGACTAAAGCTGCTTACTCAACAATTAGAACTCTCCGGTTTTTTTTTTAATTAACCCGTTTAAAATTAATGCATTTGATCAATTAGATACGTATAAGTATATCTTATAACGTTTTTGATCATGAAAATTTCGCTTAATGTTCCTTCAAATCTTCAAAGAATAGTGCAGATGTGTTGAGTCTTCAGAAGTTAAATGACACTTCTGCATTTGGGAACAGATCTCAATCTTGGCAAATAGTAAATTTAGTTGATCTTTCATCGAAATTCTTATACCCAAGCTTTCATTAAAGCAATTTAATTCCGTATGCGCTTTGACAATTGGTTGATTATGCAATTATGACTGCAGTAAACACCACATAATTTAGGTCAAGTTTCGCTTAAATTGCGCGTGCATATCCGGTCTTTTTCTTTTATTGTCAGCTAATTCTTGTTTACGGTCTAAATGTTGAAATATATCTCTTTTCCGAATTCCGTTTTTCGGGTGGAAAAGTGACATCATATTAGCACTTGTCAAACTTCAATCAATTTTATAAAACGAGAAAATAGAAAAGAACAGTCTTACCTTTGTTGGTTCTGAATGTCGATATACAGAACACAATTTAATTCTTAAAGCAATAACGTAAAATAAATGTCATTCTCTATTCAATTTTCACATTAAATTAAAAAATTGCAGGTGTCCAGGTAACGGAATCAAACTTAAACATCTCAAGAAATGTGATCGTCTGCTAAATTCCTTGTTCTTATCGGGGTCTGAGAGTGAATTAAAATGTTTCGTAACAGACATTGTAGATATCTGGGAAACTTCGATCCGTGAATTTTATATCCCCGTCGATTCTCATAAAAAGTAAATTGTATCGTCGACGAAATGTCATTCCGACATTTTTGACACTAAGGTCGTCAAGGTTGGAGGGTTATCAAGTACAGCAGACGTTACGTTATTTCCCGCCATTTGGAGTATTTAAAGAGTGATTTGGCGCGCTATTATTTACTCGTGTATAACTCTCAGGAACTAGACTTTTATAATTGACCGATAGATAAAGACGTGAGGTAAATAAGATATAATGGCACAGGCGTTACAAGACAACTGTAGAAAATAGATTGGAATACAAGATTTATAGATAGAACATAAATAAGAAATTGCGTCTGTCTGTGCACGATGAGCCATCAAATGCCTGTAGATTTTCTTCAGTCTATTTTGCTAAAGGGAAATCTGATCTCCCAATGAAAAGAAAGACTTTTTAATAAGCCTTGTGTGTTGATTCTTTGTCCATCATAAATCGTCTATACTTTATATGAAACAGAAACTTCATATTGTTGGAAGGACAGCATGGATTGAAGACTCCCATTCCACATCAGATTGTCAAGAGCAGTTGCATTGCTCGTGTCATGCTCCACTTTCAAGATGGTCCTTATTCGACCTTAGCCCAATGACTTAAAGAAACACCATGCAGATAAAGATTTTTGGCAGACGATGAAAAAAATCATCAAGGATCTGAGAGCGTTGCCAACGTGACTTCTTGACATAATGTCATGACATGTTTAAGAGTATTAAAACTTAATTTGCATTAAATGGCAAAACAACTTCTTTACATGCAGGTTCTGATGTAAAGAACCCATTCTAAAAGGCTGATTTCAGACGTATTGAAAACATTGAATCGTGCCTGTCATTCCGATAGGCCATTATGAAGTTCCCAAGAGAAGTGATTGATCAAACATCTTTAATATGATGTAAAGATAAGACCAGGATTAGTGGGGGTGGTAGAAAGCTTTATTAGTCTGAGAGGAATCTATGTTTGGAATACTAATGGTTCTGTTTCATTCAGAAGACAGTCTTAATGAAGTAGGGCTACTTTGGGGAAAATTCAGTTCAGTTCAGAATTTGAATGCCAAAAGCAATTTGTTTACAGATCTTCTTGCTTCTTATTTATTGCATCGGTGGCAATATCTGTATTCCCTTTAAAATGATACTGCGTTTTAGAATGAACATAAAATTTAAGTTCTCGAGAATAGTGAATGTTAGTATATTTTCATCAATGAATGTAGGCCGACCTAGTGTCATAAAGTAACCAAAATCGGGAAAACTCACAAAACTTAGTAATTATAGAAAAAAACGCTTAATCTTAATTTAGAAGCGTTTTTCAGTTATCAATTGCATGATTAATCGGAAATTCGGGGATTTTTTTATGTTATTTATGGCACCAGGTATATCTTCTGATGAATATACTCTTTGGCCATTTAAATTTTATACATTTTATGTTCATTTTTAAGACGCAGTATTCAAATAATGAAATCCATGACTTAAGCAGGAAATGAAGACTACAGATTTATGAATCCATCTTACGCAAAATCAAAGAAGATCGATTTTATTGATTGTAACAAGACAGTATTTATTGATTGTAACAAGACAGTGTTGACTGATTGTAACAAGACAGTATTGATTGGTTGTAACAAGACATTATTTATTGATTGTAACAAGACAGTATTGATTGATTGTAACAAGACAGTATTGATTGATTGTAACAAGACAGTATTGATTGATTGTAACAAGACAGTATTGATTGATTGTAACAAGACAGTATTGATTGATTGTAACAAGACAGTATTGATTGATTGTAACAAGACAGTATTGATTGATTGTAACAAGACAGTATTGATTGATTGTAACAAGACAGATTTGATTGATTTCAAACAATTCGATTGATTTTAACAAAACAGTTTTGGTTGACTTAAATGATTCAAACAAGGCAACTTTAATATACTTTAAACAAGAAAGTAATGATTAGGTTCAACTTAAAAAAAACAGTGTTGATTAGGTTCAAGCAGGACTGCATCGATTAGGTTCAACGACAACCAAGGCAGTAGGCCTTAATAAGGCTCAAACATAACGTGTTGATTGACTTTAAACAAGACATTAACTTGAGATTTACTTGAATCAAAACTGTATTGATTGAATTGGAACAAAACTGTACTGATCGACTTTTAACAAGACAGTGTTTCAAGGGCTTAAAGACTAAATAAGGATTTCAACAGTCAAGACTTTTTGATTAAACAATATTTACAGATATATTATATTGATTGGATTCAAACAAGACAGGTTTTATCCGATTTCCATCCACAATTAAATAAATGAATGAATGTACTCATCTACATATATCTTCCTTCCCTCAGACCTGCATTACTGATAAGTGGAAACCGGAATGAAAAATTCATTTCAAAATCGACCGGGATTGAACACTGGACGGTCGCTCACTAAAAGCCAGCCTCCAGTAATAATATACCCGACAGCATTGACTCACAAGACAGTATTGATTGACTTCCAACAAGACAGCAACTGTGTAAGTTCTAACAAGACTGGTAGAATGATGACTTCCAACCAGGCAGTACAGTTTGACTTCCAAACCCCAAGAGACTATTGACTGACTTCATACAAGACAGCATAGATCGATTTCACAATCTAGCCACAAAACGTAACTTGCATCAAGCAAGTCGTCTAGTTTGTAGTATTCAAGCGACAAATTCTCCAAACGATCTTAGCGCGAGGTTATCTATCATAGAAACCGCGAGTTAAGATCCTTAAATATCCAAGAACTAATATTGTTACGAGATACGCAGCCAAGTTAGATTCCTAAAGACTTGGTTGAGGCTTACAAACAACAGACTGATTGCAAAATATTGGATCAACTATACAGTCATAACTCGAGATCAATCGCTGCTCATGTTACAATTATTGACTGGCTTGTTGGATATTTGGTATAGTTATTTAATAACAAAAGACGAAAATAATACATTGGAATCAATTTTTTAATAATGAATATGGATTAAGTACAATATAACAAGATTTGTCTATAAACATTAATAATAGTGAATCATTATTTACAAGCGAGTCTAAGTCTAGTGTCTACAGATAGTGGAACACAGAGTTTCAAAACAATATCAGAGTTTAGTAAGACTTACATAAATGCAATATATTCAACAAAGTATTAAGTATGTATGATGATGTCACTAATCTTGAAGCCTTATGTGATACAAAATTTCCCTCACTGAACCCTGCAAGGTGCAGAAGAGTAGGACGTAAAACTCCATTCATTCCACTCCATCAAGGCAGTACTGTTTTGACTCCAACCAGTTTTTCAAAAAAATATCAGAGTAAGTCGGCCGTATATAAATACATTATACAATAAGGCAAAGTATTAAAGTCGTTGTACAGAGGTTTTTTAGAAAATGTTATGTGTATGGGACACCGATAGGATTAATTTGCACTATTCCAATTTTAATTCCGACCAGCAATTCCACGAAAACTAAATGTTTGATGACGTTACTAAGATAGTAATCATGAAGCCCTATGTGATAGTGATACAAGCATAATTATATTGGATTATAGATACATGTATCACTTTGTTTTAGTGAAATTGCAGGAACCACAGATGTCTTGTTGAAAATCGAGATAACTGATGCTACCAGTGTCTGAGTTCTGACAAACTAAATATTTAGAAAACTTCTTTACAATCACTTTAAGTACAGAATTAACATTAATGTGAAAAAACATTGAATTTAAAACCAATGAGCTATAATGAACAAGTTGATGACTAGATCAGGCCTATATATAACTGATATTTACAAAGTAAATGAGAAAAATTTATAGGTACATTTATTGTCAATCTCATGATGAATGAAATTGCTCCAAATTGTAAACCCAGAACAAGATTGACTTTGATCTCACTGCTATTTTTTACTGAACTCATCCACATATTCATACTTCCTATCGATATGGAACTGTTAATATATGATTGGAAGACCTCATTTGCATAATTAGGGGTGTTGTAATCAAACAACAATTAATATTTCTTAAACAAATAATCCATGGTTTATACTTATCACAAACAAATAGTACATGTACATGTATCTAAAAATAGAAATATCATTATGGTGATCAATCAAATATTTTGCATCTAAAACTTTGCATACATATTATATTTTTAATTTTTCCGAGATCTTTTATTTGGTGAACTTGTTGATGTGAATTTTCTTTTTCCACCGGAATTATCAGGTAAACTGAAAAATAAAAATAAGGAAACAAGGAAATACTTTTTGATACTATAATGATCATAATAGAATTGAAAAATAATTTGCTAAGGCACAAAAAATAGAAGAGTTAATAATAACACCTTTTTATAGTGCAAGTGCTATAGTAATATAGTTATAAAGGGTATTAAAGAGTTTTTTTTATTGTTTATTATTTATGCTCACATATACATGTATGTATATATATTTATTTTATTAACATTCTTTTGTACACAGAATTGCTTATAGAAAACTGAGAATGTTTTATACTATAGGCAAATTTCCTTAGAGAACTGAATAGATCTATCTAAATTTAAGAGGTTTTCTAAATTGTTGCAGGGACACTGGTAGTATCAATTTGCACAATCTTACGACCAAAATTGTTATTACCATGAATTTGTATACAGACCACACTTATAACAATGACGAAAGCTGATAAGATATTTTGAGAAAAGTAGAGTGTATAGCACTTACCAAGCTTTCAGACTGGAAATTTCAGTAGGAGTATATTCCTCAGGTGAAACATTAGAATCTGTCAGGTGTACAGGAATAAATTCAGGTTTTAAACATAGTACATTGTTCATTATCAAGGTTTCTAATTCACTCTGAAAATTAATCATAAATTGATTGGAAATTGTAATCTGGAAAAAAAAAAAACAATTTTTGGGGGTTTCTACCTATTTTGTCTCCCAATCTAGCAACTTTTTCTTGGACACATGCAGTGCATCATTTATCATCTACATGCACAGCCATGCTTTATTCTTTATATCAGCTATGCAAAGGATGTTATGTTTCTTATACAACTGTGATACAGTTTTACTCTAAACAACAAGAGCTTTCATGGTTCATATCAAGAAGTTATAAAGATCAGTGGCTAAAAAAGGTGTTATAATGAAAAATTATAAACATTCTAACATTTCTTTATACACTCAAGGTCCATCTCCTAGAATCATTTACCTGATTTAAAGGCACTTTATGTAACTCTAGGAACGCATGTGTTGCAGATATATCACTAGGGTATGGTGGTCTGTAAAATACATTGATACAGTAAATTATCAGTTTAAATATTTGTCACAAACTATGTAATCAAATGGAGGGATGGAAATTGGTACATTGGTAACATCATCTGTGTTAACGTAACACTGATTGTGTGATATCATCATCTTAGTCATGATAACATCTTCTGTGTGATCATATCATCATCATCTGTATAATCATAACATCACCTATGTCAATGTAACATCGATTGTAAGCTAACATCATCTTAAGTCAGTTTAACATCATCTGTGTAATCGCATCATCATTTGTAGGATCATAACATCATCTGTTTGATCATAACATCATTTGTGTGATCATAACATTATCTGTGTATATAAGTACTTACTTCAATGATAAGACTTTAGCTCCACCAGCTACCAGCAATCTAGAAAAGTTACTCTCTTTATTTTTATCAGTAGATAGTATAACTTTCCATCCACTAAACGCTCCTGCATTCTTCTTGTTCTTTAAATAAAATTGGATCATAATCATGTTTCTTGTCAAATTTACACTAGGGAAAAAATATTCAACAAAACCTCTCCATAATAACTTCCAGAAGAGTCACAAGACTAAATTCTGTAAAAATGTATTAGTGTGCCCAAAATCAATTTCTTAAACAGCTTCAACAGCCTTCGCAAATTTTTCAAGTGACTGCTTTGTTAAACTTGTATATTCTTAGAAATTAAAGTGCTTTTACATCCTAATTAACTGGAAAAGGAAAAAGGAACTTTTTATATCTTTACCTTGGACATCTCATGTACAACTTGTCTCCATCTGTTGGCAGCAGATGCCAATTTTAAAATGTTATTACTCATACCCTGTAATGACTTCATTACTTCACCACCCCATTCAAATAACTCTTCCTAAAATATAACATGTTATTTATAATAACTTCATTACTTCACTACCCATTCATATAACTCTAACTAAAATATAACATGTTATTTATAATAACTTCATTACTTCACTACCCATTTATATAACCCTTCTTGAAATATAACATGTTATTTATAATGACTTCATCACTTCACCACCCCATTCATATAACTCTTCCTAAAATATACCATGTTATTTATAATAACTTCATTACTTCACTACCCATTCATATAACCCTTCTTAAAATATAACATGTTATTTATAACGATTTTATTATTTCACCATCCCATTCATATACCTCTTCCTAAAATATAACATGTTATTTTGACTTCATTACTTCACCACCCCATTCATATAACTCTTCCTAAAATATAACATGTTATTTATAATGACTTCATTACTTCACCACCCCATTCAAATAACTCTTCCTAAAATATAACATGTTATTTATAATAACTTCATTACTTCACTACCCATTCATATAACCCTTCTTAAAATATAACATGTTATTTATAACGATTTTATTATTTCACCATCCCATTCATATACCTCTTCCTAAAATATAACATGTTATTTTGACTTCATTACTTCATTACCCAATTCATATTACTATTCCTAAAATATAACATGTTATTTATAATGACTTCATTACTTCAACACCCCATTCATATTACTATTCCTAAAATATACATGTAACATGTTATTTATAATGACTTCGTTACTTCACTACCCCATTCATATAAATCTTCCTAAAATATAACATGTTATTTATAATAACTTCATTACTTCACTACCCATTCATATAACCCTTCTTAAAATATAACATGTTATTTATAACGATTTTATTATTTCACCATCCCATTCATATACCTCTTCCTAAAATATAACATGTTATTTTGACTTCATTACTTCATTACCCAATTCATATTACTATTCCTAAAATATAACATGTTATTTATAATGACTTCATTACTTCAACACCCCATTCATATTACTATTCCTAACATATAACATGTTATTTATAATGACTTCATTACTTCAACACCCCATTCATATTACTATTCCTAAAATATAACATGTTATTTATAATGACTTCGTTACTTCACCACCCATTCATGTAATTCGTTACGTATGTTGTATTTTACATAAGGCACAAAGGCGTGAAAGGGAGATTACTAAAAAAAAATGAGAAGCTTGGCTTCAGACAAAAAATTTTAATGTTTTGGATCACATATTTACCTGGACAAACATTTTCTCTTTCCGACATGCTTCGAAGTATGATTTATGTAGAATCCATTTTCCAGCAGCAACACAAGCCAAAAACTTTTCATTTTTTCCTGGTTGGCCTAAATACAGAAAGATAATAATTAAAAAGCTTTGTCTTATTCTGCAATCACTTCAAATTATGTATTTGAAGAAATTTTCCATGATCTCATCATAGGCTTTTTTTGATTAATATTGATTTAGGACACAAGTTTCAAATCGGCATTAACAAAAATGGGGCTAAAAAAGAATGGAAATTAGTCCTAGAAAGACTGTCTTAACAAAATTTCCTTCATTGAATACTGTAGTGTTGTAAAACCATTTATCCTAAATACAGATTATACATGTTCATACCTGTGACTAAGTGTGTAGTAGTGTTGTCATAATGTTGGCCATCTAATAATCTACCACCTAATTCTTCTACCAGAGCTCCATATTCTACCTTCTCCTACAAGAACAATTATTACACAACTCTCAATTTCATACATTTTTTTGAAAAGTCAGCTCTGTTATAACTTAAGTACATCTTCTATTTCCAATGGAGCAGTTGATATGTATACCCAAATCAGAACTGGCTCAACTAAAGGGACAGTTTTGCCATTTTCTGGGCTTTTGAATATATGTAATTAGTCTTCAGAAACATTTGAAATCCATAATTCATTCAAAAATACCTCAAATAAGGAACATTGCCTTCTATCTATATAACTTTTGACACTTCCATCTTTGAAATGATGAGTCATTTGAATTATCCAGATTTCTAAAAAATATCTGACTAATTTGGACTAAATTTGCCAAAATAACACAATAACTAGACCTACCTCAGCAGACATGCCTGATAATAAGAAAACATGTTGTGGTTTTGGAGGTTCATCAGGGTGATCTATTAACTGTACAGGTTCTGGTGATTTCATACCAACTGGTTCACGTCTTATTGGGAAGGCTGAAATTGACAGATAATTTATTAACTTTACTGTTTACTTCAATTTCACTTAGCATTCAGGTAATGTTGTAAAAAGTAAGAAATCCTGATTGTTTGAACTCATTGGTGTAAAAATAAAAAATTAACAAGAAAAAAATGCATATATTAGAATCACAACTGCATCTTTTGATAAAGATAATAGATGAACAAGACCATAAAGGCATTTTAACCCAATGTTTAAAGGAATACCACTTCGAGGACCTCAAATTGTACGTCAATAAGAGTATTAATTCATTAGTTGGACATATCAGGTGCCATGACTCAAGCATAGAATATATCCATTAATCCATTGAAAAGTGTGGTTCAAATTTTAATGGATTATTACTTAGTTTGATGGATTTATCAGATTATAGCAGGATTCTCTTGTATTGCTTTCACACCAACTAAGTCTACTGATGAACAAAGACACATTTTGACAAGACTTTAAAAAAATTCTTTTGTCATAACAAAGAAGTAGTATACCATTTTAAAAATTACTATAAATTACTAACCTAGTGGTGGAGCTTCTGGTGTAGGAATTTTCTTTCCTGTTGGTGAATTTTTCTGTAAAACAAAATTAATTCAAAATATATATCAGTACCTGTGTCCTGTTGTCTAATGCCTTCGTCAGAAACACTGCAGTAGTGTGTGATCACAGTTTAGTCTTTCTATTACCAACAGTTTACCGTTAACATTTTGAATTGTTTTCTCCTGTTATGGGAATCTGTGATATAATTTTATAATTAATTCATACTATAATCAACATGATAATGGCTGTTGGAAAACAATCATGTGATATGCACTTTTCTTGAAAGCAATATGGTCATCTAGTGGAACAGCTCAGATGGTAGCTAGTTAGATAAAGCTGAGGTGTCATGGGTTTGAATCCTCCTCAAAGTAAGAACATCAAAGACGCCACAACCAGTGCTTTTGAAAGTTGACGATTGGCATTTACCTAAAACGTTATACCATTGGTGCTATTTACTGGTTAAATAATCAAATATAGTCCAAGATTATCATAGAACATACCTGGACCTGTTCATCATCAGTAGAAGCATGATTATCTTCAACTTCTGAATACTGAGCATCTTCAGGTATCTCTAGATCAGCCATGTAATCTTCAGTATTCTGAGTCTGGGTAGGACTACAAGCTTGTTCTAATTTGGCTGCTAATTTTTCTTTCTCTAATCTACAAATACAAGAGGAATCAGAAAACAGCAGTAACACCTAGTGATCAATGAACAAATTTACTAATCTCAAAAAAACCCACAAAGATTTTATGGAGTTTTACACCAAATTTTGTTGCACAATACTGGGAAAATGAGGCAAAGATATATTCAAGGTTTTGCAAATTTTGATAAATCAATGCAAAATAAGAGAATTTCATTGATTTTAAAAGTTGAATGAATGCTTAAATTTGGGTTTGTTTGCAATATATAGTCTGAATTATTACTGAATTCATTGGAAAATATATTAGACTATTAGTGAATATGTATTGCTGGGCATTTATTTCCCCATTAAAATTACAATATCCACATTCATTCATTCAGAATACTTTGATATTGTTTGAAGAGTAATGATGTCCTACCTGCCAACTGGATCATCCCAAGTGACTAAAACACTTTGTGATTCTGATGGACCTTGTATTTCTTCATCATTTTTGTTACCACCAGTAGATCTGGTTTTCCTTTTCTCATCTGTAATAGACAAAGATTCACCTTAATAAAATTTACATTTATTATCAGTTCTTACTTCAGATTGATCTAAGGAGCAAAGTTATAATATCAATTCAGTCAAGTTGGCACCTTTTTGAAGTAAGAAACCAAGTAGAGGCAGGATCTACATCCCTTTTAATAATCAGTTTAAATGAACTAAACTTTTACACGTGTATTATATGACTTCCATCCAAAGAAAGAAGTAAACAGGAACTACTCACTAAAAACTTCCTTCCATGGCAGTAATTAAGTAAGAAGTGAATATATAACTGGACACAAAATTTTTTGAATAACATATTACTTTATTAGGGCTGTGTATTGCGGCCAGAAATCGTATTGCGATATATTGCGATACATCTCTCTGTATTGCAATACGCATTGCGATATATTGCGAAATGTCTTTCAGTTGATTGTATTTAGCAAATTCGGATCTGTTATGCATGCTATATTACTATCCCATTAAAACTTAATAAGAGTGACAAAGAAATAGTGTGAGTAATGATTATCTTTCATTTGTAAACATTAAAACAATATCAAATAATTATTATTCCACTTTCTTTGTCGATCATAAATAAATGAAATGAAACAAATGGAGATTTACATCCTACTCTTCTGCACATAATAATGGGCTTGATCATAAATAAAATAAATATTTGGCACATAACAAATGATAAGCACAAAGGAAAATCAGCCAACCACTAAACTCATATTGACTTTGTAAATTTGGAGTTATCAAATGATCTTCCTCAAAAAAATTAAATTGTCAACATTAGATTGCTAAAGACAAGATCTTTGGGCAGAAAGGAGGCACGCTGAAGACACGTTCTGAGGGAACGGATGTTGCAGGTACACTTTCTAAAATGTTTAGAAAAGTTTTCGATTGTTGTGAAAATAACGACAACCACAATCACGGTCCGCCAAGTGAAAAGTGAAAGTAGGGTAACAGTTATTTACAGAATGTTCTATTTTTAACTATATGTCGATAATCGATACGCTCAGATCAATATTGATATATTGCTTCCAGGTGTCTCGTATCGCAATATATCGATATATCGATTATTTTCGACAGCCCTATACTTTATCATAAAATAATTTACAATGTTTCAATGAGGATACTCTCAACTTTATTCATCAACATTGTCGTATGTAGCCAGTAATTCAATTATGTAATTGTTATACATAAAGTTGTGTCCAGTTATTTACTCAATAGAAAGTGGTGTTAACTAAGCACCATCTGTAACCTAACAGGAGAAATGATCTGTAGTTACCTCTGTTATCCTGTCTAGAAGATGGTCTACTCTCTGTTATATTACCTGATGCATTAAGGTTACTACCACTAGCTGGAAAAAAGTAAAAAAAAAATAAATCTTAATCTACTGATAAGACTCACCCAATTTTGAAATATTGCCTGTATATCAAGAGCAATAATAATTATTTGTCCCATTGATAACAAAGTCAAACTAGTTTGAGATATTGGGAATTCACTCTACCACTATACTCTGTTGGTAAAAATGATAAACTAAACACTACAAACAAAAAATAAATAAATTTCTGCTGAAAAAATGTGACATTAAAATATGAGCAAACCAAATAAACTTACAATTTAATTTTCTACTTTTTCTTCTTCCTGATTTTTTTGATCTGAATAAAAACATTTTATAATTAAAAAAATCCCCCTACCAGAAAGATAAACAGCTTTAGAAAATAAACTTTATCATAAAGATAAATTACAAAGATTCAAAAGCCAAATCAACCATAGCAAATGGTGAAACTATCTATTTATGGTGATTATTTGAAGTCGTTGATAATAACTCCCAGGCTAAGAATTAAGCTGTTGATCACTTACTTGGCAGCCATAATATCATCAAGTTGTTTGGATATAGCTATTTTCATTTCTAATGTTCCCCCAGAATCAATTTCTGCCAACTCCTAAAATATTAACATTTGATTATTTGGTAGATCAAACATTTTGTGACTAGTCATTATGAAATCTATGTTTTAGTCCATTTCTCAAGAGACGTATTTGTGGGAATTCCTCTTTTTCTAAATCAAAAAACATTGATTTAAATTATTTGGCAATTTGCTAAAAAAATCTATGTTGCTTGGCCCCTGGTAAGAAACTAATTATGACACATTAAAAATTTGAAAAACCCCTTTAATTATTATAGTTTTGGAAAATTCAAATTACTTGGCCAATAAGAGCACATATTCAGAATGAGAATCCTTATAATCTTATAAAGCCAAAAATATTTCATTATTCATAAATATCCAATTGATTATTGAAAAACAATAATTACTTAGTTTTGTGAGGTTTCTAGATTTTAGAAGGAATCTGTTACTTTATGACGCCAGGTAAGTTCATTGATATATACACATATTGACCATTCTTGAGAACTTAAATTTTATGTCCATTCTAAAATGTAGTAGGCTATCACTTTAAGTACAAACCTGTTGTTCTGGCTCATTTTCTTCTACAGTCACTGCTTCATTCTTTTCTTCCTTATTTTCTTTCTCACTTCCACTAGTAGATGATCCTTTATTCATGTTATCATTCTCTCTATCTGAGCTTTTCTTCCTTCCTCCTTCACTCTGTTTCTCTTCACTTTCACTTGATGACTTTTTCGTTCGGAGTCGATTTCGGGGATGTTTAGCAGTGTCACTATCACTGGAACTTTTATTGTCTGTGCTAACTACACTAGGTTTAACAGCCTCTGTTAAGTTTAATCGAGGGATGTTTTTGGGTGATATATCCACAGTTTTAACTTGAGAGTTCGTAGACTTGGTAGACCGTGTGCGACTGGCACGAATTGGCGTCTGCTTGGGTGTTGATTTGATACGGCTTGGTGTAGACTTCACATTCTGAATAATAAATCATACAGGAAAATATTACACTCTGTATCAAACAAGTTTGTGTAACATGTCCAAATTTTTTGTCTTTTTTATTGCCTTTGGTAATTCTAATGACCTTGTATAAGATACATGTTCCTGTAGACCCAGCTTAAGGGTGTAGGGTAGAAATACGTTCGTAAAGTTCCATTCCAAGATGATTTGTCAAGGACAAGTCAACAGGATCCTCATGAAATTAAAGGGACATGTTTGCTATTTTAAGGGGAAGATTGTTGTTTTTCATATATTATTTAATAGTCTTCAGAAGTACAAGAAATACACAAAAACCACATTATTCATTCAAAAATATCCAAAACTAAGAATTCTATTTCTATCTTTTCTCTGTATCATAGAATTTCCAAAAGTGAAGTAATCTAATTTCAAACATAGATAATTCTAGACAAATGGATTTGCAGGCTCATATTTTGACATTGAGCTGTGAACATATTACTACTTAGCTCAGTTAAATATTCCAGTTTCTGAGACAAAAGTATACTTGGGCAAACGATTAGCAAATCTGTCCCTTTAAGTGGTTTGTTCATGACATGTCTTTGTGTAACAGTAAATTATCAAACTATGAAAATAATCTTGCTATCTTACAAAGGCAATGCTAAATATTTATTTAACTTATTCTTATAACTTTTATTTAATACACACCAAACATAATTTAGGATTGTAATTGTGAGGATATAATGTCTCATCAACTCTAGTTTGTTGTTCTTGACACTGAAAAAGAAACAGAAAACAGCAATTAAAAAATTTTATGAACTGGAATAGATGGAATTGGAGACAAATTCCTGTTGCAGCTTCTTTTTATGAAGGTTAAAAACACAATGTTTATCTGATGTCACAAACAGGTAGTATAATAGATTCAAATTGAATGGTGTTTTGTGTCCTACTTATCTGCTCCTTACTGAGCTAATGAATATGGGCAACACTTGGCGTGTACAATGAGGGAAATTCAGCATTGACAATTAATGGATCTTCAACATAAACACCCAAGGGCTTAGCTGATTGCCTTGTACAAATTTAAATAACTTTTTAATATCATCCATCACTGACAGGGAGCAAACTGGGTTGAGGTATTCCCAACCAGTATTATGAAGTAAAAATTTACATAATAAAGAAAATTGTATATTACTCACAGCAAATAACCAGTGTGAGGAAACAACACACTTCTTATCATCTCTAGCTGTACGGAATTCTTTATTGGTATCATTAGCTCTACCCTACAATATTAAAATTTATTGAAATCTTGTAGACAACTGCTATTATATGTAAATGAATCTTGAGTGACATGGAAATGCGAGTCTACACCAGGAATCAGAAGTCAGTAAAAAGAGGAAGTAAGGCCGTCAGTGCATGGAATGGACAGCGATATATTAGTCGACCCTAATCTGGTCAGATAAAATGTATAATATGAGCCATAATAAAGAGGTACATAATCACTTTTCAACAACAATGAATCAAAGTTTCATGTCAAATTATACTAAGTTTATGGTTATCATCATGAAAACATAGGCTTCACTATACTTAATCACCACAACATAAAAATACATTCAGCGATAAGGTTGTGTATGGTCAGCTGCAAAAAAAAAATTGTCGACTGGAATTATGAGTGACTATAATTTACCTGGAATAACACATGGGTACAACTAGGTGTATATTTCCATTGATATTCCCCACCTAATTCTGAGACTATATCATGGTACTGTGATACATTAGCTGCTATTTTCTTACTAACATAAATAGTCACACCATATAATGGTCGACTACGCTGCAATACAAAATAGTCACTAATCAAAATAATCATTAGTAGTAAATACGACACTAGCGTTGATTTACAAAATTCAAATTTCAGTCTGTCTGTGTGTCAACAAATTCTACTAAATATTAATCACTTTTTGAAGTAACTTAACAGGAGTTAAGTTTTAAGCAGCCTTGGCCAGTGGCGTCATATACAGTGAACATGTCAATAATACAGGAAATGCAGACAAAAATGAATTTATGGAAGCCAAGAATAGTTTCAATATGATAAACAAAAAGTGATAAACAAAAAAAAATAATGATAAATCTAAAAAATATCTTAAAATGAACATTAAGTTTTTAAACTTGGCCTATAAGAGTATATATTCATCAGTCTATAATCCAATTTATCCAATGAACTTTGTATTTATCTATGCAATGCAATGGATTATTGAAAATTGCTTAATAAATTGATTAAACGTTTCTCAATAAAGTTTTGTGAGTTTTAAGATATTACAGGGATTCTGTTACTTTATGATATCAGATGAGTTCACAATAAATATATACACATATTGACCATTTTATGTCCATTCTATGTAGCAGTATCATTTTTATACCTACCATTGATTTGAATGTTTCTGAGCGACTAGTACAAGATTCACCTGGTAGAGATCCCAACTGTAAAGATTTCTCTATCATACCATTTACATCCTACAATTAGTTAAAACATCATCAAAATAGGGTACAACTTCTCTTATGTCATCAAAAGCCTACCCAGGGATTCATTTGTCAGCTAAGAGTGGTTACTAGATATAATATAGATTATAGCCTGGTTTCCATGCTGGATCACCAGTTAATAATTTTAATAAAATCGTTTATATATCATCAAGTGATCTGAACAGGACTATTGAAATCAACTTACAAAACTGTCTCTTCTTTTAGTAGGTGGTGACTCAAGAGATTTCATGATATCCTGAAAAAGATTGCATTAAATGAATATAAACGATTGTAAAGCTTTTCTCTGGAATTTTCATGTGTATGAGAGACATTGGGAGCACTATTCTTATTTCCGACAGACATCTGTGGTACTTCAACTAAGCAAATTATGGTGTCTTTATAACAAAGGCCCTAAAAATCATTGGGAGCTTTTGCAACAGCGAAAATCATTAAAGGCTTAAACTTAGCCGTTAAGTTCTAGCGGAATGGTAAGAGCCACAGACGACTGAAAGAAAACTGGGAAAGTGAAATCTGATGTTATCAACTCAGAATATCATTTACTAAATAAAAGAACCCAGGCAAGCAGAAGTATATTTTAAGAGGAAATTTATTACAATGATCTAATACAAAAAAGTATGAAATAAATCTATTATTTATCAATACCTACATCAAGTTCAAACTTTGGTATAAAATCAACTCCAGAATTGGCGAATTTACTAGGTGTGTCCATCTGTGGTGTTCCAATTCTACCAGGGGTTCCACCTGGTGTCTTTAATTCCTGTAAATAAGGGTCCTTTATGGAAATACAATATCAACATAACTTAAAAGAATAGTTTACCACAAGCACACAAGCCTAAGACAGAGTGAATGATCTGTCAGCACCCTTCTACTGTTGTTCAAGTCAGTAAATGATAACTTGAGGACAATCATAAAAAATAATCATGTCTCAAGATATAAGCTAACAATGAAATTCAACTGATTGAGGTTGAGAGGCCGTATTTCCATTTTCCACACAGAATGGTGATCATGTGTTCTAATCCACCTCAGCTGATGAAAGAAACCCATTATCTCCCACTCAGGTTGTCAAATCAGTATTACCAAATCTTAAATTAACATTAACCAACAGAGGCAAACTAACCTGAATTCGACTGTGTTTAGGTTTCAATGATAAAGGTGTACTTGATTTCCTCTTGTCATTTTGATGCATATTGGTCAACTGATTATCTTGTAAGGCACGATTATTCAGGGCTAGTTTAGCTGAAACTTCTGAAATGGGGTTATCTGCTATTTTTCCATCCTCAGCTGATGAAGATGGCACTTTGTCTTCAGCAGATGAACTGATCTTCTCATTTGAAGACTTAGATTTTTGATTGTCAAGAGCCACATTGTTAGTGGAAGATTTGGATACTTTGCTACTGGAAGAACTAGATTGGTCATCATTAATAGGAAGATGTGAACTTTCTGAAGTTTTCGGAGCTTCGTTAGGTTTTTGGGCTGCTTCAACAGTTTTCGGTTGTGGTTTAGGAATCAGAGATAAAATTTCATCTGATTTCTTATTCCACAAGTCATCTATTAAGAAATTCTCTTCTGGAAGACGTTTACCAGTTGTGGCACATGCATAAATCCACCTAAAGTAGTGAAAGAAATAGGATTCACAGCACAAAGTAATGAATGAATATGATGGAGTTCAGCCAAAGATGCTTTTAAAATCATAATTTGGATTTGTTAATCAGTAACATGATAACAGTAGCAGTATTATTCAAAGATGTTGAATCTTTTATTATTGACACTATGTAACTTCTTAAGTGTTTAAGAAATGCTTAACACTGTAGATTTAATCCATGATTCATGATACAGTTACATCTTATATTTTGACAAGATAGTCCAGGACATTTTTGTCAAAGTTGTACGTAAACAAAGAGGAACTAGATGATTGAGACTACAGAATTCCAAAACTTCATAAACTTGGTTTTGTAAACTTGCTTAACCAGATAAAGTGTAATATACATGTACTAGGGCATTCTACTTACTCTTTAGATAAAGCAGGAACCTTCCATTTATTAGCAGCGTTATATTTGGGACCTCCTGGTTCACTCACTATTAAATGGCTACAAGCATCATAACCTTTCTGAGGGCGTCGTACAAAGAAATCTTGACATCTGAAATTCAAGAAATTCAAGATATCATGACAATAGTTGACGTCTGTAAACATATATAGAAATCTATAATGAACGAAACTTAAGTTACCGTCATCTTCACTCATAAGACGACCCAACTGTAAATGGGTACAGATAATGCCGGGAAAGATCAATGCCTAAGACCTGGTGGTAGAAGGGAATCATAATTGTAAATATATGGTTGTTTCTCTCAGTTTGTTTCCTGGAGCCAAGTTGAGATACTGAGATACTTGTTACTCGTAAGTCTCTGAACATTAGGATTAAAAGTGAAATAACTTACTTAGCTCCTATCATATCAGCAATATCTACTATACATGATCTCTCTACACCAGCATAGCCACTGAAAGAAAAACAATAAAAAACAACTAGACACTTTTTCCAAACCAGTGTGAAAAATCCAAAAGGTCATCTCGACCTTTGCCCGGAAATGGCATTTGTCAAGTGCCACTCATTGTTGCCCTTCCTTCATTGCATTCTTCAGTAGGTCTCAGTCTCAAATAGGATTCAAGATTTGCTACAAATATTTAAATATCTAATTTGCGAATTGAGACATACCTAACAGACAGTACACAGCCCTCTAATGGTTTACTATCAATTATATCTATAGGTTTAAATAATGTATTAGATTCAGTATCTAATAATCTTTCTTCTTCTAAACACATTTGCTGAAAATAAATTATAGACATCATAAATTCACAATTTATCACTTCCATTTTGATTATAGTGACCAGAAATATTTGATCAACAAAGCAGAACCCATACAAGTATACATATTTCATTTATTTTCAATGGGTTCCTTTCTAAAAGGAATACTGCTTCTTAGAAATTGCTTAATTGATGTTATACAAGGGTTTTTTCAATAATCACTTAGTTTCAGGAGATTTTACAGAGATACTTTTATTTTATGACACCAGGTAAGTTCACTCATGAATATATACTAATATTTGACCATTCTTGAAAACTTATATTTCATGTACATTCTAAGACACAGTATTATTTAAGTAACAGATCTGACCATGTCCTTCTGAAAATGGAGTGGATAGTAACTTCATAGAGAGTTATTGTTTATAAGACATTTATAATAATCAATTAAAACTCACCACCCATGCATAAGTAACAACTTCAGTAACGGAAACAGTAACAGGAAAACCAGTTAATGGAACAACACCATAATCAGCTACCACACGTTTATTTTCTGAAACCATTTTTCCACCATTGTCTTCCACTAGCTGAATCAGTTCATTTTGTTCACCATTATCAAAGCCCAGAAAGATCAACTTCTTACCAGAAAATATTTTACCTTCTACAACTGTTGATGGTTCTAGAATAAAACAAATTAAAGATATTACAGGGGCAGTATGTTAAAGATGGGTTGCCTTATTTTCATATATATATATATAGCATAATTGGACCGGTAATACTTACATCAATAGAAAGTAGAGGTGTTCTAATGACTCGGAAAAATACCAGATGGTCCCACATGTCATTAATTAACTTGTAGTGAGGCTAATTATGACCGGAATTTCCCACGGTAGGGTACTAACATAGGTATGTACGTCAAGTCTCAAATGTCGTTGATCTTTTTTTGATCATCCAGTCTGTCAATTCAGTACATAAATCAAGACGTAACCAGACGCTGTTGTTATTGTCCACATTCCTTAATATTTTCCACAACAACAATGGCATTTTGGTATGGATTCCACAAGCATTTCTACGTCCACATAGGTTTGAACTTTGAACTTGAGAATACATGGATTATTCATTAGAAACATCAATTAATCAATTAGTAAGCATACTTTGGCTCTAATTAATGAGGCAACCCATCTTTAAATTTCATTATCAAAATCATGAAAAATTATACATCCAAATATTTCTAATATATACTATTTACATTCATGTATCTATTTGACCAAAATGAAATTTGTTGATCGATTCAAATGCTTTTATGCAAATGCATTCAGTCTGTAAGAGACTAGCTGTTAAGATGGTAGACTGGAACATCAAGTACTGGTATCTCAATGCTGCTGACAGAGAGACAGTTGAGGCTGATGATGCCACATAACTTCGAGAGACCTTATCCTCTTAGCTACAGCCTTCTCAAACCAGTTTTAAACAGTTACCTTGAGTAGCTTGTTGATCAGGTTGTTGGGCTATAGTAGTATTTTCTTGACTTGCTGTATTATCATGTTGATCATTATTAGATACGGTTGTATTATTTTGATCTTGATTAGGTAAATATTGACTCAATATATCCATTTCATCATCAAAAGCAGCAGCTGCAGCAGCCAATGTACTGTCATGACCTTCTTTAGATTGGCGGGGTTTTGTCTTACTGTAAAAACAATCAAAAGCATTTAGAAAATCATGGAAGCTGGAAGATACATCAAAATCTCTTAAAACTCAATTCCCAATCACTATTTCATAATTCTTTTTGACATGTTACTCAAAATATATGACATTTTACAATTTTATAAGTGTAGTTTTTGAAAAACCTTACTCTGATTTTAGAAAACCTTACTCTGTTCTGGAAAACCTTAAAGTAGTTACTGAATGACGTTATAAATGGGGTTTATATTATGTAATATAGTCTTAAATCACTTAATGAAAAGAAAAAAAATTATTTCAAGCAACCAGTGTCTTTTTCTTTTGATTTTTCTACCCCCGACCACGCCCATGCCATTGAAACGAAAATCATCGGAAAACATCGGAGATCTCCGGCAATGACGTCATCTCAGGAACGAATTCGACGTGAATAATGGCCGATCGTGTTATTTAAATCTAAATCATTCCTGCCAATTATTGTTTTCATGGTGAATAGGTGCGTTTTGTTGGGCTGCAGTGCCGTAGCAGACCGTAGAAAAGGCATATCTCTCCATTCTTGGCCACGATTTGTCAGAGTAACCAGGAAGAACTTCGAAAATCCAACGCCAACGAATAAATCCAAGGTGCTCTGTTCTCAACATTTTAACAACGACTGTTTTGATGTTAATAATTCGGATGCTCGGCTCGAAAGTGAATATCAGACAAGGGGAGTGCCTTTTTTTACAACCAAAAGCCTAAGGGCCTATTGCTGTAAGTGTAAAAACGCCGATTCTCGACCTTTCTAATCTCTACATTCTACAAAGGCCAAGGCAAGGTCACTTATTTATTGACACTATAACTGTCTTGAGCATAGGTATCCTGTTTGTGTTCGTCGAGCTCACGCGAATAGCCGAATTTATGTTATGTGTTATTAGGTTATGAAATGAACAATTTGTCGTAATCACAAAATAACTCATCTATTATGGCAATAGCTTTTTATTGTTATGCCGTGTCTATTAAACTCTATAGAATGTATTGTCCAGTCTCCAAACCGCCTCTCTAATTCTGTTGTCAAACGCTGGATAATCGCGACATTAGATAACGAGAATGTAAAAAAGAAATTGATTAGCTGATATAGATAGTTACTGTCCAATCAGGCTACCGATTGTTCGTGCACCCGTTTAACGTTTTTGTTTACTTTTTACTCTCATTTGAAGAATTTGCGACCATCAGCAAAGGCCAGTTAATTATCAATTGCAATAATCACTACTTCATAGTCTAAGAATGAAATTAAGGTTCCTGCTGCTTCGTCGTAAAAAAATTGAAAACATCGCCGATTTTTCGATGACAAATTGCATAATTTTATCGAAAGAATAGGCCTAGGTGGGAGAGGGTCGAACAAATGCGGCTCCATTTCCATTGGTCTTACAGCGATTTCACGGTCATCATCGCTTACATTGCTGCCTATGCTATCATCGGAATCAAAATCAACAATTCCGGGAAAAGCACTGTCCGACAAATCAGAGGAATCACGGAAACTATCAGTATCCACCGTACTACATGTACTATCACTGTCAGCCATTTTGCCTTCTCGGTTCATGAGATGACGTCACGTCATGTGAAGCGGGTTTATTTTTGTTTTCTGAAATCGCGAGAAAGTCAATTTTCAAAAGCAGATTTCTCTAAATCTACTCAATGAATCAAGTCGGGATTTTTTGTGTACCCTTTCCAGGTGGTATATTTACTATAATTGGGGGAAAATAAGCTGGTCTAAATGGCGATCAGTTACTACTTTAATTCATTAGTAATCTCAGTCAGATCTAGTAGATCTACTTGGCAACAATGATCTGAAGAAATTATTTTGGTGCTCTTGCTCATACCAACAAAAATATTTCACAATAAAAATTTCCCTACTCTATCTGTGAGGACTTTTGGATTAGTCCATATCAAACATTGAGCTTTTTAACGACTTTTCGAAGTTTGAAAGCATTTATGGCTGCTACTTACCTTTTTACTGGAGGGTTAGAAGGCTGAGGCACTGGAAGATTAAGACATAAATAGTCATTTTCATCCAGGTGTTTTTCTTGTTTATAACAATCTACCAGCCATTTGGAGGAAACAACATTAGGTCTGAAATGGAAAAAGTATTTGAATGAATCTTTCAAAATGTTTACTGCCAAAAACTGAAAACTGTGTAAATCATTCATGCTTTATATTCAAAACAAAAGAAATAAATAACATAAACTTACCGAAATTCTCCTGATTTTAGTAAGTTAATATCTGAATCAATATGTTCACCAATTATAACATGGGTAACACTTTCATTGATATTATTAAACCTGAAAAATATTTGACAAAAAATTGTCATTGGAAGTATATACATAAAGATAGCTTGCCAGGCAAGGTAACATACGCCCACTTCAGCAAACAGAATATTCCATGTTTTTTCGTTTAATCAAGGGTAATAACTCATAAACCGACATCTGGAATCCCACTATTTTTAAACTTGTTCCGAGATGTTATTAAGATGAATACAAATACTAAGTTTCATTCAAATCGGATAAAATCTACAGCTTCTATTGCGTACACAAGTAAATTTTAACATTTTCTCATTAAATCAATGGTAATAACTCATAAACAGACATCTGGAATCATGCCATTTTTGAACTTGTCTAAGATATTATCAAGATGAATACACATACCAAGTTTCATTAAAATCTGATGAAAACTACAGCTTCTATTGTGTACACAAGTGCATATTAACGTTTTTCATTTAATCAAGGGCCATAACTCATTAACCGACATCTGGAATCGTGCCATTTTCGAACTTGTCAGAGATATTATCAAGATGAATACACATACCAAGTTTCATTCAAATCGGATGAAAACTACAGCTTCTATTGCCTACAGAAGTAAATTTTAACGTTTTTCAATTTAATCAAGGGTAATAACTCATAAACAGACATCTGGAATCATTCGAACTTGTCTGAGATACTATCAAGATGAATACACATACCAAGTTTCATTCAAATTGGATAAAATCTACAGCTTCTATTGCGTACACAAGTAAATTTTCAACATTTTCTCATTAAATCAAGGGCAATAACTCATAAACAGACATCTGGAATCATGCAATTTTCGAACTTGTCCGAGATATTATTAAGATGAATACACATACCAAGTTTCATTCAAATCGGATGAAAACTACAGCTTCTATTGCGTACACAAGTGAATTTTAACGTTTTTTCATTTAATCAAGGGCCATAACTCATAAACCCCCATCTGGAATCGTGCCATTTTCGAACTTGTCAGAGATATTATCAAGATGAATACACATACCAAGTTTCATTCAAATCGGATAAAAACTCTGGCCTGTATCCCGTACACAAGTAATCGTTGACGGACATGGGCGATGGCAATATACGTCCACATTTTCATGTGGGCGTATAAAAACTAAATAGTTTTCAACCATTGTATTCTTTAACAGAGAAGTCCTAGTCAAATCAAATTCGCTTTATTCAGCTACTGTACAGATTTCAGGCATCAGGTTTGACAATTCAGTACATGTGGATAAAGTATTCTTTTTATTTCTCAAAACTAAATTTGTAAAGTATATCTACTAAGAATATTCCATACACTCCTTGTTAAACTCAATAAATACTCTAATCTTTCAACCAATATTTATTCATTTCCATTCATTGGCGTCCTCACATTCCTGGGGGGGACAGAATCACATGACACGACTCCAGAAAGTTCAAGAATAAAGTAAAAGTAAGTAATAATAAAGATAAGAGATAACAGAAGATGTAAAGGTTTGAATAAATCATGTATCATGAATAACAAAGGTTAACAGTCCTTAACACAGTTTACCTAAGATCTATACCTTGACATAAATTTGAAACTAACCTTGTTGCTCCACCAGCATTGATGATTTTACGTAATTTATCTAATGTTGGATTACGGAACCCACTCAAATATATCTGAAACAAAACGGAAAAATTGTAGGAGGCTAAAAAGTCAACGGTTTGGAGGGACTGCAAAGTTTAATCTATCTAATATATACTGAAAATGGTTTAACGATTGCAAGTTAAAACAACATGCCATACTTTCAAATACTGTCTCAACACTTTAGTAATTTGGCTTCTATTGTTTCTTGATTGTTAATGTAATGAAAACTTTCTCTTGAATTCGAAGCCTTAAGATACTGCGTCTTAGAATAGAAATAAAATAAAAAAATTGTAAACTTGGCCAATAAGAACATAATATATTCATCAGTAGATAAACCTGCTGCCATGAATAACATAACAGAATCTCATATAATAGGATAAATTCAAAAAACTTAATAATTATCCATAAAATTGATCATAATAAATTGATTAAGCATCTTTCAATAATTAATTAGTTCTATGATTTTTCCAGATTTTACAGGGATTTCTTACTTAATGACATTAGGTTAGTTCATTGATGAAAAAATACTACTATTCAAAATTCTTGAGAACTTAAATTTTATGTCAATTCTTAAAGGCAGTATCACATTTAGGCGATTGTGAAGATGTTATACCACTACAACTACCTATTTTCACAACCTCTTTTAGGACAGGCTTGTCACTGAGCATACAAAATGGCCGTGTGTAAATGTTAAAGCTGAATTCTAAGGCCTACCTTCAAGCCATCAAGAAAGAAGTCTTTAATAGTTTTATTAAGATCAATATCAACAGTAGCTGTAGATTTATCAGGCAAAATGGACAAGTTTATCACGGATTCCATATTATGACCATGCATCATAGAAGCATTAGATATTCCACTTATATCTCCTAAATGAGACTCTTGAACTGAAAAATAAAAAAAACACAAATACAATTCGCACATTGTCATAACAACCATATCATAGAATGAACTATTTTACTGTTATAATTACACATATTGGCAATGCCATTCAATATGAAAAACAGAAAATTGACATTTTGAAAATCTTTGTGTACAAAACTAAACAATTTTATTAACCCTTTCAAGGAACATCTTCATCATCTGTATGATAAACAGCTAAAAACATTTCCACTCTTATGTTAATCACTTTCAGATCTAAGTTGACTTACCAACCATGGAAATTGCTAATGTTGCTAATTCTGAAATGAATTCTACACAATAGAGAGACTCTGAATGAAATGAGAATACATACTGCGACTGATATCTTTAGTTGGTGTTGAAGTTGAGTTGGATGTTTTTCTACTAATATCATTATCAGTATACAATAAACTGTACTGTTCTTCTGGTTGACAATATCCCTTCTCTACAGACTGATATACCCAATCAATTGTCACTGTGTGTATCTTCCATTTCATGGCAAACGCATACTTCCTTCCTGAAATATATAATAAACATATATTATCAATGCTAAATAACACACAAGGACATGGTCAAGTCTCACATTCAGCCCATGGGGCAAGACATTGGAGAAAAAAAAATGACTGCTCGAATACATTTTTTACCATTTATACAATGTGAAATTACTTATACAATGTGAAATTACTTATTACTTATACAATGTGAAATTACTTATACAATGTGAAATTACTTATTACTTATAAAATTACTTATACAATGTGAAACTAGAATTCCTTACAATTATGAACGTATTTCGAGAGCCTTAAAATATTATGTAGGCTAAATTTGAAATGACCTACATCTAGACAATATATTGAATACCATTTGACCTAGTTTTCAAACTCAAAAAATAATTAGGTCATACCTTCCGTAACGGTTAAAAATGGCGAAAATATGAAAATTATCAATTTTTGCTGTATTTAAGTACACTTATCTCTGTGAATTTTTTCAAGTAAGCCAAATAAAAAAATACCTACTCGTAGACAATATATTGAATATTATTTGACTTAATTTTCAAGGTCATAGATTAAGTGGGTCACACCTTCCGTAGCCGTTAAAGTGACCTAATTTTGAAAAAATCGAAATTTGAATAATTCGAAAAAAAATACGAAATTTAAAAATCGGCCTCCAAGAAAAGGTAGATAATGATCCAACGTACCTATGTGCTAAATTTCATCGAAATCGGTCTATCAATAGTGTCTGAATTTCGGATTTAAGAATTGTAACGAAAATTCAAAATGGCGGCCGATATGGCAGCTTGACCTAATTTTTTAGGTCAAATCGATTACTATTGACAAGTTATTTATAAAACAGTTTTCACTTTTCACCTAGCTGTTATAGACCAGAAGTTACGTAATTACGTCATTTGAGACTAAATCGGAAGTGGAATTTTTTTTTTCAAAATTTTTCAAAAATTATAATCATATCGCCTATCAACTGGTAAAGTTTCACAATTTTACCATTTATATTAAACGAGAAATCACGGTCTGAAATTTTTGCCGATGACCCTTGAATATTGAATTGCAAATCGTGGGTAAAATATTTAACCTAATTACATACAACCTCCTATAATTGTTAGTTGACAAATACATTGAAGTTTTCAAATCTGAAAATCAGGTCAAAATCGAACTGAAAATAAACTTGCTAAAGCAAAAAAACCTCAACTTCCGGTTCTCACTTCCGGTCAAAGATAGAACTTCCGGTTTGGTTTTATTTGATAATAGAAATCATTCTAAGATCAACTGTAGATTTAGAATTTCTGTACCTTTTACCAGTTTGTCTACAAACTCATCCAAGAATCGCAAAAAAAAAAAAAAAAAAAAATAAAACTAGAATTGCTTACAATTATGAACGTATTTCGAGAGCCTTAAAATATTATGTAGGCTAAATTTGCAATTACCTACATCCAGACAATATATTGAATATCATTTGACCTAGTTTTCAAAGTCATAAAATAATTAGGTCACACCTTCCGTAACGGTTAATGATGGCGAAAATATGAAAATTATCAATTTTTGCTGTATTTAAGTACACTTATCTCTATGAATTTTTTAAGTAAGCCAAATTTAAAAAAATCTACTCGTAGACAATATATTGAATATTATTTGACCTAATTTTCAAGGTCATAGATTTAGTGGGTCACACCTTCCGTACCCGTTAAAGTGACCTAATTTTGAAAAAATCGAAATTTAAATAATTCGAAAGAAAATACGAAATTTGAAAATCGGTCTCCAAGAAAAGGTAGATAATGATCCATTGTATCTATGTGCTAAATTTCATCAAAATCGGTCTATCAGTAGTGTCTGAATTTCGGATTTAAGAATTGTAACGAAAATGGCGGCCGATATGGCAGCTTGACCTAATTATTTAGGTCAAATCAATTACTATTGACAAGTTATTTATAAAACAGTTTTCACTTTTCACCTAGCAGTTATAGACCGGAAGTTACGTAATTACGTCATTTGAGGCTAAACCGGAAGTGGAATTTTTATTTTCACATTTTTTCAAAAATTATAAACATATCGCCTATCAACTGGTAAAGTTTCAAAATTTTACCATTTATATTAAAGGAGAAATCACGGTCTGAAATTTTTGCTGATGACCCTTGAATATTGAATTGCAAATCGTGGGTAAAATATTTAACCTAATTGCATAAAACCTATAATTGTTAGTTGACAAATACATTGAAGTTTTCAAATCTGAAAATCCGGTCAAAATCGAACTGAAAATAAACTTGCTAAAGCAAAAAAACCTGAACTTCCGGTTCTCACTTCCGGTCAAAGATAGAACTTCCGGTTTGGTTTTATTTGATAATAGAAATCATTCTAAGATCAACTGTAGATTTAGAATTTCTGCACCTTTTACCAGTTTGTCTGCAAACTCATCCAAGAATTACAAAAAAAAAAAAAAATAATAATAATCCGAACGATTACAATACGTTTTCGCCAAAGTCAAAATACGTAATAATCCGAACGATTACAATACGTTTTCGCCAAAGTCGAAATACGTAATTACTTATTACTTGTAAAATGTGAAATTACTTATACAATGTGAAATTACTTATTACTTATAAAATGTGAAATTACTTATTACTTATACAATGTGAAATTACTTATTACTTATAAAATGTGAAATTACTTATTACTTATAAAATGTGAAATTACTTATTACATATAAAATGTGAAATTACTTATTACTTATAAAATGTGAAATTACTTATTACATGTACTTATACAATGTGAAATTACTTTTAGAGAGAAACACAATTAACTGTTTGAACGTGTGGTTAAAATCTAATTTATGTGTTTATTGTGATAAGCAGATTTCATTCTTTGACAATTTGAAACAGTGTTTACAATCTGTAACAAGGTTTTAAATCAGTTTATTATACATGCTAATTAATTGGTGCTTTTACGTTGTTAACCATCAAGCTAGGTTCTGATACAATGATTCACTTTTACTACCTTCGAATGGTATCATATAGTGAAAATGACAAAATAATATAGCATACACAAGTGGCCACCCACAACATCTTAATTATTTCTTTCAATTCCAACAAAATGGAATAATTCGTCAGCAAATTTATATAAAATTATCAAACATTTATTAGATTTTTTTGACACCTTTGTGTAATTTACCAGCTGTATACTGAAATTCATAGCATAGTCTCTACTTGTGACCTAGGCCAGTGCTTCTATAGGAAAGCATCTCTTTTAACACTCTTAACCAGCTCAAAAAGTCGTATGAAGACTGCTACATGCAGTCTGACTAAAATTTCAAGCAGCCATTTCATTTGCTGGACATTTTTTAAAATAGTAAGTTTACCTTTTGGTTCATTGGTAATAAGATGTGTACATGAATCTTTTGTCATTTCACCAGAAAACTTTCCACCTGAAGTGAACAATGTAAAAATTTTAAAAAATCTGTTTAAAGAAAATGCCTTTACTATTTTTTTAGATAAATTTGTTCTGTTGTATAGAAGCTGCACAAAATTACAAAAACACAACTTGTTTCTACCTGAATCTTGTACCTGAGATGTGAAATAAATTAGTTAAGAAATCTAGGTAAGGCTTCTCTTTATAGATAATGCTCAGCCTGGGAAAATGAAGACAGACAATGCCATGATGTGAGCAATTGGGTAAACATTGTCAAACAAAAGGATAATAGCTATTTTATTTTTCAACTTTGACATTTGCAAGCCTTGGTTTATCATCCAATCTGTAAGACAGGTCACAGTGAACATGTTAATACACAAACCTTCAGATTCTATTAGATGTTTAACTTCTATCCTTAAAGACTGTGTTAGACCAGAAACAGTGACATTAAATCCTTTGAACACTGGACATCTATATTTACTAAAAATATCATCTGATGCATGGACATGTCTGAAACCAAACAAAATATGTTCTCTTTTTCAAATAGAAAATGAAATTCATTTGAGTAAATATTCATGTAAGAAAATAGTTTTAAAAACAAAATATCTACACATTCTTCTACTTTTAAGTATTTTTAAACCAATTTTCCTATTTTCAGTCACACATCTGTTGGGCTTCATTCATTCAACCTAAATGTTCTCTTATTATTAAATAGCTGTACCATTAGATATCATCAGCATTTGTGTTACAATATACATGAAAGCCCTTCTATCATTTAGCTTACATGACAGAAAATCACAAATCCCTTTATGTTTTGAAATTTAGAGTATCAATTTTAAAAAAATGACAACATCCATTTCAAAATAACTAACATAAAGTTCAAACAGTTACCTATAACGTGATTTCTCCCAAACTGCTTGAACCCATTCTGGTGACATAATGTCTTTCTTTAAAGATGCTGCTACCTGCAAAATACAAAATCAGAAAAGATCTATATATAAATTTTAGAATAAAAATGCTTTTTTAGTGCAGGATTAATCACCTGGTATATGCCACATTTGGTCATTTTCACTGTTTGAGAAGCTCGTAAAAGCGTGGAATATTCTCTTTCCTACAGAAGAGAAAAACATTGTATTCAGTACTATAATACTCATAATACTAATACTTTAATAGTAATTCTGTTTTTATTTTATAATACTAATACTGTAACAGTAATTCTGTTTTTATTTTATAATACTAATACTGTAACATTATATCTGTTTTTTTTTTATAAAACTGATACTGTAACAGTAATTCTGTTTTTTTTTATAATACTAATACTACAACAGTAATTCTGTTTTTATTTTATAATACTTATACTACAACAGTAATTCTGTTTTTATTTAATAATACTAATACTGTAACATTATATCTGTTTTTTTTTATAATACTGATACTGTAACAGTAATTCTGTTTTTTTTTATAATACTAATACTGTAACAGTAATTCTGTTTTTATTTTATAATACTTATACTAACAGTAATTCTGTTTTTTTTTATAATACTAATACTGTAACAGTAATTCTGTTTTTATTTAATAATACTAATACTGTAACAGTAATTCTGTTTTTTTTTTATAATACTAATACTGTAACAGTAATTCTGTTTTTTTTTTTTTATAATACTAATACTACAACAGTAATTCTGTTTTTTTTTTTATATTAATTATAATACTTCTTTGGTGGGGTTCATAAGCACAGGGGTTAGAGCGTTGGTTCTTTATGTCATGACGTTATTTGCTTGGATAGTTTGAAAATGTCAGATGGGAGTTAATCTCGATCGGCTTGTGAAAATCCGATGGCCTTGAATAAGTCGTCTTCACTCATCCAGTCCACCCAGCTGTAAATGGTAAGGGATAATCCGGGAATGATCAATGCCAAGAGGTTTGGCTAAGGACCGACTGGTAGAATACTGTAGATCCCTGTTACGGGGACTTGTGAACCTAATTTGTTATCCTTGTAAAATATAGTTGTTTCAATTTCTTGGCTTCAACAAGTAATTGTTGAATTTCATTAAAATGAATAAATAAAGTACATACACTATATTTGTTACTGCCAACCTCCCCAGCTACAAGATGAGTAACAGCATCAGTAAAATCTTTAAAAACAGTTCCACCCATTAACTCTATCTTTTCATGTATCTTAGCCTGCAATTATTAAATAATGCAATAATCATTTGAACCATTGAAAGGGATAGCTTTGGGGATGATTTTGGCCTGGAAAAAATCCAGACTCTGAGACCAAGGTAAAATCAATCCCCTACCTGATTTTCCAGACTAGAGATAGGTCAAAGTTAATGTATGGGGAGATTCATGGCCTGGTGTATTCTTGATTCTGAGACTAGGGTACAACTGACCACCGAAAAATGCCAGATCTTTAACTGCTGTATTTTCTGTACATAAACAGCAATAGAATTCAGTAATTTTTTTGGTCCTTATATCCCCTATATTGACTCATTCACAAAAACATTTGTGGGTAGGTTGAAGCAAGGGTTGACCATGTATTACAAATTTATTTGCTTACCCTTTGATCTTTGTCAATGCTACTACAACTAATTTTGAGATCTTTCATTGCAAGATTATAAATAGGACTTCTTCTTTTAGGTATTTCCTGCAACCCAATAATCAACAAATAAATATCTAGTAAATCTGCTTATATAGCCCTTTCATTAACAAAATTAACAGAGTTAAAACAAATAAAGTCAGATTGAAAGGAATGGAAAGAGGTTTTCTACACTTGTAGCAAGGACACATATAAAATCAATTTGCGTCATTGCAGTTTTAAACATAGCTCATGATACACATAAAAAAGTTGGATCCCCTCTAAAGTAATTTATTTTGTATGAGGTTTTAAGAATCGTTTATTTCTTTCAAGTGGTAGAGGGTAGATGAGAGATTATCTGATGGATTGATATCAGAAAATAGTTTTAATCTTCATCTGTTTACTCATAAAGAAAGGCAAATTCTAATGATATGCATTCTCAAGAGGTTAATCAAGCCAATGCGTACTTGGTTACCAATTATTTTAAATATTCAGTTCAGGCCCATTGCATTAATATTATAATTTTTATAACTCACCATTTTCATGAGTAAATTTGATAAAATACACTGAGGTCCCATGATTCTAGAAATTAAAAGGACACAAAGTTGAAATGATAGTTCAGACAGGTTGATTTGGATCTTGAATACATAAGAATTGTTTTCAGAATTACTAGAATTGTACAAAAATTCCATAATTCTTTCAAAAATAACTGAAAGAAGGAATTTCACTGTCCTTTTTTTAAATGGTTGAGTGTCAAGAAATGACATTCAAAAGCAGATCATCGTGGACACACATGCATTTGAATTCTAAAGTTTGGTCACTATTTCTGAACACTGATAATAGCAAAAAAATCCCATTTCTGAGAATACAGTAAAAGTGGTCAAACTGATGGAAAACCTGTCCGTTTAAATAAGCTTTGGTTTCAAAATAATTTGGAAATATTTTGAAAAACACTCTTGAAACTCATCAATGAATCTAATATCCAGCATTTCATATTTTATAAGCATGCTTGTCTTGTATGCTTCAAATTGTAAAGTATCAATGCAAAACTATGTGCGAGACTACAAATTCATTCGCGCCAAGATGCTCTTGATTGAAAGAGTCTTTTTGAAGTCAATAAACAAATAAAAAACATCTCAATTTAATTTTGACTGGTACAACCATTTGCAGGGATTTATAAACATAATAGGTTATTGTATTTATATTTTGTATACAGCATTTAGATTGTAAATTACTTTTGCAAGAGTCCATCTGATTTCTCCTGTATTTGAGCAAATATTTAGGCCTTATATGTATCACAATGTATGAATTCACAGATGTATCTTGCCAGCATCAGCTGATGCCAAATGGTGCATCACAATCTGTCATTCTTAAATACAGTTATAAATAACTGTTAATCTAAGCTGTATTACCTGAATCCTAGTGTAGATAAATGAGCAAAGGCCTCTCCTTCAAAAGGATCAAAAATAAAACAAACATTCCTGGCTTTCTCTTGATATTCCATACATTTCTCTTGACTTATCCATTCGGTTTCGATTTTATGACTTCGCATCGTCTGAAATTGAAGCACACTAAAATTATTATATCAAAAATAAATTTGTAAACATAATTTGAATCATATAATGTTGGACTGATCCAATAAATATTTCTTGTGTGTACTGGGGATACTGAAATAATCTGTGGTTCCTGGGTTTAATAAAGTCATTTTCATAAGATAAGTTTGAGGCCTTTGCCATTATAGATTGCGTGATAGTTTTTATGGAATTGCAGGACTCACAGATTTAATTCCATTTACAATTCTACAAGGTAGCTGTGAAACAAAAAATTAAAGTGTTAACAGCAGTTGTGGAATAAACCTCAGGATCTGCACTAAAGCTATCGCAAGATTTTTAAGCATCGCTTCTTCCAGTTGCATCAGGAAATCAATCACATTGTGAGTGACAAGAACGCTTTGTTAGCAACATGTTCACTGCACGGTAGCCTAATAGCCATATTACTTTAATTTACCTCAAAAGCCTCTTCTAATACAGGTGATGAGTTCTCATCAGAAGACCGGACACACTTTATCACAGTTTCAACTTCAGCCATGTTTGTCCTTCAAACTAGACAGATTCTATATTTGTCTGGGTATCTTTTTATTACCTGAAATCTAAGAATTTAAATTCAAATCAAATTGTACACAAGGTTATGAATAAGCTTACCGATCTGAATCCATAATCAAAAATTATTAATTCCAATTTTTAATAGTTTTATTTCATTATTTCAATGCCATTTTTTCAACAAACCTTTAGTCTAACTTTTATTAACAGAGAACTTCTTGAGAAGTATTTGAGAATACTGACAGTTACAAATATAAATTTTGTGTCTTATTTAAAAATATTGATTTTGATAAAGATCTAAATTGATCAGATGCAATGAGTTTTAGAGTAAGGCCCCTACTACATTGTTATGACATTTAGGATTCAGCTGGGAATATATGTATATAGCTAAAATCTTAAACAATGATCCTTTCACTTTCAATGTTTGACCCATGTAACAGATTAATTTTTGATTTTGGCTAGTTGGGTTGACATATCAAAGACACCATTAGGCCTAGATCTAGTACAGGGCCTAATCCTAATGGCATATTGCTTGAATTCGATTATTCTAAATCTACCCATCATTTGTAATGTCAACATAAATAAATGATCATTGGTTGCTATTTATGTATGTAGTAAACTATTGTATTTTAAAATGGATATTTTTTACGCTTTGTTTACCATTTTGCTGATTGTCAACTTTCACGCAACTTCCCCGCCAAATTGAAATCCTCGTTTTGTACGGTACTTTACGAGAAAATGAGGCTCAGACGATTTATAAAAATTTCACGGAAACGAAACAATTTATTAGAGGGGGTTGCATCTACATGGTAACAGGTGTTATGATTTTGTAGTAAAATGTTAGTTAAGGGTGTTATAAGAGATGCTCTTCAATCGAAGATATGAAACTCGCAAAAGATTTAAGTAGTGTGTGAGTGTGATTCTACTTCTAGTCTAGTTGGACTTTTTTATAAACATAAAACAGGTAAACAGAAGCGGTAAGTGCAGCGATATATATAGGCCTCCCGCCCCGGTAGTCATTTTTATCTGTTATAAAAAAGGGTTCGTACGTTGCCATAGCATAGCGAAGCGAAACCCTTTCGTCTACGATTTTGATTAAGTGTAACGAAGTAAAACCCATTTTGTCTTCGTTTATAATCAGCCTTATAAGTTATGGGGGATTTACCTGATTTACCTGATCTTCGATCTGTGTTAAGCATTGGATGCTTCTAGATCACCTCGTTATTATTTGGGTTGTGTGCGCATACGTGAAAAACAGATTGTCATTCGAATTAGCATGGGTTCTCATATTCTGGTTACTGCATTGTGGAGGGGTTGAATTTAATGGTATCATGTTTCCAGGCTTTGTTTAGGTTAGATTTAAACTGGTTTAGAGTTTCAGAGGTTACAACATATTCAGGCAGTGAGTTCCAATTATTTACGACTCTTGAAGTAAAGAAGAACTTTCGAATGTCCAGTCTGGAGGTTCGCTTTTCAATCTTTTGGGTGTGGCCTCTAGTCTTCACAATTCTTGACCTAGTGATAAATTCATGGTTGGGGAGGTAGTCGATTCCATTCAAAAACCGGTAAACTTGGATGCAGTCGTACCTCTTTCTGCGATATTCCAGGGTAGGTAGGCCAAGTATTTTGAGTCTTTCTGTGTATGTTCTGTTGTATAGTCCTCTTACAATTTTTGTTGCTCGTCGCTGGGTATTTTCAATGTTCTGTATCTTTTTTAGATAGTGAGGATACCAGACTGTAGTAGCGTATTCCAGAGTAGGTCGGATCAGTGATTTGTATATTGGTAGGAACATGTCTTTTTCTATGGGATTAAACGTTCTTTTCACCATTCCAATTAATCTGTTGGCTTTCTTGATGTTATTGCTGATGTGAGAACTAAATTTTAGGTTATCTTGGATTGTTACTCCCAGATCCTTTTCTTCTTTGGTTGTTTCGATACTTTGGGAGATAGTGCTATTGCCTAGGGTGTACTTGTGTTTCTTGTTGTTGAAACCAAAGTGCATGGACTTACATTTGTCAGCATTAAATTCCATCTGCCAAGTAGTGGACCAGTTCTTGTATTTTCTTTATGTCTTCATCAGTTAAACTGGGGCCAAAAAGTTTGGTGTCATCAGCGAACAGCTTTACAAACGAGTCAACTATTTCTGGAATGTCGTTAATATATACCAAAAAGAGCACAGGGCCAAGAACACTACCTTGAGGAACGCCACTGGTTACATCAGTCCATGGAGATAAAGTTCCATTTAGTATGACTCTTTGTTTTCTGCCTCTGAGGAAGTTTTCAATCCATTTCAGTACGTAGCCTGTTATACTGAGAGATTCTAGTTTCAGAAGTAATCTTGTGTGGGGTACCTTATCGAAGGCTTTCTTGAAGTCAAAATATATAACATCGATCGGGTAGGAGTTATCAACTTGGTTGGTGACATAGTCAAGATAGTCTAAGAGTTGGGTTGATGTAGATCTGTGGGACCTGAAGCCATACTGGTGAATAGTTAGTAGATCGTTTATGCCGGGGAATTTGTGTCAAAATTCGATGTTATGTAGTTGGCGCTTTTACATCACAGATGTTGCAAGCATTAAGTGAAAATACAAAAATCGGACAGGTCTGATGTTAAAAATCAGTTCACAAAGTACTTATATCTCATGTTTAATTCTTTTTATCAGACAACAAATTCAACAAATCATAATACATTTCACATTTTAACTTAAACTTTTCTTTTTTTACATTTTACTTTTATTCTTTTACAAATGTCTCACTACAATCAACATGTGACCATTCACTAGTTACTTTCAACATTTGCATTTTCTTTCCTGAAACGCATATTATGCATTATGTCTTACTACATTTGTCTTTTGTATTCTAACATTTCTACTTAGCATCGCAACTCAGGGTCATATGCAAATTAGTTTCCCACAGCCTCTTAATGAAATCTCGCGTGATCTAATCATATCTTGTCACAATGAATTCTCCTGAACATGAGATAACTCTAGTCAGACTTTATTAGGAGTCAGACCACTATTATTCACCCTCAGACTTCATTAGGAGTCAGACCACTAATTATTCACCCATGTCCTCCAACTTTCCATTAAAGAAAAATCACTTTCCACATGAAAAAATATTTATTCCAAAGATAAATTATAAATATTTTGTATGGTCATGACCAATGAATTTTCGAGCTGTTGAAAGTGCAAGTACACCACCGCTACCTCATTGGACCATATGCATTGGGTCATCGGTAAAATCTGAAATCAAACATAAATTCAGTCCTTCAATTTAAAAGAAAAATTCAAAAGGTAAATATTGCAAAAAGTAGGGAGGCCCAAAATTGGAGAATTTTTAAATATATATGGCACATGAACTTTGAACTACAATCTTGAATTAGTGGTCAGTATACAGTTTTATGACTAGACCAACATGTTGATAATACTACGTATCTCTGCTGAAGGCAGTGAGAGACTAGATGATTCGGTCTATGCAGACACGTGCTTATTAAAAAACGGAATTCCGAAAATCGAAGTGTTTTACTTCTGAATTTTATTAAATGGTAAGTTGATCCAAAATAAGGATGTTGGTGAAATAAGTTAATTGATGTAGGCCAAGAATTTCAGAATCGAGAGTGAATTCCCATCCATTTATGTTTGTCTAAGCACAGGAGTATTGGTAGGCCTGGACTTTTTTTTCTATTTCCAAGTAAAGTAGGCCTATTGGATTGGACTGGGACGTGAAGCAAAGTGGAGGTCTGTCTGTTACAAATTTATTTAGTTTGTGCTTAATTTTCAGTACTTTTTTGATGGTCATAGTGGAAATCCCTACTCCTAAATCTTTTATATACGCCCACATTGTAATGTGGTCGTATATTGTCGTCACCCCTGTCCGTCGGTCTGTCGGTCCGTCGGTCCGTCCGTCCACAATTGCTTGTGAACGCGATAGAGACTACAGTTTTCATCGGATTTAAATGAAACTTGCTGTGATCATTTGTATTGGTGAGATCTCGGACAAGTTCGAAATTGGCTATTTTTCGATGAACAGTTTTTGAGTTATTGCAATTGATTTGGTCAAAACACATCAAAATTGGCTTGTGAACGCGATAGAGACTACAGTTTTCATCGGATCTGAATTAAACTTGCTGTGATTTATTATATTAATGAGTTCTTGGACAAGTTCCTAATTGACAATTTTTCGATGAACGGTTTTTGGGTTTTGCACTTGACTTAGTCAAAACGCGTCAAAATTGGCTTGTGAATATGATAGAGACTACAGTTTTCATCAGATTTAAATGAAACTTGCTGTGATCATTTATATGGATGAGATCTCGGACAAGTTTGAAATTGGTGATTTTTGAGTTATTGCCCTTGATTTAGTAGAAACACATCAAAATTGGCTTGTGAACGCTATAAAGACTACAGTTTTCATTGGATTTGAATGATATTTGCTGTGATCATTTATATTGATAAGTTCTTGAACTTGTCCGAGATCTCACCAATACAAATGATCACAGCAAGTTTCATTTAAATCCGATGAAAACTGTAGTCTCTATCGCGTTCACAAGCAATTGTGGACGGACGGACCGACAGACCGACGGACAGGGGTGACGACAATATACGACCACATTACAATGTGGGCGTATATAAAAGATTTAGGAGTAGGGATTTCCACTATGACCATCAAAAAAGTACTGAAAATTAAGCACAAACTAAATAAATTTGTAACAGACAGACCTCCACTTTGCTTCACGTCCCAGTCCAATCCAATAGGCCTACTTTACTTGGAAATAGAAAAAAAAGTCCAGGCCTACCAATACTCCTGTGCTTAGACAAACATAAATGGATGGGAATTCACTCTCGATTCTGAAATTCTTGGCCTACATCAATTAACTTATTTCACCAACATCCTTATTTTGGATCAACTTACCATTTAATAAAATTCAGAAGTAAAACACTTCGATTTTCGGAATTCCGTTTTTTAATAAGCACGTGTCTGCATAGACCGAATCATCTTGTCTCTCACTGCCTTCAGCAGAGATACGTAGCATTATCAACATGTTGGTCTAGTCATAAAACTGTATACTGACCACTAATTCAAGATTGTAGTTCAAAGTTCATGTGCCATATATATTTAAAAATTCTCCAATTTTGGGCCTCCCTACTTTTTGCAATATTTACCTTTTGAATTTTTCTTTGAAATTGAAGGACTGAATTTATGTTTGATTTCAGATTTTACCGATGACCCAATGCATATGGTCCAATGAGGTAGCGGTGGTGTACTTGCACTTTCAACAGCTCGAAAATTCATTGGTCATGACCATACAAAATATTTATAATTTATCTTTGGAATAAATATTTTTTTCATGTGGAAAGTGATTTTTCTTTAATGGAAAGTTGGAGGACATGGGTGAATAATTAGTGGTCTGACTCCTAATGAAGTCTGAGGGTGAATAATAGTGGTCTGACTCCTAATAAAGTCTGACTAGAGTTATCTCATGTTCAGGAGAATTCATTGTGACAAGATATGATTAGATCACGCGAGATTTCATTAAGAGGCTGTGGGAAACTAATTTGCATATGACCCTGAGTTGCGATGCTAAGTAGAAATGTTAGAATACAAAAGACAAATGTAGTAAGACATAATGCATAATACGCGTTTCAGGAAAGAAAATGCAAATGTTGAAAGTAACTAGCGAATGGTCACATGTTGATTGTAGTGAGACATTTGTAAAAGAATAAAAGTAAAATGTAAAAAAAGAAAAGTTTAAGTTAAAATGTGAAATGTATTATGATTTGTTGAATTTGTTGTCTGATAAAAAGAATTAAACATGAGATATAAGTACTTTGTGAACTGATTTTTAACATCAGACCTGTCCGATTTTTGTATTTTCACTTAATGCTTGCAACATCTGTGATGTAAAAGCGCCAACTACATAACATCGAATTTTGACACAAATTCCCCGGCATAGATCGTTTGACTCCAAGTGTGGCATAATGGCATCTCTCAAGATCGATTCCATGGTCTTGCATATAATGCTGGTCAAGCTGATTGGTCTGTAATTGTTTGTGTCTGTCTTCTTTCCTTTCTTAAAAATGGGTACTACATTAGCTGTTTTCCATGCCTCTGGTAAGGTGCCTTCTTCTAAGGATCTTCTAAAGAGTAGTTCAAATGGGCTTGCTAGTTCCGTTCCAAGTTCTTTTAAAACTTTAGGATGAATTCCATCTGGTCCTGGAGATTTGGTAGTGTTTAATTTTTCTAGTTTCCATAGAATTGTGTCTGCTGTTATTCCAGCTTTGGTGTATAGATCTTGCTAGCAATAGTTGGTATGGATATGGTGTTTTCTGTGGTGAAGACACTACTGAAAAAGTCATTAAGTTCTGTTGCCTTGTGGATATCTTCTGTAAGCAGGTGTCCCTCGCTACTGATCAGATTCTTTACAGGGTATCTTAATTTTGTTTTGGTTTGGACATACTTCCAGAAGTTCTTGGGATTTGTCTTGATGTCGTTTGCAACATTTCTTTCATACTCTCTTAGAGCCTTTCTTTGGGTAGTTGTGGCTTGGTTCCTTGACCATCTATATCTTTCATAATTTAGGTAGGTCTTATTTTTCGAGTAATTGTACCAGCACTTTCGTTTATTTCTGAGGGCTGTAATGACTTGTCTGTTAAACCATAATTTTCCTTTATTATTCTGCTTATTTGGTTTGGTGGTTGGTATGTGATCACGTATTTCTTTTTTGATTTTGTCTTGTATTGTAGACCATGTTGTTTTAGTGTCCATAAGATGAAGTTCGTTGGTCCAGTCGATCTGAGCAAGGCATGTTCTCATCTTGCTATAATCGCCTTTATAGTATCTGGGTAGTGGTTTGGTTTTTTCGGTGCTTGGAATTTCGGATGCGAATATCAAGATTAATGTAGCATGGTCGCTCTTTCCTATCGGAGACGAAATTTGGAGGTCAGCAATGGCATTTTCGTCTTTAGTGAATAATAGGTCTAATATTGATGGTGTATCCATGGATCGCATTCTGGTAGGCTCAGTTACATGTTGTATCAGGAAGTTGTCTTGTACACACTTGAGGAAATTAAAGGCACAGGAACCTGGTTGCTTGATGGTTGTTTCTGTTTTCCAATCTATGTCTCTGTAGTTGAAGTCCCCCATTATCAGGATATTATCATATTTTCCACATGCTGTTTCTATTACATGGTTTAGCACTTCGTTGTTTTCTCGTGGACTGTTTGGGCTTCTGTAGATGCATCCTACAATCACCGAACCGGATTTAACTGGGATCTTGCACCAAACCATTTCGTTGCAGTTCATTGTGGACAGATGTACCTCAGATTCTGAATTAAGATTTGCCTTGATGTAGAGAATTACTCCTCGGCCATGGTCTAGGTTATTATAATACAGATCAAAACCTTGTATGTTGAATTCAACCTCTTCCAAGTTTCCTGGGTTTTGCTTAGGTAGAAACTCTGTTATACCTATTATATCTGGGTCTACTTCATCAATTAAAACTTTTAATTCATCTCGTTTGTTTAATAAACTATCTACATTGCTGTACATGACTTTCAACTCTGTAACAGGTGCAGTATTTACAAGGTGGGTATAATTAAAACTATTGTGCTATTCTTGGTAGTAGTTCGTGTAATCTAGTGACATGTTTTCTTTGCCATAAATCATTGTCTCTTCATCCTCATAAATATTGGAATTATCGCAGGAATCATAATTTTCCAGTGTTTGTGGTTGTCTGTTTCTTCCCTGGGAAGTTGGAAGCCTGTAAGGGGACGGATATCTGTGTAATCTGTTCTCTCTAGAAGAAAGGGGCGTGCTAGCTATCATGCGGGATCTTTGGGATGGGTTTGCCTTGGTTTGGTAGTTAGTTCTGTGGGGTGGTCGGGGATGCAGTGGTTTCCTTCCTTTTACAGTCCCACCCACAGTGGTTTCCCCCTTTTTAAATTACCTAATCATATGTAAATTAGGGGGGGGAACCACTTAGAATAGGGGTGGAATTGAGGGGGAAACCACTGGGATTAAAAAGAGGTGGAAATCACTGGGGGGAAACTACTGATGAGGAACTTGTAAAAGGAGGAAACCTCTGCAAGCCGAAGTTATAGGTGTCCAGCAAAGGCTTAATTTTCTTACATCAAATAATTTAAAAAACTTGTTCTTGATGATTAAATCAGAGGGACTAGTAAAATTTCCTTATATGCATGCTGCATTGTGCGGAGAGTAAGATGTAAAAATCATTTAAAGTTTGATTGAATTGATTTCATGATAACAAGTTGATATACTAGCACTGTGAACAGTTCCGAGAGTGGCAAACAACCTCTATGGGTTAAAAAAAATATACTCGAAGTTTTATTATGTAATATTGTTACACCACAGTTTAAAGTTAATTGCATATTAATGAGAAAGTTTTTAAATGAAATGAAATGAATGGAGTTTTACGTCCTACTCTTCTGCACCTTATGGGCTAATGAAGACAGGCAACGCCATGCAGTGTGCAATGAGGGAAATTTTGCCAGGACAGCGGCATTAGCCTACTCTTTTTGCGATTTCCAACTGTCGAGGGATCTTTAACGTGCATAGCCTGTAGCACACAGGGCCTCGGTTTATTGTCCCATCCGAACGACTAGACGCTTTTTCCATGTCAGTCCCTCCGACCTGCATCACTGACAAGGGGAAACCGGGCTGAAAAATCCGAAAGTTCATCTTGACCTTTGCTGGGATTGAACCCTGGACCTTCAGGCTAGCGAGCAAGCGTCTAACCCACTGAGCCACGAGAAAGTTTTTAAGGTTCCATCATAAAAAAATTTAAGGTCAGAATTGTCAATAATATTTATTTTTGTGAATAAAACAAGAGGTTGAAATTTATCTACTATATCAAACATGGACAGTTGTTTTAGCTTGCAATTCCACTAAATCTAACGTCTTTTATGACGTCACCGACTGGGGCTCAACAGGAAGCTACTATTGATGTCTGTGCAGATCCCCGCAGGGTTCTAAAAGAAACGGAAGCTCTCACGCAAAACCCTGAAGTGGTAGAAAAAATTTTATGATGCGCTTTTTAAAATTCATTGTCATTGAAGGTCAAGGTCATTTGATATAGCCTTGTGAATTTTCAAAAAACTAAATCGGGTACCAAAAAAATTGTTGTCGATCATAATAGGCATATGTGTGGATAGCTTAGGTCAAGAACATTCTACTTGAAAAAATTCAGGTTCATTGAAGGTCAAGGTCATTTGATTTGGCCTTTTGAATTCTGTTCCATACAAGTTTTAGATAAAGTAACAAGGTTTCGAAAAACACCAACATCAGACAAATCGGATAAAAATTAGCGGACTTATTAAAATTTTGCTGAGTGTTACCGTTCTGTAATGACACATAAAGTATCACTTCCGGTTTGGGTTTTTTTTTTATTCTAAAAGGGTTCTAATTATGCCTGATAGTATATATGTATAGCTTTTGTACTGATTTCTTACATACACCGGAAGCTGGGTGACCCAACGCGGTTCTAAAAAAACGGAAGTTCTCACGCAAGAACTGGAAGTGGTAGAAATTTTTTTATGATGCGGTTTATTGGCGTCTTCTCTTTATTCTGTAATTTTCAAAGCGATCGGATAATTAGCAACAAAGTTATGCATATTATTATTATGCAATTACCAACTACTGACGCGTAAAAATTTTAGTTTTATGTATTCATTTTCTATTCCAGTACGTATCTTATCGTACTTTTCAAACCAAATTTCTATACTTAGTTTTCTGTAGAGTGATCACAAGCTAAATGTGACATTGCATCAAACTCTCATAACGAGTTTGTTTTACAGTTCACATTTAGCTAACTAATGAGCTGCTGGTGGGCATATTTGCTTGCGAGGCTTGCCACAAGCCTTTGTTTGCATTTGACTTCAATATTCATTCAGTGAATGTTTTTTGAGTTATTACGTATTTCGACTTTGGCGAAAACGTATTGTAATCGTTCGGATTATTTTATTACGTATTTCAACTTTGGCGAAAACGTATTGTAATCGTTCGGATTATTTTATTTTTTTTTTTTTTTTTTTGCGATTCTTGGATGAGTTTGTAGACAAACTGGTAAAAGGTACAGAAATTCTAAATTTACAGTTGATCTTAGAATGATTTCTTTTATCAAATAAAACAAAACCGGAAGTTCTATCTCTGACAGGAAGTGAGAACCGGAAGTTCAGGTTTTTTTGCTTTAGCAAGTTTATTTTCAGTTCGATTTTGACCGGATTTTCAGATTTGAAAACTTCAATGTATTTGTCAACTAACAATTATAGGTTTTATGCAATTAGGTTAAATATTTTACCCACGATTTGCAATTCAGTATTCAAGGGTCATCGGCAAAAATTTCAGACCGTGATTTCTCCTTTACTATAAATGGTAAAATTTTGAAACTTTACCAGTTGATAGGCGATATGTTTATAATTTTTGAAAAAATGTGAAAAAAAAAATTCCACTTCCGGTTTAGCCTCAAATGACGTAATTACGTAACTTCCGGTCTATAACTGCTAGGTGAAAAGTGAAAACTGTTTTATAAATAACTTGTCAATAGAAATTGATTTGACCTAAATAATTAGGTCAAGCTGCCATATCGGCCGCCATTTTGAATTTTCGTTACAATTCTTAAATCCGAAATTCAGACACTACTGATAGACCGATTTTGATGAAATTTAGCACATAGATACAATGGATCATTATCTACCTTGTCTTGGAGACCGATTTTCAAATTTCGTATTTTCTTTCGAATTATTTAAATTTCGATTTTTTCAAAATTAGGTCACTTTAACGGGTACGGAAGGTGTGACCCACTTAATCTATGACCTTGAAAATTAGGTCAAATAATATTCAATATATTGTCTACGAGTAGATATTTTTTAATTTGGCTTACTTAAAAAATTCATAGAGATAAGTGTACTTAAATACAGCAAAAATTGATAATTTTCATATTTTCGCCATCATTAACCGTTACGGAAGGTGTGACCTAATTATTTTATGACTTTGAAAACTAGGTCAAATGATATTCAATATATTGTCTAGATGTAGGTAATTGCAAATTTAGCCTACATAATATTTTAAGGCTCTCGAAATACGTTCATAATTGTAAGCAATTCTAGTTTTTTTTTTTTTTTTTTTGCGATTCTTGGATGAGTTTGTAGACAAACTGGTAAAAGGTACAGAAATTCTAAATTTACAGTTGATCTTAGAATGATTTCTTTTATCAAATAAAACAAAACCGGAAGTTCTATCTCTGACCGGAAGTGAGAACCGGAAGTTGAGGTTTTTTTGCGTTAGCAAGTTTATTTTCAGTTCGATTTTGACCTGATTTTCAGATTTGAAAACTTCAATGTATTTGTCAACTAACAATTATAGGTTGTATGCAATTAGGTTAAATATTTTACCCACGATTTGCAATTCAATATTCAAGGGTCATCGGCAAAAATTTCAGACCGTGATTTCTCGTTTAATATAAATGGTAAAATTGTGAAACTTTACCAGTTGATAGGCGATATGATTATAATTTTTGAAAAATTTTGAGAAAAAAAATTCCACCTCCGATTTAGTCTCAAATGACGTAATTACGTAACTTCTGGTCTATAACAGCTAGGTGAAAAGTGAAAACTATTTTATAAATAACTTGTCAATAGTAATCGATTTGACCTAAAAAATTAGGTCAAGCTGCCATATCGGCCGCCATTTTGAATTTTCGTTACAATTCTTAAATCCGAAATTCAGACACTATTGATAGACCGATTTCGATGAAATTTAGCACATAGATACATTGGATCATTATCTACCTTTTCTTGGAGGCCGATTTTTAAATTTCGTATTTTTTTTTCGAATTATTCAAATTTCGATTTTTTCAAAATTAGGTCACTTTAACGGCTACGGAAGGTGTGACCCACTTAATCTATGACCTTGAAAATTAAGTCAAATAATATTCAATATATTGTCTACGAGTAGGTATTTTTTTATTTGGCTTACTTAAAAAATTCACAGAGATAAGTGTACTTTAATACAGCAAAAATTGATAATTTTCATATTTTCGCCATTTTTAACCGTTACGGAAGGTATGACCTAATTATTTTATGAGTTTGAAAACTAGGTCAAATGATATTTAATATATTGTCTAGATGTAGGTCATTGCAAATTTAGCCTACGTAATATTTTAAGGCTCTCGAAATACGTTCATAATTGTAAGCAATTCTAGTTGCTCAATTTATTTTTGAAATTTAATGCTGCCAGTGGGCCTATGTTACCTTGCCTGGCAAGCTATCTATGTATTTCATATCCTTCCTTTCTTTCTTTTGGTTAACAATATACATGTACATTTACATAGAAACATATATTAATAAATACATACAAACACAGATTAATGTACATATAGATTAAAATAGATCAACAGTTTAAATGAAGATTATATTAGACAATTTGGTACATGGTGATACTCTACAATATAAGCTTATGAACTTCCTTTGAGTCAGGAACAACATTCTTTACTTACGGTACAGTGTTGGTGAGTGGCTGGTTTAAAACTATCATCCACCATTTTAGTGGGTTGGTCTTGAGACTCAAACATGTCCCTTTAAAAGAGTTCAATAAGGCCTATACGCTTTAACTTATTTTGTGATTCACTACCTTTAAATCTTCAAGTTAGATATGATCTTTTCTTTATTTCAGGTGATGCTGAGTATTGTTACTCCAATCTCTGCATGATTTTTCCACGTTTCCACCTAAACTAGGTATTACTATGAAGCTACCAAATCGACAGAGATTATTTTTTTGTGTGTTTGGAATCATTGTTATTATCTTAATACACAAAATCATCAATGCCTCAATCCAAGAAGAGACTCGTAGACAGAGATTTTTATCTGATAATTGGGCCAATGAAAACTGCATTGAAGACAGATCTGGACAAATTAAAGCATGCAATGGTGAATTTGCAATTTTAAACAATGTGCTACTTGAACCATTATACCACAATCCACATGATCAAAATCCAGATCCAATTTTTACAATCAAATGCAATTCCTTACCAGACATCAAATTTCAACATGAAAATCATTTAAATAAGTGGTATGATAATATAATCTGTACTCAAAGTGAAATTGTGGGGAAAATGCCAGTGGAAAATCATCTGACTATAATGGTACGCAGGTATGAATATGCTAATGTCTACCATACCATGACTGACTTTTATAATGTTTTTATTTTAATTAAAGCATTAGGTGTTTCTTTCGATGACATAAACATTCTTCTGTGGGATAATCATCCAAGTGGTTTATTAGACGACACATGGTCGGTTCTTTTTAATCGCATTTATTTTATCGAAGATGTTCGTCCTAAAAAAGTTTTAAAGAAGTTAGTTTGGGGCATTATTGGCTACAACAGTCCAATGAGTGCCTTTCAGCTTCCCAGAATTCCTTTAATTGAAGACTTCAGTGAATTTTTTCTCTCACGTTACGAAGTCAGTCCCAAATTAAAATTGAATTGTGATCAATTAAATATTCTATTTATTTGGAGACATGACTATGTGGCACATCCTGGAAATCCAACAGGCTTGATCCAGCGAAAGATTCTGAATGAACAAGAAATTTTAACAGCTGTTCAAAAGGCAAATCCTGATCATTTGGTTGAAGGAAAGCAATTAGATGCTTTGCCAATGAGAAAACAGTTAAAGCTAATAGCAAATACTGATATATTAATAGGAATGCATGGTGCTGGATTGACAAACACATTATTCCTACCCAAGCATGCAGGTTTGATAGAACTCTTCCCATACTCAGTATATCAAAGTAAATTGACTAGTTCATTCCTCCATTTTGAATCCATAGCAAGATGGCGGAAGTTGAAATACATTATGTGGCGAAATCCAGATAAAGATAATCAATTCCAACAATACAATACTAAAATACATCCTGATGTTGTTGAAGATCTTGTATCGAAAATGAAAGCTCAAATTTGTTAGTTTTACTTAAGTTTCAAAAATGCACTTTCTTTTGTTTCATATTAGCTTTACTACTAATTATGTTAACTAGCTTCTTTTCAGAGGGTTTAGAAAAAGGTTTACTCAATATTTTTAAGTTTATCATCAATACCAATAACATGGGTTAGCCCCATTCTAATTTCTACAGACTCCTATGATCTTCCACTAAAAGAGCCATGAATATTAAACTGAAAATTGTTCAATAAATTTAAAGGGATACAGCGTTTTAGAATGAACATGAAATTGAAATTTGGCCAATTGGGACGTATTTACATCAGTAGATAAACCTTCTGCCATATAAGTAACATACCAGAATGCTTATAATCCGATAAAGCCAACAAACTTAGTAATTATCCATAAAAATGCGTTGATTATTGAAAAAAGGCTTAATAAATTGATTATACGTTTTTCAATAAAAACTGTTATTAGTTTTCGTGATTTTACAGGGAATCTGTTACTCTATGACTATGACACCAGTTAGTTCACTGATAAATAATATATATCGAACTCATATTAACCATTCCGTAGAACTTTATGTCCATTCCAAGATGCAGCATCAATTTAAAAAAAAAGTTAAAGGGGCCCAGGCTTTATTTGTTTCGGACAATCATCCAACAGCCTCAAGCACATGAAATCTTTTGGTTAGCTAATCAGAAATAGTCTACAGAGCTTACCTTTGAAATTTGAGCCTTCAAATCCATGTGTATCCATAATTATCTTAAGTCTTGAGAAATTATGAACGTCCCGCCATATTGGAAAACGGTTCGTCTTGATAATCAAAGAGTTATCCTTCCCGTCGTGCAATAGCGGTCATCTATATAAATAGACTACAACGCATTTTCAATTGTAGACTTTGTCAACAGGACACACAATTTTCAGACTGACTGGAGACCAGCTGCGTACAGCACGGAAAAAAAAAAGAAAAGTGAAATTTTTTGTTTGAGGTATATTTCAAGGTATTTTGCGATTTTCTTAGAGCCTGAGTATTTCTGAGGACTGTTTAAATGTAACAAAGGCCCAAAACGACCCATAAAAATCAAGCCTGGACCCCTCTAAGAAAACTTAATAACAATCTCTATAGGGTATATCAGGTATCCCTGTAATTGAATTATTATATGCTGAAGAGCGTTTTATAACTAGATTTTATTATTATTATTGATAATTTTTTGTCCAAATTGACTGTGTCTTATTTTTCCCGTAGATAAATACTGGTATATTTTTTGTTGTTGTTTCATTCAAATTTTATACTGTTAAATATCTTTTTTGAAAAGTATCATAAATACATATTCTGTTTCGATATACATTCGAACATGAACATATTATTCATTATAATTGTAGTTTATTTATTAGATTAAGCATCAATATTATTTTCTAAAGATCTATTTATATATAATATAAGCTTACCGTACAATGCTTTATATGGTCAAATAATCCGATATTTCCTACATTTTATTTCTAACATTGTCCTCAATTTCAAGAGGACAAGGAAGGGGTGCTCACTATATTCGGAAAAATATAGTATATTATATATGAAATTATTACTCCTACTATTTACATCAATGTATCTACTTGATCAAACTGATTTTGATTTAAAAGGGTTGATTAAAAATGGAATGTACTAATAGACTGACAACCAGAAGCAGTTTGGTCAAAAGAACATGTTACCAAGTTTGTAAGATCATGTATGAGAATGATAAAGCATATAATAAACTGGACATTAAAGCTTGAAATCTATCTCGGTTCTAAATTATCTGTGTTTAGATATTAAATAGACTGTTGAGACTCTGTGATATATAGAAGACATTTTATAGAATTAAACTAAACAGAAGAATGCTTTGTCCATATATGTTTTGTTCATAATAATGTTTTTGCCATGGGTGAGGTCTGCAAGGTTCTTAACAATTCATTTATAACCAATCTTTTAAGACACTAGATAATGTCAAATTAAGCTACAAACAGGTTTAACTAACTGCCTACCCATGAAATAAGTGGGTTCAGAAGGGCAGAGAATCGCAGTAATGTAGATTCCAGATGAGTAATGTAGCTACAAGATCAGTAATGTAGCTTCCAGATGAGTAATGGTACTTATAATTACTTCATCTACCTCATCTGATGCAACTTGACATACTTACATGATCTCATTAATATCTTTCATTCCATTTATACCATATACAGGGAAATCCTTTGGAAGCAGACTGTTCAGGTTCTCCCCTTGATGCATATTCCTAGAGAAAGGGTTTGGAATGACTTTGCCTTACCATAAAAAAAAAAACCATTTTGAATAAGGATATTTTTAATACATATAATGTACCAGTATATACAGGTTAATAATAATGTATATTTGTTTAATGAAAATATTTTTGGATAAGAGTTTAATATTATTTAGTATGTTGTTTTTTATATTTTCATGCCCAAAATTTGCTTAGGAGCCATATTCTACAAAACTTAACTTAAGCTAAGTTTAGTGTTCCAGTCATCTGATTGGTCAATCATTAAAATCTGTATTTCTTCAAATCTGGATTATTGAAGTTTTTAAGAAACTGCCCTAGAAAAAACTGTGAATGGCACTATGGCAGGTTGCTATAGAAAGAGTGGCATATCCCTTACTGTTGCAAAAACCTTTTGACCTAACCTGCTTAAGTAAATCAAATTCATTCAAACTTTCACAAAATAAGGGGGCTAAAAGTTCGAGCACAGTTCATTGATTTAGGTCAAAAGATGATTTTGACAAATGGTTAAGTGGCCCATCTTTAGACCCTTGTTAAACTAATAAAGCTAAAAGCTAACATAAAGTGGAAGAAAAGTTTGGTCCCTCATTGTTGAAATCCCACCGCCTCCTCCCTCTAAAGGTTTTAGCTGCATAAGCATTGGACACATGGTTGGTGAGGAAAATGATTCTTTACATAATGAATGGATATGGAATTCCAAAGATACATTTACATGCAATTAAAGAAAAACATTTACACATAATTTTATATACAATATCCTACAAAATGTTTAACAGTTTCTGGGATATGCTTTGACACATTATTCCAAAACTTTTACAGTATCTATTACAACCACCATTTTCAAGCTCTTCCTAAAACATGTTGCCATGACAACACCAACAACAGGGCGGTCTTAGTTTACATCTTTCAGGGTTCAGAGCAGTAATCTTAGGTGTGCTTTGTTTTAATATTTAAAGCTCAAGGTTTGCACATGACACATTTTTCAAATCTTTTATGAATATTGCTTAGAAGGATGGAGACTTATTCGGCCACTAGAGGGAGCTTGGTAAGATAAAATACGTCCTATGTCAACTGGACCAGATGAAATGGTCGATGGTTGATTAGTTGGTATGGTATATGGACTAAACTGAGAAACAGGAAGTGAGCTCAGAGGAGGAGATTGAGGTTGATGAGATGGCCCCACTGGCATGAAGGAAGGTGTTGACATCATACTATATCCGGTCGATCTAGTCCAATCGTCTTTAAAGATTTGAATAGTTAGCAAGGAGACTAGATTTGATAGTCGACTATAAACATGAGCTAGGACTAACTGTTCATCTGCATCTCTTCTTACTCTAACCTGCACTGACCCTGCCTAGAAATTGGAAAAATCAAAAGTTAGCATGCCTGGAGTAAGATTTGGAGTAGGCTACTGCTGTGATAATTTGAAGGAGTATCCATTGTAAACTGCTTAGTTACAAAGGGTCCTCAGACCAAAGGTTATTAAAACCGCATATAATATCCTTTTTGACAATCAAAAACTAATGCATGTTTATGATACTTACCAAAGAACCAAAAGACAAGGTCCAAAAGTGCTCCTGTCTGAATTCTAGAACACCATCTAATGTTGAGGCTTCTCTTAAAACTTTATCAAGTTGACCAAGTATATGTGATGGGGTAGTCTGAAATGAATTTAGGATATCTTGAATATATATTGATGAAAGTTTTTGAATGATGTTACACAAAATCTCTTTATAATAACTAATATAAGAACATTTCAGAAAGAGATTCCATAAGTTTAATTTCAGTGAAATTGAAAAAACCACACATGTCTGCCTGAACATTTTCCAAATGATCTTAATGTTAAAACACCTCTTTACTATTCCTTATATATTATAAAGCTCTTGAGCCAAGTTAATTCAATTTGAACTTCCAGCTCATTTTAATTAGAATTGGGATTTCACTCTGTATCACTTTATTACCTAAGCTTAGAATGTTCATTGAATTTGACCTCACTTTAAATATCATTGTGGTTTCAGTGAAGACAAGACAGTTGATCACAGTCCACATAGATTACAATTAATTTATCTCTTTGATAAGCTGTTAATATGCCATATTTTACCTGTAGTAATATTTTAGCTGTATAAATACTCATTGGTGCCATAGTACCAAACATCATAATAGCAATCCCTACTGCAGCCCATGTATCAGCTGAATAATAAAGTCTACAACAAATTGAAAGTCTGAATTAGGAAATTTCTATGGTGGACATCATGGTGGAAAAGATGCTGATGTCATACAATGTCACTGAACAGTGTCACAGTTTAACACCTGATCAATAAGAAGAAAATGTGATCTAAACTATTTTTTATCAAAAATGTGTGAAAATAAAATTACTAGCATAATCCATTTTGATTTTAATGATATACAATTTGACAAAGTAGAACTAATAAGAACAGATTAGGAGCCATCATCAGTGTGATGATTTTCTTTGTTTATTTGCAATAAGCCTCATTTTGGATTCAATATGGCTGACAGTTGAATAAGGTCTATTGCTTATATGAGCCAATTTAAGCTCCTCTTGCAGCCACATTAAGTAAAACAAGATTCATCTTTAAGTTTACCCTCTACTTTGAACATTCTATTTGACTTACTTGGTATCTATGAGAATATAAGTTATAAATAGTAACACACCACCAGTAAGAGCTATTAATAGAAATGGATTAACTCTTGGAAGTAACATCTTGCGTAAACCTGGTACCACACTGCATAAACTGAAAATAAACATTACACTTTAAAATACTATTTGATCTCAGAGTTATCCTACTGGTTTGCAAATTCAATAGCAAATCTTAACTGGTTATTTCTTTATAACAGAGACATCAATCTCAAAATACTACTGTTATTGCAGTGATCAATATATACACACATTCACAGAGGATATTTTCAGACAAAATTTGCTTTTTTTGGTTGAAATTACTGAGAAAAAAAATTTGTGTTGTTGTAAACTTTTGACGATTTCGATTTATCTATCAAAGCAACAACAAAGTTTTGTTAAAGGGATATAATCCCTTGAATCTCTAATAAAATGATTTTTCCAATATAAGCTTAAGAGCTTCAAATTCAATTAAAAATTCTTAAGACAATTGTTAGACTAATATCATTCATTATCAGAGGGGAAAGAATATTGTGGATTTTCAGGTCATAACTTAACTTAATATCTTTATTTCCTGACCTTTCACTCATATCAGAGACATGTTCCTGTAACCAACTAGAACTAGAGGCTGCAGCTGTATGATTCATGGCTCTATTGTTGACACCAAATGTTACTACTAAATGTACAAAACAGGCAAATACTGTTCCAACTAACAACCGTCCTCTGAAAGCCAAAAAAGGTTTGAAACAGTCAAATACAAACATAGTTTTTTTTTAAAAGTTTGAAGAAGTACAAAGTTTTGAAGACAAAATCAAAGGCAAAACCACCATAAAATTTGTTTCCAAAATAAAAATTTCTGTTATATGCTGAAACTAATTCAACTACAGCAGATGACAAAATACGAGTAACTCGGATTGATGCTCAAGGATAACCTAATCTCAAAAAGTTCTCAATGTGTGAAATTTGCATGAAAATTCTACATTCCTGAAAAAATCTTTACAAGCAAACAGAATGGGAGCTGAAGAATCAATAAAGATCTTATAGTTCTTTCTATTTTCTTTCAAGAACTTACGTATGAATCTCAGGTTGTTGTAATAAAGCCTCAACACTTTCTTTAAAAATAAAAAATGATCCAAGCTGAGCCAACATTGTACTAGCAAATACAGCTAGAACTTCAAATCTTTCATAGCTGTAAATTGAAATATATTGCAAACATTTTTGTACAAATAATAATTGTCATATAATGAACATACAACACATAAGATTCTTACATGGAAATAACACGTGACTATAGTTGAATCTCGGCTTCAAATTATGAAAATGGCTATTATATTTTAAATAAACACTTAAAGGTTAAGAAAATGTCTTTTGATTGTCAACTGTCGAGGGATCTTTTATATGCATAGTTTAGCCTATAGTGTAATAATGGAGATGATAATAGGTACAGCAGAACAGGTCAAACTGTATTTTTGTTCTGTATTAGTAGAGTCTGTTTCACTTACCCAAAACTAAATGCAGGAGATGGTCTTTGTATCTGAACCCACAGACTTATTAAACATGTTAGGATGCTGTAAATAAATTTTGTTTCATAAAACACAACGGTACAGTATATAACAATATATGGCTTAAACATGTTTATGTCAGGTTGTCCCAATACATAGGTTTGTTGGCATATATGACATTCTTAAGCACTATTTTTGACATTTTAATCTGCTTTAGGCCCAGGTTCTCAATTTTGTTTTGCCAATCACCACTAAACGAATTTCCAATCGAGCCATTCACCCCTCGAGACTTGAGTACATAATATATAATACGTGAGGTAATATAATATTATGTGAGAAGAGACCATTTATCTTTACACATAATAAATTCTCAACAAAACCACAACTCCGGAAATGCAAATTTTGAGAAACCTTAAGTCAAGCGTGTCCATTCCCCCCTGGACCCGGGCCAATTCACCCCCATTTGAGAACCGTGGATAATATAAAGAGATTAACTAATGTGTATAGAGGGCATTGCTAGAATCGATTTGCACTATTCCAATTTTCAACCAGACATATGTGGTTCCTGCAATTTCACTAAACTAAGTGTTTGATGAAAATGAAAATGAAAATCCACATCATTTTATTTGAATATGAAATGGCACATATAGAAGTTAAATAAGAATTTCTATGCAAATAATGAGGCCAAAAAATATCTTAAAACAACACTTAACAAAGCTGATGTCCTTAACTTCATGTGGGTTGACATACGTGAATTATAGACCTGTAAGCAACAGCCCCCATCGTCAGTCACTGTTTTCCTTCGGAAAGGTTTTTTCAACTAACCATTGAAATGGATGAGCAGCTTAATGCTGGACTTTTGACATTAATCATAGCGTATTATAAGCATCTTCTCTTAATTATACATCACCTGGTTTTTACTCAATATTCAATATTTCAGTGATTTGTTTTTGGAACACTACATGAGATATGATTGCCTTCCAATAAATTAAGCTTAATTTTAAACTGCATAAAGAAGTCAGAGTTAACAGAAGTCAAGCGAAGTCACCTGACTCAGCTGTTGGAGATTAACCAACAATTCAGATATTAGTCATATTTGAAATCCAGTTATAATATGCTTAAAAATTTGAACTGACCTGAATATATCAAATATTGTAAGATATGTATAAGCTGTTAATGCTGAAATAAAAATAAAATTACTATATTTCAATCACAACAAAAGCCCCCAAAATATGTTTACATCTTATTTCAATTATGGATAATTCAATAAAAAAATATTTTGACTTTAAAAGATATTTTGTTCTATTTTACTCTACTTCAAAATAAATGCACATATTTCATACTGGACATAATGCATTTTCATGTATGGTTCAGAAATTGCAAATCAGGCTTAAGAAAATCTTATTGATATTAGAGCACAATTTATTTTTTTTTCTTTTATTTTGATATATTTTGTCTCAATTGTAATCTAACATGTACCCTTCTAATAGCAGTATGTCATCCAATCAAGTAGGACTTTACAAAGTGACTTAGTGAAAACCCAAAGATACTGTTATATTTTATTTCTCTACGTTTGGTTTCTGCATCCCATCCCACTGGCCCTATATGACATGAAAGCCTCTTAGATTACAATCAAGATGAAAAATATAGTATTGTGGTAATACAAGTGATGAAAATTACTTATTCATAGCTTAATAATGACCAATCAAAATCAGACCTAGAACCTTTCTAGAAAATTTCAGCCAATCAAACAATATCAAAAACTACAAAATGAAATTTGTAATGGGCTTAGTTTAATATCTATATTTTTAATATAATTTGGGTTAAAATAAAAAGAGACATACCCATACTGTTTGTAGCATGACACCATAGTAATAATATAACAGTACTTATAATATTAAATATCAAAAATAAACAGATTTTCTTGGCTTCTGGTATTTGTAAGACTGAAATTATCTCCCTTTTTAACATGCTGAAGAAAGAAGGACGAGGAGTAAAAGGATGAATCGTTCCCTGAAAAATGCAAAATATTATTTCAGCCTTTAATCAAAATTAACATTTTTAAAATAGTGAGTGACTAAAAAAGTAATCACATAATATAAAAATATTTTGTTTTTAGTTGTATATTCATACAGATCTTTGCTATATAATAAACCACATTCTGAAGTATATAGGCCTACTAGGTAGGAAAATATTTGCCCAAATTTATGAAAGCTTAACACAAAAATCAAGAAAAATGTGATTCTGGACCAAAGGCCTACACTTGTCAAGTCAAGTGACATTATTCCAACAATGGATAACGGCAGGCATTATATAAGAGGTCTTCTTTGCCTTCGCATCAACAACCATCCCATACAGATTCTTAGACCTCTAATAAAATCGTGGTTGCCTTCCATAGTCAGCACAGTGAAGTTACGTTGTATCCAATGTTCAGTGATGTAAGTGTTGGCCCTAATTATTTTAAAACTCTATGCCCTGGTGTTATCTAAAAGTTTCACCTTTTACTTTATGATGCCCAACAACAACCTCAGGTACAATTTACAACATTTTTAGACCATACTTAAGGAGTACAATTAATGGTTAAAGCATGCAAGTTTTTTGTCTATTGAAATCTACTCACAGAAGTATAGCCTGTTTCATGGCCTTCACGTAATAATGATCCTGGAAACAGAGAAATTAGGTTAAGTTAAACTCTAACCCTGATACAAATAACAAAGCTAATAAAGCCTTTTACAATACAGATACACTTTTTCATAATAAATTTTTGTGGTCTCATGTAAAGTAGAACTTACTACTTAGTATATTGCCCATACTTGATGTTAACTTAAACACTTATCAATGCTACAATACAATAGAAGGAATACAACCTTCCCACCCCTTCTTTCATGAGTTGGCCTGACTGAACTCCATCACTCACACTGGCAACAGAAAAATTATCAATGTAGGCTACCTGATTTGCCAAGATCAACAGTTACACTACTGCTTATAAGATCTGGAATAGAACTGTAACCACTCATGATTAGTGATCACTTATAGGCCTAACACAATTTGTTTAATTATACATCACAAATGCAGCCTGTGAACAAGTAGGACTAATTATTCTTGTCGTGTTATTCAAAGAACTCGAGTTGTCTTTCCCTTTTTCATTGATGGTAGCAATAGCCCAAACACGTCGAGTTTATATCAAGATCGCTTAAGCGATTCGTGACATTAAAATCATTGTTGCAATTAAATGAAATTACAAAATAATACAAATATTTTTGATTGATATTACAAGCATTGGTGTTGATAGAAAGAAGTACAACAAAAATAAAACAACTATAAAAAATTAAATGTTTTTATTGCTTCGTTTCGTGAAGAAAAAAATTATATTTGAAGAAAGCCAAAATGTCTGCGCCCGGGGACGAGGATGATGAAAGATTACTTACGACAGATTACTATTCTCTGCTTAATGTCAGTCGCGATGCTAAAGAGGATGAGATCACTTATGCCTTCAGACAGCTTAGTAAAATCTACCACCCTGACAAACATGATACTGAGAGGAAAAAGAAATTTGCACAGGATATGTTTACTAAAATCAAACATGCTCACGAAGTTTTGAAGGACAAACATAAAAGAACAATATACGACATGTACGGGGAAAGTGGTTTGAGAACTGAAGATATGGAAATCATTTCTAGAACCAAATCACCAGCAGAAATCATTGCGGAGTATGAACGGCTACAAAGAGAGAGGGAGGAGAGACGGCTGGAACAACGTACCAATCCTAAAGGCAATATATCTGTTACTGTCAATGCTACAGACCTGTTTGACGGTTACAGCACAGAATATGACTATTACAATAAATCTGCATCTATTGACATTAGTGGCATGAGTGTATCTCAATCAGTGGAATGTCCATTAACTGTAAGAGATACAGTCGTTATTGGTGGACAGCTGAGTACTCACAATGGAACTGGTGATGGTATCTTTGTTACAACTTGGCGACGGTTGATCTCAGATAAAAGCTGGGCTGAACTTGAAATGGGAGTTGGTGGAAATAATACTGGAAGTATTAAATATTTCAGGCAGATTTCTCCCCCTTGCTTTTTAACAATTGCTTGTGGAATGCAACCTATCGGAGGCTACTTTAAACCAACTTTAGTTTCTCTATTGGCCTACCAACTTGATAAAAACCTTCAAGGGCGTATAACTTGGAATGCTATTAATCCTTCATCAGTCGCTACTACTATCAGTTACAGTAATGAAAATAATTATGCATTATTCACAGTACAATTTGGCATAAAAAATTCCTTCCTGTCAGCTAGTTACACAAGAAAGTTGATTGAAGATGAAGGAAGGGTTCGTGGAGCATTTAGAATAGGTACATTAGGCTATTATTTAGAGTATGGTGTTGAAAAAAAAATCACTAAATTCAGTTTTTTAAAAGCATCAATGATCATAGGAATACCTATTGGAGTTGTGATTAAGTTCCGACTAATGAGAGGAAATCAGACTTTTAATTTCCGAGTTAATTTGTCGGAGGAAATAAATCCGTCTGCTATCATTTATGGAACTATTCTACCGTCACTTGCATATTTTACAATTCGAAAAATGATTATCATGCCATATCTTAAGAGCCAAAAGGAGAAAGAAATAGAACGAAAGAGATCTGAAAATGCAGAAAAATTGTCTGAGAGAAAAAAAGAAGCGGAATCTGCAGTTGAATTAATGAAAGGAACCTATGAGCGCTGTTTAGAAATAGAAGAAGGTAAAAATGGTCTGGTCATTATTCAAGCATTGTATGGAAATCTGGAAGCGTCGGAAAGTTCAGAACTTTACATAGATGTTACAATACCAGTACAAGTGTTAGTGAAGGAATCAAAACTAATATTAACAGACAATTCAACACGGAGTTATCTCCCTGGTTTCTACGATCCTAGTATTGGTGATGACAATAAGTTATTTATTCGCTACAAGTTTCATCATCGTGTACATCAAGTGACTCTTTCAGATAGCGAGCCCATAAGATTGCCCCAGCAAAAACATTTTATGAAAAATGAGCTTGGAGGTTCTAATTCTTGATCATTATGTTGTTTATTATGATTTGTGATAGACCAAGAGTATTCTATACATTATTTAGTACTTGTCTGAGTATGCCTATTTGCTATTTCTAACCATAATCTATTCTATATGTTAATTTCTTTAAGTGCTTATCTGAATAACTGTAAATTCTTTATTTTAAGACTAGCATCTTTAAGGAATACTACCTATTACTTGACCAAAAAATTGGAAATTTTAAACTTAGCCAAAATGAGTACTGGCATTGTTTATCAGTTGAATATACAAAAGAAACAACGTTCTAAATGATAATCAAATAAAATAAGTTATTTTGAAACATAGCAGCATGTTTCAATTATTTGACTGCATTTTATTTATCATCTAACTTAAAAGTTAATAGTTATTACTAGTTCTATATAGAGATTCTATTCTTTAGGCATGGTTAAGTCTTACTGATAAATATTTTAGACCTAAAATTTTGTGTTCATATTAAGAGGTAGTATTACTTTTAGAACATCCAGAACTATCTTTACACTATTAGCTTCAATTAATTGCAGTGTTCAGAATAAATGTTGAAACAAACAAAACTTTATATCAATGATGTCAGATATATTTTGATGCAGATATTTCGCACCGAAAGAACTTGTAAGATTTGATCAAGTGCTGGCCATGCAAGACTTTTAAATATTGCATAGCTAACTTTGGCTCTAATTAATGAGAGAATCCAACTTTAATTGATTCATTTTTTATACGCCCACATGGAACTGATTTCAATGAAACTTGGTGTGACTTTTGGTATTGATGAGATCTTGATCAAGTTTGTATTTGACGAACGGTTTTTGAGTTATTGCCCTTGACTCGACAAAAATGCGAAGAATCATGTTTGTGAACACAATAGGGAGTAGAATTTTGAACTGATTTCAATGAAACTTGATGTAGTCATTTATTGATCAAGTTCAAATTTTACGACTCTTCGACAGTTTTTTATTCACCCACATGAATATGTGGACGTATATTGTCGTCGCCCCTATCCGCCAGTCTGTTGGTCCATCAACATTTGTTGTAGACACAATAGAAGCTACAAGTGATTTGTATAAAACTTAGGGTGAGCGTTAGAATTTATTGCCCTTGACTTAGTAAAAACGTGTCAAATTTGGGTTGTATCCACAATAGAAGCTACAGTTTTTATCCGATCTAAATGAAACTTGGCATACATGTATATGTTGATGATATCTTGATTAAGTTCGAAAATGGAAATTTTCGCATGAACGGATTTTGAGTTATTGCCCTAGACTCAGTAAAAAACACGTCAAATTTGGGTTGTATCCACGATAGAGGCTAAAGTTTTTATCCAATCTTAATGAAACTTGGTATGCATGTATTGAAATTATCGAATGAACAGATTTTGACTTATTGCCCTTGACTTATGGATGAGATGTATACTACTGTTTTGCCACTGTTGATCTGCCCTTGACATAGTAAAAATAATATGAATATATATAAGGTCCATCCCTCCGCCCCTCTTTCCGTACATCAGTCCGTTCCTCTGTCCGTCCTCCCCTCTGTCCGTCCTTGACTTAGTAATTACCCATCAATTTTGGCTTGTTTGGATGTATATTACGGTTGCCCCTATCTCTGTCAGTCAAAACTTGACGAATCAAAAACCCATCAATTTCGGCTTGAAGCCATGATAGAAGCTTGACTAAGATCATTGCTGATTTGCTGTGGAGTTTCAATTCATACAGTCTTTTATGCTTCAAAAATCAAGAATTTACTGGGGGGTTTTCTCTCTACAGGTAAATTTCACTTTATTTAGATCTTAATTCTATTTCAAAATGTTTATTGGTCATCCATGTTTATGATATTTCTTTTTAGAAAAGAAATAAATCAATTTTACAAGTCAGTATCTTTAGAATATTTATGAACCTTAAATATGGTTATAGCCTCCTCTGCCTTGCCGAGCTGTGTGGTAGGCAGAAGACTGTATTTCTTTAAATGGTCTTACAGGGAGTAGCGCCCCTGCCTCTTTATTTGTTGTAGACACAATAGAAGCTTCAATTTTCAATAGATTTTAATGAAGCTTGGTGTGAGCATTGGAATTAATAAGAAGGCAGTCAAGTTTGAATTTGATGACTTTTTTTTACCAATGATTTTTTAGTTATTGCCCTGACTTAGTAAAATTGTGGGTCAAAAAGAAGCTACTATTTTTTAATATATTTGATGAAACTCGATATGAGTATTGAAATAGATAAGATGGTTGTCAAGTTTGAATTTGACGATTTTCCATGCATAGTTTTTGAATCTTTGCCCTCGACATCAATATTCAGTGAATTCTTTTTAGTTATTGCTCAATTTATTATTCAAATTCTATGCTGCCAGTGGGCGTATGTTACCTTGCCTGGCAAGCTATCTTTTAAAATATTTGATGAAACTCGGTATGAGTATTGAAATAAATAAGATGGTGGTCAAGTTTGAATTTGACGATTTCCATGAATATTTTTTTTTTTTTTTTTCGACTTCAATATTCAGTGAATTTTTTTTGAGTTATTGCTCAATTTAGTATTCAAATTCAATGCTGCCAGTGGGCGTATGTTACCTTGCCTGGCAAGCTATATTATTACATGGGAGTTTAAGTATAGGTAAATATAGGTGTTTGGTAGTCAATCATGATTTTAGTGGTCCCATATTGAAGGTGGGCTCTTATTAAAAGTGTTCGTGTGAGCAGGTGATACACAGGTTATACTATTATTGTTTTTTATCAACCCAAAAAGTTCTATGAAAAATATTCATAATATTCTACCAAATATTTTTCCAAATCAAAGCTGCCAGTGGGAGTGTAGTTCATTGCCTGCCAAGATGTCTGTGGTTCTTTTGAGTGACAGATAACTTAAAACTTTTAAAGAGAACATAAGGCAGAATTTTTCTACAACCTTATCTTTTCAAAAATAATAAATAAGACAACAGTAAAACAAGACTTTATAATAACTCTTACAATCATAATTCAAACATTACAGGAAGTGACCCGATTCACTAGGTGATTATTACATTTATTCTTATTTGAATGACGTTTTCTAGCCTTTTAGTGTGAATAGGTTCCTGCAATTCAAGAAAAGCTTATCAAGATTTGACACAGCTCCAGCACTTGGCTATATTCCATAGCAAAATTTAAAACTAATACTATAATTTACAATTATATTTGCCCTGTAAGTCAAGGAAATGAATGCTTTAATAGCCTGATAATGTAAAAACTTGCAGAATCATTCAAATTTTCGCCGCCTGTGTTTCCTGTAATTCCACTAAAACTAAATACTTAATAACGTCACTAATACCAAATTTTTAATGCACAATTGATCACACGTCTTCACACTATCAAAGCCAAATCAATACAGTTTTTCTACTTTCTTATTGAAATGTACACCCCACGCTTCATAGTCAGCTTCTTTAATGTTTTCATAACCCATCTTATCAGATGACCAATAAAAGACTGAAAGAATGAATGTTTGAATGAATAAAATAAGAGTTTAGCATCTGTTTTGCAATTTTAATTTAACAAAGGGTGCCATTCCTATAACCAATCATACATTAGTTTCAGAAACAGAAACAAGAAATCTTTAAACTAATCAGTTATAGTGTTAACAGTTCACTGCCCAAATGTGAGCCTTCAAATCTATGTGTGTCTAGATTTATCTGCAGGTGAAAGTTGAAATGACGACTTGTCATTTCTTGAGACTGATATAGAAAAGACATAAATAGAAATAGAAACTTTGAGTTTGAGGTGTTCCTCAACGAATCATGTGATTTTCATTCATTTATAGTACTTGTGAAGAAAAGATTCAAATCATCTTCCAAACATGGTAAACATTTCCCTTCAATGACAAAAATCCTCTGAATAAGAGTTAAAGCTGAAATTATGATTATAAACTATGGAAGAAATATCTTACCTTTTAATAATAAAGGATTTTTGAGATACATGTGATATCTGTAGGCTGAAATAAAGAGTTTTCAGAATTTTTTATTGAAATAACATACATGTACTTTCAAACTTCCAACTAATGTTGTTGAAATAAAATTAAAACCATAATAAATCTAGTATGGAGCAGATGTCTATTGTCTGAGATAAAAGATAAACAGTTTTTTAAATATTTGCAAAATTTTATAAGAAAAAATAAAACGAATGGTGTTTTACATCCTACTCTTTCGCACCTTATGAGCTAATGAAGATGGGCAATACCATGCCGTATTCAATAAGTGAAATTTAACCAGGACAGCGATATAAGCCTACACTTTTTGCAATTTCCTATTTCTTTAAAGGGATAATAGGCGTTAGAACGAACATAAAATTTTAAGTTCACTCAAATTTGGACATTAACAGTATATATCCATCAGTGGACTTATCTATACATCAAAATCCCTCTAAAATCCGATAAATCCCCAAAATAAAGTAGTTAATCATAAAACGCTTGAGCCATCCATCAAGCGATTTTCAAATCGTGTAAATATAAAGGGAAGTAACTCTAACATGTGGGTTTTCACGCGTCCTTGACCCCTACTGTTGAATTCCACAATGATGTTTTAGCGTTGATTTACCAGACGCTTTCTTCTCAAACTGAATGGAATCGTCGCTGGCTCACTTTTTTTTTAAATTCCGAATATATTTTTATTGTGGCTTTTTAAAATTTGGTGAAGTGTGGGATGCATACTTATTTAACTAATAGTCAATATGAAACACAAATATAAGCTGTAGGACGAGTGTATTCTAACGCCTATTATCCCTTTAACCTGCACAGCCTGTACCACATGCAGCCTTGGTTTATTGTCCCATCCGAAAGAACTAAATACATTCTCCATGTCAGTCTCTCCAACCTGCATCAATGACAAAGGGGCAAAGTGCATCCTAAGCAGAAATTGAACCCTGTGAACCTACAAGTACAAACATGGAAACCAAATCCCTTACTTTGATCTCTATTCATTTTGCTCCACTGATAATAAGCAAATCCAGCAAACACAAATTCTGCCCAAATGAAAATCTTAAAACGCGACATGAAGGATCGCTTTTTTGGTTCCTTTAATATCATTTTGCAAGTTATTTTATTTCCACAGAAGAAATCAATCCTTTAGTTGATTTATAAAGACTGAAATTAAAATGAGTAAATTAATGATATTCTGTTAAATGTATCAAATAGGCAGTTCATGATCAATTTTTTGCGACATCTAATGCCACCCTGGGATTGAATAGTGCATCTATTTTTTATATGGCTTATCTTTGATCTAGATCCACTGAAAATTTTGGAAATAAATAAACATACAGAGTGATACATATACAAAGATTTATGAACTTGTAGTAATACTACCTCTTAGAAAGGACTTAGAAAAGTCCCAAAATTGGTCAATAAGAGTATATATTCATCTGTTGAACTTAAGAAGTGCCATGACTCAATAATAGAACTCTATAAATGATCATCAAACTATTGTAATAATTAAAAAATGCTGCAAAGCATGTTTCAAGATAGCTTGCCAGGCAAGGTAAAATACGCCCACTGGCAGCATTTATTTCAAATAAAAACTTTTCAGTAAGGTTACAAAAGTGGAATGAAATATTCTACCTTCCACCATATATTTTTTTCTAGGGTCTCTAGTTTCATTAAAAACTGTCAAGAATTGTACCTAACTCAACTCATTAAATATTTTTCGGTATTTTTATGATTTGCAATAGGGTTCACCCTTAATAATATTTTGATATTTTTAATTCTTAATAAGGCTCATTCTTGGTTGATATTAAACAATTTCAGCGAGTTTTGTCAAAAATGAATGTTTAGAGTGTTCACAAGCCAAAAGTTGAAAGCGATTTTGAAAACAGGCCCAATAACCGACACTAAATATTTTTCGATTTATCTAATTTTCAATAGGGTTTATCCTTGTGAGAAAACAAATACTAAAGCCAAGCTTCATCAAAATCCATTCAAATTGTTCTTTCTAGAGTGTTTACAAGTTAAATTGAACGCGTTTTCAAAAACAAGGGCAATAACTTGTACTAAATATTTTTCGATTTTCAATAGAGTTCATCCTTGGGAGACAACAAATACTCCAGCCAAGTTACATCAAAATCCATTAAAAATTGTTCTTTCTAGAGTGTTTACAAGCTAAAATTGAACGCGTTTTCAAGAACAAGGGCAATAACTGACACTAAATATATTTCTATTTATTTGATTTATAATAGAGTTCATCCTTGGGTAAAAACAAATACTCAAGCCAAAGTTAATCAAAATCCATTAAGAATAGTTCTTTCTAGAGTGTTTACAAGCTAAAATTGAATGCGTTTTCAAGAACAAGGGCAGTAACTCATACTAAAAAAATTTTCGATTTCGCTTTTCAATAGGGTTCATCCTTGAGTTATAACACACTCTCACACCAATTTTCATCGAAATCCATCAAGAATTGTGCCATGTAGAGTGTTTACGAGACAAAAATCGAACGCGTTTAAAAGAACAAGGGCAATAATTCATATTAGATATATTTTGATAACTTTAATTTTCAATTAGGCTCATCCCTTGCGATATCCAACAATTTCAGTGAGTTTTGTCAACATTGGTCATGAATTGTACCTTCTAGAGTATTTATTAAAAAGTTAAACCTGTTTTCAAACACAAGGGCAATAACTGACACTAAATATATTTTGATTTATTTGATTTTCAATAAGGTTCATCCTTGGGTAAAAACAAATACTCAAGCCAAGTTTTATCAAAATCCATTAAGAATTGTTCTTTCTAGAGTGCTTACAAGCTAAAATTGAACGCGTTTTCAAACACAAGGGCAATTACTGATACTAAATATTTTTCGATTTAACTGAATTTCAATAGGGTTCATCCTTAGGTGATTACAAATACTCATGCCAAGTTATGTCAAAATCGCTCAAGAATTGTGACTTGTAGAGTGTTTACAAGGCAAAAATCCAACACATTTTATAGAACAAAGGCAATAATTCCTATTAAATATATTTCGATATGTGCTATTTTCAAAAGGGTTCATTCTTGGGTGATATTAAACAATTTCAGCAAGTTTCGTCAAAATCGGTCAATAACTGGGCTTTGTAGAGTGTTTACAAGCTAAAAATTGAACGCGTTTTCAAAAACAAGGGCAATAACTGATATTAATTTTTTTTCGATTTGACTGGTTTTCAATAGGCTTCATCCTTGGGTGATAACAAATACTCAGGCCAAGTTTCATTAAAATCCATTAAAAATTGTTCTCTCAAGAATGTTTACAAGCTAAAATTGAGCGCGTTTTCAAGAACAAGGGCAATAACTCATACTAAATGTTTTTCGATTTCGCTGATTTTCGATAGGGTTTATCCTTGAGTTATAACATACTCTCACACCAAGTTTCATCAAAATCGGTCAAGAACTGCACGTTGTAGAGTGTTTACAAGCCATTCAAGAACAAGGGCACGAACTCATACTAATTTTTTTCCGATTTCGCTGATTTTCACTAGGGTTCATCCTTGCGTGATCATAAACACTCATATTAAGTTTCATCTAAATCCGTCAAGAATTACACCATGTAGAGTGTTTACGAGCAATTGTGGACGGACGGACGGACGGACGGGACGGACGGACGGACGGATGTGGGTGACGACAATATACGCCCCCCATTTCATGTGGGCGTATAAAAATTACTTAGTCTAATAGATTATTACTCCATATATTGGGTGAATTGGGTTATAGAGGGATTCTGTCCTCTAGTTTTCAATTTCTTAGCCATCATAACAGGCAGGATACCTTTAAATAATTGTTGATTCCAAGTTATTCCAAAATATTCTCAACTGCATGCCATTTGTCTTAGAATGTCATTTTCTATCATACACTAATATAAGGTAGGTATGGCAAATTGACTATGTAATCATCACACTAATTTTTGCTTGGTTACAATTCCATCAACCCAAAGCCAATCTAACTTAACTATTATTATTAATTAGAAGATTCTCAGTCCAGTGTAGGCCTATAGGTTTTAAATACCGGTACAAATAATTATTGACTTTATATTCAGACAGTACCAGTATTAGGAAGTAATCTTAATAAATGATAAACATATTGCTAAATATGCTCTATCCAATCTTATTCACATCAAATTTTACAGTTTTGTAGAATGGGTCCATGGGCATGAGTAATCTTAAGCAGAGGTCATTAAACAAAACTCATTGTATCTCTAGTCAAAATCGTAGACGAAAGGGGTTTCGCTACGCTACACAACCGAGTCCATAAGTGGACTACTCTCTCTCTTGTCTCTCAGTTCTGCCGCTCTAATATTTCGGATTACATCATTTTTTTGTTTTAGTCCAAATAGATCTAGTAGTTGTAAGAAGTAGCAATACATGTTAATAAAGAAAACCCTACTGTTGCAAATGTTGACAAATCACCTTTATTTTTCAATTGTCAATGAATATCAAGATTCTTCAAGTAAAAAGATTACAAATTTCATCAGGGGTCAATTCAATCTAGTTACCTCCCTTGATTCGACGAATTTTTAGGGGAAACCAATAAAAACGCGAAACGAAGAAAGTTTAAGACACAAGTTTCCCAGGTTTAGAAATTCAATCCAGATGCAACAACTTATCAAATAGGATTGCCATTTGAATGAATATGACGACAAATTGATACTAGTTAATTTTACATATGATTGTGTCACATGCTGAGGCAGAATACGCTTTTAAACATAAAATTTATGAGTGGCCTAGCCTATTGCAAAAAATCCAAATTAGCATTCGCCAACTGGCTGCTTTTCAGGCCTATAGTCAAAAAATCGCAAGTTTGAAATATTCAATCTTCACTTAGTTGCGCTGCAGAAGACATGATAAAAATCATATTCGATTAGTCTACCTAATGCAGAAATACCTTCGGACCACAGTTTGCTTAGACTAGCGTATATAGATATAAAAAGAGTTGCGTCCCCTTAACAACATATATTATTTCTCGATTGACGTTGATAAGTTGCAAAAAATGAAATGAAATGAAATGAATGGAGTTTTACGTCCTACTCTTCTGCACCTTATGGGCTAATGAAGACGGGCAACGCCATGCAATGTGCAATGAGGGAAATTTTGCCAGGACAGCGGCATTAGACTACTCTTTTTGCGATTTCCAACTGTCGAGGGATCTTTATAACGTGCACAGCCTGTAGCACACGGGGCCTCGGTTTATTGTCCCATCCGAATGACTAGACGCTTTTTCCATGTCAGTCCCTCCGACCGTCATCACTGACAAAGGAAAATCGGGCTGAAAAATCCGAAAGTTCATCTCGACCTTTGCCGGGATTGAACCCTGGGCCTTCAGGTAAGCGAGCAAGCGTCTAACCCACTGAGCCACCGCGGCCTCCTAAGTTGACAAAAAAGTATATTATCTGTACAAATATTATATCACAAGAATGAGTAAAGACAACATACAAAATAAATCGTTGTAAATAATAATATTCAGATGATAAAGGAAGTGATTTTAAAGAAACCTCCACAGTCATTGTGATTGTTTTGAAACTTTCAGTATTGATGTAGCCTAAAATTAGATGAATTCCAATATTGAACCCGTCAATCAAGCTGAGTGAATTCTATTAGAACAAGGAAAACTTACATAAAAATGGAGCAAAATATCGGACATAATGGATGGAGGTAAGCCTATGGATGGAAACTTTCCAACAACATGGAGAAATATTCGATCAAAATGGAGAATACATTCTACCACCAGTACCATTCCATTAATAGGACGATATGGCATTAAAGTGCAGAAAACATTCCATCAGGAAAGAAGAAAGGATTATATAAAGATTGGGCACTCCATGATTCGGATGGGTAGGCATTCCTTCGAGATCGAATAAGCATTCCGACAGAACAGTGTAAGCAAATATCGCAGACGAATTGCATCATACATCTACTGATATCTGGGAGCGACTGGTGCATGCTGTCTTGGTTTTCGGGGAAGGGAGGGGAAGCGACTGGTACCGATTAATGGTATTTATGGAGACTGTTGGTATCTGGGACAGATTGTCTCTGGGAGACAAGTGGTATCTGGGAGCGACTAGTGGTATATGAGTTCACGAATGGTGGTATTTGGGAGCGACAAGTGGTATCCGAGATCGGCTGTTTGTATCTGGGGCGACTGGTGGTACCTGCGATAGAAAGAAATTGATGATAACTAGGAGACAAATCATGGAATGGTATCTATACAAGCTAGTCGCTGATACGGAGTAAAACGGATCCAACCATTTGCTTTGAATCGCCAGTTCACCTATAGTGGGCCTATAATGTCCGGGTTATACTATGTCGATGAGCAAACAAAATGAGTTTAAACAGGAATTGACTGTTATGTTCCATGATCCACGTTCTATCACTTCACTGGGTTCCCTCAAAGACTATTTAACACTGACATGGTAGATTAGGTCCCCTTTCATTACCTCCTGAAAAATCAGTGTGCATTTTTTATCATTTTGTAAATCTCTCCAGAATTAGATCATTTTTTATCAAACTGTTGTATGCTGAAATCCAAAGTCGATGCGTCTATAGGAGCGGAACAACATAAATTGACTTTTCGATGTACACTATAAACTATATATTATATATTTGATACACCTACATTACTTTTCTATTGCCTTTCCGTAATATTCTATTGAAACGAACAATTTTTCTGCTTCACTGATACAAAAATAAACTATAATAAGTATATAATTAGTTACAATTATGTTGGGATTATAATGCTAATTATACTAATATAATTAAAAAGTAAATATTGCGATATTATAGGTATAATTAGTCCAAAAATTTGATTGAAATTTCAATGATGCATTAAATACAAACAGAATTAAAGCAATATTCTAATTTGAAAATATAAATGGAATTGGTATGACCTTTTATTAGTCGCCTTTGTTGTAGTAATATTGCGTATTTGTGAACGAATTTGAAATAGTGTCATTAAAAATAGCCTTATAAAATTATCACTCCAATCCTACACTGTAAAACCCTTCCGTTGATTTAATAATATAATAATAAAAATAAAATGTATGCTTATCAAAGTTTCTCGGCACCAAAATGGGCCATACAGCACCTAGTAACATAAAAAAGTCGAGCATATTCTTACAGTACGAAGCATGTACAAAAAAGTTGTAATACGAATACATCAATTTGGGCCAAGTCCGAAAAAAAAGTTAGAAAAATGTAATTAATTTGTTTCTGTCAGTTTCGTTTATTATTATTCTGAATACATGACTACGAAATATTTTCCGACTACTAATACATATTAGTTATTATACGTTATGTACTTATTGGTAAATATTGGGGCAGTTATTGCAAGTATAAAGCTAAGAATAATATACACTACCCCTTGTATGCATACCCAGAGACAATGAGATCGATTAAATAAAGCAGCTTTTTTTTATTTCATTCTGACTCTACCTAGGCTACAATAAACTTGATTTAAATTGCAAACACGCACACGCAAAAAAAATGGACTTAAATATCTCGAATAACCTTAACTGACCCTAGATTGACCCTCAACAACACATGTGAAATATTATTCGAGCAGGCGATAAGAGGCGACCAACTGCGCAGACCTTCATAATTCACGATGCAACTTTTTTTTATCGCTCCTTCCTTTCACGATAACATCTCTCATGAGACTATAGGTTGGTTTTTATTTCTCTCAAGAAACTGCATGATTGCCTTACAGATAATCATTGAATAGCCATCTTTCATGATCAAAGTGACCTTTAACCTTTACCCTCGTGATGACCAACAGCCAAATAATACTGTGTTTTATGAATGGTATTGCACACTAGCCTCTGTTTCGCATTTATGCATCATAGGTTGATATTTGCGCTACACAGTTGAATGGTTCTAGGCATATTTTGGATCAAATACATGCCACGTCAAGTCCAAAATAGATACGAGTTAACCTAAATCAATAAAAATTGTATAATGTCCATGTAAACACCATCTTATCTCGCTCTATTTCTAGTAAATAATATTATTAACAAGGTCACATGCTGATGGCTAAAACGAGGCTCTCACCTTTTGACCCTTAATGTAACTGCCTGTCCTTACGCAACCTTGGAGGCTTTCCCAGAATCGACCAATCGTAAGTTACCTAAGTTTCGTGATGTCACTGGCTCGTGAAATATTGACGTAGTAGGGTGGATGTAAGAAGCTCAGCGATTGGTTAGCTAACTGGAGTTACGTGATACGGGAAGCCGCATAGCATTAGGTTGGCCGAACAGGCGTCAAGCGAGGTCAATGTTGAAATTACACGAGAGAACGAGAGAGTGAACGAGAGGGAGGTGATTACGAATTGTTACGGAATTATTACAGCACGTTCTTCCAGCATATCACACATTAAGGTGAATTCAAGGGGGATAACTATTACATAACAGGAGGTAAGTTGCGCAATTTTCATCCGTAATTTTAATACTGTTTGTTTACAGTGTATTATTGAATTGAAGATGTTGTTTCTTTACTGAGTAACGGATTGTTGTTTACTGTTGGGCAACTAATACAGAGTTGACCTCGCATAGTGGACTGGCCGCCACTTATTTTACTTTTACTTTGAGTTATTATATTAGGCTATGATCTATATAGTAATTGAGGAAATTTTAGGAAAAAATTAATTTAGTGTTTTTGATTAAACCAACTTGTTTTGTTTACCGAAATACCATACCATTGATACCATTTTTTGAAATTATCATTTTTTTAAAGATGTAGTTATACCAATAATTTGAATAAGAAATAGTGTTGGTTAGGTTGTACAATAAGAACATTTTTGAAAATTTATTTGATATTTCCTTATGAATCATGTTTATATTTAGTCTAATCATGTATAATTATATTCATGTTATCATTGCACTATATCATGACATATGTTTTTTTTTGTATATCATGCTTTGACACTGCATCCCGGATGTGAGTGACATGAACAATCACGAATTCTAATTTCAATATATGCCTATTATATATGATACGGAATCCTGATTATGTAAAATTATCCTGAGAAAACGTATAGCAAGTATGTATATTGTTTCGCGCAATTCTTATTTGTCGTGAAATTGGTGCTAGAATTATATTTTTTGATGAATCCTTTCAGTATTAAAAGTATAATACTTTTAATTCATTGAAATTTGATGAAATTGTGTTTGTTTAATTCTAAGTAGGCCTACAGTTTTTATATAGTTATTAAAGATTTGTATAATGAATAATATTTTAGAATATTTAATATTTCTACACTCTTGAAAAAGTTTTAATGAAAAATAAAAATTTTAATACAAATTTTTATAATTAAATTCACAGTAAATTGTGGGTTTTTAATTTTTTTTTTTTAGATTTTTAAATTCTCATAATTTTAAAATTCTAGGTTTTTTCAAATTCTTAATTTAAACAATTCTCAGTTAATTTTAAGTTTGTAATATTCTCAATAAATTCTAAGAGTTGATATATCATTAGCTTCCCAGTTTTCGTAATTCTCATCAAATTCATACGCTTTGAACTTTTCAATTTAAAGAAACTGCCCTACCCCGAAAAATTTGTTCAACGTATAGAATATGCACTATTTCAAAAAAGCTTTGGAGAAGAAAAATATTTAGTTTATTTCTTTTCAATGATAGACAACTATTCCTTAGATTTGTAATAACGCCATGTTTCTTTGTTTTCGTCAACTGAAACTGAAACAATTTTTCTTGAGTGGCATTCAGTTTGGGCAATAAATAACAGGACACAATTATATGGATAACAATTACTTTTGATAAGTAACAAGCGATGTTTCGACAAAACACTACCATTGCATGATAAAGACTAAAGTGCCTTCTTCGAAACGTCACAAGTTAAAATAATTATTATCCATATAGTTGTGTCCAGTTAGAATATAAGCTGAAATGATGCATGGTGATTTTTATTATTTTCATACTTCATATAAAAAACATTTAGAATGAACAAACCATGTATATCTGAACCGAAAAACGAAACCCGAAACATATTAATACATAATGCATACAACTAGATGGTGAGGGCCCGCGGGCTTGAGTAGGCTGAATAACATATAACTTTTGCCCTATACTTACTTTGATACATTTTGTTTAAGGGGATACTGCGTCTTAATATGAACATGGAATTTTAGAAATTTAAAATTGGCCAAAAATTGTATATATTCATCAGTGATATACCTACTGTCATGAATAACATAACAGAATCCGATTAATCCAATAAAGTTTGTAATTATCCATTAAAATATAATTGATTATTGAAAAACGAAAACTGATGAAGCGTTTTTCAATTATTATTTACTTTTAGTAGTTTTCCAGGAAATTCTGTTACTTTATGACAGTAGTTCAATGATGAATATATACTCACATTGACCATTCTTGAGAACTTTAAATTCATGTTCATAAGACGCAGTATCACTTTTAGTTGGTATTTTTTTTTCCTGGGATGGGTGCCAGTGGACTTATTTGAACCATTACCAATGGTAGTTGAACCGCTTGATATAGGCTGTATTAGATTCCATGCTGTCCATGATTTCATTATGACGATTGCATAATGCCATAAATATCACACCAGGCTCTAGAACATCTGATGCTTCATTGGTTTTTAGTGATAGGAGAAAATCGAATACGTGAAAATTCACGTAGTCCCGTCACTTGTTACATAAATATATACCGATTAATCGATAACATTGCGTAGCAATTTTCGATAACTAGTATCTTAGTCATTTATACATAAATTATAATGAGACAAAACACCTACATTTTTTTGTTGTAATGTAAATGTATCGAATTTGAAACAGATATATAGTTTTATATATTATTCATCATATAAAAAATGAAATTTAATGATAATTTTTCAGAACAAAAACACTCGATGACGCCCGCTTTCAGTAGGTCATCAAATCAATAAACGTTATCGATATTCAAGCAAACAAAGAATCAAACAATTAATTCAAATAAAGTGTACATACCTATAAAAATGATTATTAGTATGATATCTTTATACAAGATGTCACGATGTCATGAATATCGCGATCGGTATTTTCATAGGCCTTGGCATTTCTGTACTATATTATTTGCCATTTTCTGGCTCGGTTGTTATAATAGAATTTTGTTGTTGTAATAACATAAAAGCACAATGCATAAAACTTAACGTGTAATTATATAAATAATCAGATATTTTCAACATTGCATGATTGACGTTATAGAATTATTTCTCGATGATTCTACTAACATGCCGTAATATCAAAATGGTTTTACTATTCAGGCATAGTATCTGGACTCTGGCAATGTCCAACTGGCCTACAAGGAAATGATAACTGACTGATCTTTTCAAAATTCTATGGTATTAGCAATACATGTAATAAAAGATATATATTTTTTGAAGCACTTTTTTTATGAGGTCGATAAAACGAGATTGTTGTGGTTGCAGTATGTGCTATCGATACACTTAAAGATTTTATTTGCACTATTCTGATTTCAGTTCTAAGTTTAAGTATCCTTGTAATTTAAGACAAAAAGAAGGATGGTAACTATATAACAATCTGAATACCTCTTTTGAAGAAGAGATTAATATATATAATCTTCGTAACCCAACTCCCATAGTGCTCGAGCTTTTCCCATAGGGATGATACGTCTTAATGAGGTAGTCTAAAATTTTGAAAGTTGTAAAAAAGGTGCACAAATTAGTGAAAACTATAGACCAAAATCTACAGAACACTTTCGAACGCCTTAACTTTTGGAAATGTTTATGATGTTGGAAAACTGATATACAGAGTTAAGTGACATAAACACCTAAGAGAATGAAAAATATGAGAATGAATGCATTCCTCCCCCAAATAGAAGATTAAGCTTGATTGTTTCATTACAGTATTAGATTTCACAGTTAATATTTCAAAGTCCAGTTAATGCTCAATTAGTCCGAAACAGGCTGACTCTCTTGATAAGCGTGTATATCTCTATTATTCTTAGCATATCTCGATTAGCTACACGCTAGTATGTTGGTTAACATTACCATAGTGCAAAGTTAAACGTGATGCTGGTTATTGCTATCGTTGTTGATGGTAAAGGACGCATGCATTTAATTGTCATCAGCAGAGAGCTGCTCTCATAGTAGCTACAGCGATCTAAGCTGAAAGATTCCTAAGATCAAAGACAGTTTCAAGGATATCCTAGCGTAAAAAAGGTTGGGAAATAACGGGGACAGTTGTTCTTTAGTTTCCTTACGGTTGAATTTGACTGAATATGCTAACATAAGGATTTCGAGTGTCCGTGGTGTTTCGGACTATAGTGGTCAGTGTATGAATCATCTCAATGTAACTTTATACTTGATTATCAACACTTTTAATGCTAGAAATTTCACTATATTATTATATTAACTTCCAATGTGGATGAGTTTCATTTGTGTTTAGTACTGAGGGCACATGATAAAAGTATCAGCCAGACTATGCAGCTCTGTCTTGAACCCATGAGATTTCAAAGCCTTCCAACCTTACCTATATACGCAACTTATTCATCGAATTTAGGCTATTCTTCGATTAATTCGGAAATTGTGCTCACTCCTTTCAACGGTCTTCGAGACTTAAAATATCAGGAACGAAAAAGACCCGAAATATTGATTTAATATAAATAACATTGATCGTCCTGCATCACCGACTGATTTTTAAAAAATTGATAAACATTTCAATTACCGTTCAAAATCGAAACTAAAATAGTTGTTTGTTGTGATGAAATTGTTAATTTACATTGATAGATTTTTATTTCAAATATATGCTCATTAAGCACATACTCAATTTTCAAATTTTAAGGATCCACTTTTCAGGCATTGATTATTCAGATATTATACCTCATAAATGCTTACCTTTGGCATTAAAGTTACAAAAAACAAAATAAAATATCATATTTGTGTAGGACATAATAATGTCTATTTTATCTCACATATTGCGTAATGTTTTTTATAGATTTTACAAAGGCGTTTGATGTTATAGAAACCATTGGTTATAACACGTGATAGGCTGAATATCGATAACTAAAATACATACAAATAACACTAATGGCAATGTTATGAACAGACATAATACATATCCTATTAGCAATCCAAATTTAACAGTGTTTTGTGTCTTATTATGCTAATGATGACAATTTTGTGTACAATGAAAGACATTTCGCATCGACTTTCAGGATAAAATGCAAAACTGATATCGTGTTGACAGAAACTGTCTTTCTGTAATCCCAGAAAACTGATTCATCGCTTAAACCATTGAAGCCAAATGATACATCATAATCTGGTACCACAGGCGTCGGAATGATAATGCTAAAGAAAGTTACGAATTGTCTTGAATGCATGAAGTTTCTCTATAAGAATGATAAGTTAAAAGAAGCGAGACACACAGACAAAATCGTCCGTCTATAGATCCTAATTAAGAGAACTGTTTATTAGTAACTAGGGTTGAGTTTAGAAAGTTCAGCTATCTTAGTAGATAAAGTTGAAACGCAGTACATATAAGATAATAACTTTCATATCAGCCCTGTTGACTGAATTTATATGTCCGGTTTCTTGACCGCTGGTCAGTTTTGGGCGGTCACATTGAGGGGTTCATGTTCGGATCAGTTTTCTGGTTTGATGCAGAATTCAATAGTGTGTGAGAACCAAAAGTACAAGTAGTTGCAAGTTAAGGAACCTTGTTAGTTAATTTTTAATAAGCTAGTCGAATCTTAAATCTTACACGATGTTTGTTGTATTCCCTAAACATAGCTATTTATGTTCAGTAGGGTCATCGTTACGTCACTCATGTTCAAATCCCCCTCCCCTCCCTGTTAGTGGTGTCAATATGTTGTCCTCTAACTGACCGCTCGTCTGTGTCCACCAGTGGCGTAGAATTATGTAAATAGACTGGACTGAATGTAAACAAATACCTAATGTAAACAAAACATAAACAGGTCAGGTTATGACCTCACAGCTCACGTTTTGACTGCATCTATACTGACTAAAACAAATATTTGATTTTCTTATCCCGGACATGGTCAAATTTACACAGATCTCAGTTATGACTATAGGACCTACATGGTGGTATAATGAAGATGGGGGGTTTAGGGTTGAGACAGTTGTTTTACATGAAGGGGAATAGGAAATTATGAAACATAGTATTTAGATTATACTATAGCACTGAGCCACAATTGTTCTCAAAATGTGTCACACATTTGCTTTCGTTAGAGTGTGCTAATTATTTGTCAATGTTTATTCTTCCAGTTTTGTAATGTAAACCCATGTATATTAAAGCTCCTTGTGTAAACCCATGTCTTCAAACGGTTAACTTATATGCATTATACCAAAGATTCTCAAAATGTAATGGATACATAATGTAACAGAGTTCTGTATTCATCATGCCTATGTTTTTCTGAGGTCAGAATGTATAAAGTAATGGACATAAAGTTCGGGATGAAAATTCATTACTCGTGTGTCAGGTGTTCTGTTGATTTTATCGGTTGTCAATATGAATGATCTAATCCTTATACTAATATCATTCTATAATAGAAAATATTATCAATAATGTTACATTGTCATCGTAAGAGGTCATTCTGAGGTGAAACTGTAATCTGAAAGAGATCGGACCACCAGACTGTATAGTCATTGGATACTATGGTAAAAGGTGTGTGCCATCCTGTTTGATTCATCCGGTTCGATATATTAGTGAGCAGTGCAAAAGGACGGGAAGGAATATGAACACAATTACAAACACGGATCTTTGAATCTGTTGAATTATGATTTCTCAAACTTTCTTAAGACGGTAATACTGGATAATATAATATATAATCCGTGTATCGCAATTTCAGTTTTGAAGACAACTGTATCTCTCACGAATTGAAGGGAATGCGCTTCGATTATTTGTAAGATGCACCGTACTATATAATTTTACTATATACCGTAGTACCCTTGACACTTTGGGAATTGAATTGTTTCTTTGAAATATTGACACAATGGAAAACGATCAAAAGAATACTCAGATCTATATATAAGTATGATATAAGCACACTAATTGACCGTGTAAACAATAACAAGCCTGTTGTCCTGTCCGGGGTTCATACATAGGTTACATCAGGTCATTTCACTACTTTCAACATGTAACATGTTTATTTCATCTCTTTACTGTAGTATTCATGTTGGCTCACACCGTAGACTAAATATATACACTCAAACAGAAACGAGAACCACATACATGTACAAACCTAAAGAGAAAATATAATGATAACTTGACTCGGGTTGCTTTTTAATTACAAGATGTATGAAACACTTGGAACAAGACAGTTTGTCGAGCATTTAGATGATAGTGGACCTATATTTCCTGAATCACCAATACCATACCATAGTGCCATACTACGGTTCAATAAATAAAGCCGACTTCAACAGCTTTTTCAGAATCCAAATTAAAACTGAAATGACATTGCGTGATCTCATTAAGAAAAATTAATGTTATTTCTACGAGAATAATGTGAAGTCTCTCTTTTAAATATGACCTTAGCATACTCTATCAGGATTTCATCTAAAACAAAGGAATGAGATTCTAGAAATGGTCAAGTTTTGATACAGCATTATCCTACTTTCCATGAAATGGAAGACCGATAAGTGTTAAATGCTGTCTTCGATTACCGAATATCGATAAGAGGCCATGTATTCATATATTAATATGAACTAATAGGATTTTCAATAGAAGCCTGTAAATTAAAAAAAAATGACCGGTTGTTATGTACATATTAGAGCCAAAATTAGTTAAAAAGATAAGGCAAATCTAAGGCTTACAGTTGCAACGTTTTTCATTGGTTTTGAATAACTGGGTCCATTGCAATTTGTAGAGTACACTACTTTCACGTATATAAATACTAATTCTAAAGTGTGGGGTCATGAACTCACTATGTTCCTCAAATAGTTTGGGAGTAAATACAACTTTTGTTGACTTTCAAGAGGAAGTTTCTACATTTTATGTTAAGATACGATATTAAAATATCTTAATTTGATATATAGGGACATGTTCACATCTGTTCAGAATTGTTAGGATTCATGATTTATTTTATGACATTCAAATTATATTCCTACGTTACATGTGTTCATATTTTTCTTTTTTCAGATGTAATATCTAAAGTCTCTCTTCTGATGTGTTTTTTGTCCAGGCTTAACTGTTCTAAATAGTTCAGATGTAGTGTATCGGCATCTTTTCAGATTTGATGTCTATTCAGATTTGATATATATTCAAATTGGATATCTATTCATATTGGATATCTGATCAGATTGGATATCTATTCAGATTGAATATATTCAGATTTGATATCTATTCAAATTTGATATCTATTCAGATTGGATATCTATTCTGATTGAATTTATTCAGATTTGATATATTCAGATTTAATATCTATTCAGATTTGATATCGTTTCAAATATGATATCGTTTCAGATAGGATATCGTTTCAGATGTAATGTCTCAGTCACTTTTCAGATTTGATATCTGTTCAAAATTACATCATGGGTTCGTTTTAGATTAAATATCTTTCTCTTTGTACACATTTGATTCTTTAATACCTGTTTAAGCCTGTTTTTGATTAATCGACGTTATTCTTAACATTACCAATGAGGGTGTCTAGTGACTATGTTCGGATTAAGTATATATATTCGGACTAAAAAAGGCAGGTGTGTGTGGGCATAAAGTTGGCAGTCTAAGATAAGCTAAATGCAGATACTGCCAGCTCTATAAATAGGACAGACCTGGCCTTCAACTGGTGCTACCTATTTTTAGTAACAAGAAATGATAAATTTTTCTCTGGCTTCCATGTCAATACTGACTGATGTTGAATAGCGTAGGTTGAAATACACACTACCTGCTAGGTTTCTGTTTTGTTCTTTCTGTTTCCTTTAATAATCCCATTTATTTTTTCGGTTTGCGCAGGTTCATAACAATACAGGCTAATATCCCTAATTTTTGACAGCGAAAATCTTACAAGATATTTTTATTAGCCCGTTAAATCTAGAATGGGGGAAATATTTATTTCGTGAGCACAATTCTTATTTACATTCGGATAAGATTGGCCCATTTTGACCATACCATCATAATTACTACTTGGTTCAATTATACAACGAAAGAAATCAACCAAACGTGACATTAGAAAAAGTGTATTCAGTAGGCTATATGAATTGCAGATTCCATCTGTGCTACAGCTTGTGTTGAATGTTAGAAATAATTTCATGCAGAGTTCCAATTGGAACAATATATGAGATCCTGGATACAGCGCCTTTAATCCCAAGACACGGTTTTGTACTTGGACACTGGGTGCGTTTATTTTCTTTTATAGACAATCAAAGACATTTATATAACGAGTATTATTTATGTTTATTTTGTAATTAATAGCCATAACGAGAAAAAATATTAATGGTGATATACGGTACACTGGACACGAGAAACTACAAGGACAAGATTATTGATCGCCATTGTCCAGTAAAAAAAGATACTATTGCAGTCACGTTTAAATGACATGCTAAACGTTCATGTAACTATCTTATTGAACACATGGTCCGTTAGAAACAGGTTTAAGTTCAATCAATAAGGTGAATCGACCATTTCTATTTACTGGTTTTTTTAATATAAATTATCAGCATTTTGTAATCTGGAATGCGTAGGGGAGTCGAATCGGTGAGCTAGGGCCTGTCGATTTGGAAAATTTGTCATATTCATGGTCTGTATAGCCTTAAAAACAGAAGTAGGCCTCTAGTGTTGGCTAGGTTGTCAATCTATCGCTGACTATCAATGAATTCTGGAATGGGCTAGGTGGTTGTGTTATACGGCCTGTATATATTAATTTTATTGATGTTTGATGTTTTTATTTAGTGGATAATGGAAGTCTTTAATTAATATGAAATAGGACACTTTCGATACAAAATTTATCCAACCAGTACAATAATCTTATTTGTTGAGATTTTCGGCAAAGATAAAAAAAAGATATGTTTAAGTTGTTATGCATATAGAAGCAATTAATGTGAAAGCAATATACTGACGGTCCTTAATCAATTTTTCCAATGATATGTCAATCTCTCCCAAAGAGTTCATTGATAACTGACGGAAATCGTTTGATGAATATTGTTGAATAACATCTGTTCAAAAGCAGATTTTAATGACATAATGCGGTCTACTGAATAATAAGTATATCATATGATTCAGTCTGTGATTAATCAATAATTATTTAGCTATGTTTGATGTTTGCTACTAAGCAGTTGTTAGAATTGAGATATTGTATTCAGCGTTAAGGCTCATTGTCTATATGGAGCACAAAAGCTACAATGTCTATACAAGTTACTTATACCGTGGACTAACAACACTATTTGTTTTTCAGTCCACGATTATAGTTACAGGGTTTGAAGAGAAATCGATGACCGCTAGTTGAACCCAACATAACTTTCTCATAATATCACTGAATTAACTTGTAACATGTTATGGTAGTCTCGCAATGAGTTACTCCATTTATGTTTTTCTAATACGCTATTGATTGAATGTAGAATATTGGTAAAAAGTCACGGGTTTGTATGAAGGACGTCAAGGTTGTATCATTAAGGAGTACTATATTTACAATGGTCATTCATTAATGATTTTGTTAGATGCAAATGCACTTGGTGTTTTAAATTGAGGCTCTCTCATAGGTCCGCGACTTTCAATTCCTCTGCGATATTATTCCATATTTTAGTCAAGATTAAATACAATTTTTAGTATTTTGTTTGCTTTTTTTCTCTTTTTTTCTTCACTTACCACTGTACAAAACATCCACGAAATAATTTCATGAAATATGAAACGCAGAAAATGTTTGCAGTAATGTAATGACCATTGTTTTGTGCAACGAAATGCTTTAACTTTTTTTGTTTAATTATATCTTTCTAGCCTTAGTTTTGCATATATCGATTTTATTTGAAATAAACATGGAATTCGACCTTAACCCAGAGGTCAACGTTAGTCAATAGTTACCGAGAAATACACAAAGGTGACAGAATGATATATAAGTATTGACCAAAAGTCTCACTAAAATCCCTCGAGTAGCCGTAATGAAGGTTATTTCGCTCATTATTTCCCTTTGATTTATTCTACTGAAGATGAATTTCATCTACGAATAAATCTTAGGATGTGTTTCTGTGAATTGTTTACTGAGTCCAATCGATAACATAGGAAGTACTGCTCAGGGTATTTGCTGAAAAAACGAATTTAAACGAATGGTAATAGTGTAAGTGCGACTGTATTACATGTCGCCCGCTAACTTCACAAATATAATTTATTCTCAAACTAGGATAAAGGCATAGAGACAGAATTCATGATTATTACGTTAGAAAAATCAGTCAATAGAATTTCAATCCAGAATTTTACCGAATGTCCAGCCGACATTTTGTAAGCAAGTTGGACTGACTCATGTTTGTATTTTTACAAACGCTTGTGTTGTTCTGCTATGGACAACAAAGACAAGTTTCAATCGTCTCAAAATACATGCATCATGCCTAATGGTCCTATAGAAAGACAGGCCGACCGAGCACTGGACAATCGATCGGCCATATTAAATTATTACTCATTGTCCTGGTCACTCAATTAATGTATTTTACATGCACATGTAATTTTATGCACGTGTGCGCGCGCCCTTTGAAGAACAAAGAGTTTCGTCAACAAAAGCATGTTAATCAGGCGCAATCTAATTAGTAATTTATCTGTGAAAATAATGTATGTGTGATTTTGTTTTTTAAAGGACATCATCTGTTCATACTTAATGATTTCGTTTAAGCCAATTTTCAAAATCAATTCAAAGTTAAAATAGTTATTAACGCAAATAGACCCTTGTCGGTAGATTCATATCTTTTTGATCTTTTGAAATGAACTAAAGATGAATCAAGACATTATCATAATTTATTTAGGAAATCTGCTAAAATACCTTCCCTTCAATTAACTTTTTTTATTTAAAAAAGACCAGACTCCATAAAGTTGACCATTTAAATTAGGTTTTTTGGGTCATTAGTTTTAAGCTGACATCTCTGAACGAATGTATTTTGGCATTTGTACTACCAAAAGTTTAGTTTTCGATTGTTCAAATGTGCAATTATTACTGTGAACTTATAAGTGTTTTCTATCAATACATACGCGGTCAATTTTCTAACTTTTTAATTTAATTTAATTTACCAGAATGTTTGTGTCTGCGGCGAATTAAACTTAAAGAGACGGTCATTCGAATTGATGCACCTTGACACCATATTATCTAAAAATGTACTTTCTTGAAATGTAAGCCAGATTAAAAGTGTCGGTGCCAATCTCCTGAAACTGGGGATACAAAAAGAGAGGAAACTGACAAAATCCGAGGGTCTGAGGCGGTGATTCAAGAAAAGATTTAAGAATAAAACAGATTAAATTCGGTGCATGTTGACACTAGTTTTGGGTCAAAAACTTAAAAAAACTTATTAAATTAGTTTAAAAATGAAGGGGTTGTCAATATTTCTATGAAATCTTCATTTCACATTTACTGTGAACTTAGTATTGTTTGTGTGTGGAAGGATTTTTACCCTACTTTATGAGGATGATTTGTACAATGGAGGTAGATAAACGGTATAAAATTATGTTAATAGCTATAGAGTGATAAGAAAGGAATTTGTATTGATACAGTTTTAATCTATACAAAGTGATGTAACAAATAGGACACGAAGACCTATTTATTTACTACCCTATTTACCGGATATTGTCCACTGTTAAATCAAAACTCAGCCAGAATTTTAACTTCTAGCCCCACTGGTATACTAATAATATAATGGAGTGATGCTTTACGTCTCACTCTTCTGGACTTTAATGAAGACGGTGGTATACTCTAGAGGCAGGCATATTTCATACATAGATTTTTCAGGAAGACATATTTTATTTAGTTACAAAATTTTGTTATAAGTAAGGAATATATTGATTAGTTATAAAGAAGGAATATATTGATAAGTTATAAAGAAGGCATATTTTGATTAGATATAAAGAAGGCATATTTTGATTAGTTGTAAAGAAGGAATATTTTGAATAGTTGCAAAGAAGGGATATATTGATTAGTTGTAAAGAAGGAATATATTGATGAGATATAAAGAAGGCATATTTTGATTAGTCATAAAGAAGGGATGTATTGATTAGTTGTAAAGAAGGAATATATTGATTAGATATAAAGAAGGCATATTTTGATTAGTCATAAAGAAGGGATATATTGATTAGTTGTAAATAAGGAATATATTGATTAGATATAAAGAAGGCATATTTTGATTAGATATAAAGAAGGCATATTTTGATTAGTTGTAAATAAGGAATATATTGATTAGATATAAAGAAGGCATATTTTGATTAGTTATAAAGAAATCATATTTTGATTAGTTGCAAAGAAGGAATATTTTGATTAGTTGTAAAGAAGGAATATATTGATTAGATATAAAGAAGGCATATTTTGATTAGTTGCAAAGAAGGAATATTTTGATTAGTTGTAAAGAAGGAATATATTGATTAGTTATAAAAAAGGCACATTTTGATTAGTTGCAAAGAAGGCACATTTTTATTAGTTGCAAAGAAGGAATATTTTGATTAGTTGTAAAGAAGGAATATATTGATTAGTTGTAAAGCAGGAATATATTGATTAGTTGGAAAGAAGACATGGAAATTTATAAATAAGTCATATGTTGATTACTTGTGAAGAAGGCATATTTTGATTAGTTGCAAAGAAGGAATATTTTGATTAGTTGTAAAGAAGGCATGATAAGTTATAAATAACTCATCTGTTGATTAGTTGTGAAGAAGGCATATTTTGATTAGTTGCAAAGAAGGACTATTTTGATTAGTTGTAAAGAAGGAATATATTGATTAGATATAAAGAAGGAATATATTGATTAGATATAAAGAAGGCATATTTTGAATAGTTGCAAAGAAGGATTATTTTGAATAGTCGCAAAGAAGGAATATTTTGATTAGTTGGAAAGAAGGAATATTTTGATTAGGTTCCTTGCTGAATACCACTTTCATGTTTTCCTGTTCGATTTTTGTATCCACCCCGGGGGAAATCGTCGGGATAATATAACAACCTGCCAAGGGAATATTGACGTAATAGTTACATTTTTGCGGTTACTTCATTTTTATTGACGTCATAATGGAAATTTTGGCATACTTTTACACACCTTGATTAATGCATGATTGGATTAAAACTGTGTTTTTTTATATTTTTCACTATTGTCTTCTATTTTCCTTATGTATTTTATAATCAATCGTATTGTCACTTTTAAATCTTTTTTTTTTTTTACCTTAAAATGACTCCATAGTTACTGTACTGACATTCGCTATACCGAATAGGGCACATGTGACACGAAAAAAAAAACCAACCCTTTTTGTATTAAGTAGATAAAAGGTACATGTAGATTCGGTTTGTTGTTAGCCTATATAGTAACATTACTTTCCATCATTGCAAACTGTGTGGTGTTCCTCGTTAGCTCAAAAAGACGTTAACTTCATGTATAGTTTTCGGATGTATATTACCATTACATTACTTGAAGAAAAATAAAACACATTTAGAACTTCAGTTCGTTCTACAATATGGACAAATTGACGACAATCTGGGATTTGGGTGTCAATGTAGCCAATTGAACAAGTCCATGGGGTCAGAATATGCTGTTTCGTATGATTCTCCATGATTGTTTATCAGAATCTCAAACTAATCCATCAATCGAATTGCTCTGATTCACAGATTTGAACACCAATCGCGCCCTTTTAAAATTTCTAAGATGCAGGGAGGGAATAATTATTGGTCGCTGAATTAATTTTACTGAAGAATGAAAACATACATGTATTTAGACTACGTTTACCAGACATGCAGAACGCAGAACGCGGATACGGAATGGGATTAAAATACCGAGCGATCCATTTAGCTACATGCGGGTAGTGGCATGATGCCTGTTATGTTTATTCCTGCTAGATCATGGTGCATCCGAATCCAGCAAGTTCTCAGCAATTCCTTTAATATTTAATGCTTTGTCCATGTTATTCAACACATTGTTCACCTTTACGGCATTCATGTGATCATCATCACTGGCATCGTATATAAAAGGGTGTTATCGCATCTTCGAGGTCGTTATTTAAATGCTTTTACCTCACCAATCGTCAAAATTGATTGAAATAGATTTTTGAATAATTTATATAAAAAGAAGTGATACGTCATTTGTTATTTTCCAAGTTGATTAAAATATATTTCTGTATAGTCAGTGTTAAAAAGGGAAGAGGTCGTTTAGTTTGATACGGAAATGAGGTGTGGTTTCGATTTAATATCAAATTTCTTTTTGAAACGTCAAAACACAAGGAAATGTCAAGAGATTTAATTTGGGTTAATAATTGGTAAAATAGAGTTTCTGAATCTGTCATTGAAATGGTATACTGTAAACCAGTGTACATGGCACGAAACATTATAGTTACTTTTACTTTTTACTTCCTGCGACGATTAGGTCCATTGGAAGATACAGATACTATGTGGTTCTTCGTTAAACAATGTGCAATTCTGCGGTTGTTGATTGAATTACTGTGCCCCGTGTGCTTATGGCGTTGTTCTTAAACGATGGTTGTGTTTATTTTATTGCTTGCAAACTTGACAAGGTTGACTGTTTCCTTACGATTATCAGAAACTGATTTTTATTTTTTATCTGTAGCTGATATAATTTAGTCCGAAACTTGCTGACTCTATTCCCAGCCTCTGATAGCTATTTGGACAGATGGCTGGAGGAGAGTCAGAAATACTAGGCACCAAAAACTTGGGATATTCCGCACCTCCGTGGGTGTGGGTTTTTTAAACGTATTTTCATACCTCGAATCGACCAAACCTCGATATATTTGGAAAGATGGGTGTTTTGTAGTTCAATCATTATCCCCCCTACACCACGCATGTCACGCCTATGGTTGCGTCAAAGTTTTTTTCAAGAATTTCAGTCGCTCAGTCGCCAATTCATTTCATTTCATTGCGTTTAAAATCCCCGCACCCGCGTCCAAATAGCCATCAGAGGCTGGGAATAGAGTCAGCAAGTTTCGGACTAGATATTATTATGATAATAAGCTGATGGATTTATAACGTCATCGAACTCGTAAATAACATTGTCAACAACGGCGGCGACAATAAAATTTCAGAAACTGATATTAGGTCTTCTAACAGATGTTAAAATACGTTACAAAAAATAGGGATTGGCATAAGCAGTCCTTGGAATAAATCATGTTTATGTAACATTTTCGTTTTTAAAGGGATACTGCGTCTAAGAATGAACATAGTTCTCAAAAATGCCAATATGAGCAATTGAGACTTCTTGAGCCTACCTGGTGTCATAAAGTAACAGAATCCCTTCAAATCTTGAAATGAAAACTGTCACTTTTGAAAAACGCTAAATCAATTTACTAGGCGTTTTTCAATAATCAAATGCATCTTTAATGATAATTACTTATTTTTTCGGATATTTATTTATTGGTTTATGTTAGTTATGTATATAAGTATATTTACTGTTGAATAGAGCTCTTATTGGCCAAGTTTAATATTTTCAAATTTGATGTTGATTCTAAGAACTATCATCCCTTTAAAACGAAATAATATGAATATTGAATTACAAAGTACATGAGGGTCATAATGCAATGGTTTCAGCAAGATAACGAATTAGTTATCAAAAGAAAAATACTCCTGAAATGAAAATGAAAGCAATTTTTCATTATTAAAGCTCTTATTAGTCTATATCTTTGAGAAAAAATGTTTTTCGACTTATTTGGAGCGACGATATATTGTATCTCATATGTACCTTGCTTGACAAAAACAGTCCTTTTGCGAACCAAATTTCCCTTGATTAGAATTTTGTGGAACTTTGTGTTCACATTATATTTTTGAATTTAAGTTCATTCTCGTCTACCCGTGTCCGTTTTTCCGTGTGTCCGTTTGGTTATAAACGCCCCCCTCAATCCCCATTTTTATCACGACAGTTTTCTCTCAATTAATACATTCCACACTGCATAGTGATCCATGACTCAACACTCCCTTCCTTATTCGATGAAAACAAATGATGTAAGAAGAGGATGAATCGATAATTAATAATAGACCTAGTATAAATATAAGTACTTTCCGGATAAGTGGTAAATAGTTTGATTTCTTATGTTCTACTTCTAAGAGGTAACATCCAGTACATTCTTCAATTGATAAATTCATGAAATGAACTAAATGGAGTTTTACGTCCAATACTTTAACGCCGAACAACGCCATGTAATGTGCAGTAAGGTGGGAATTCGCCAGGACAGTTGCATTAGCATTCTTGTTTTTTTTTTTTTGGTGATTTCCAACTGTCTAGGAATCTTTTTTGGCCACATTCTGTAGCACACGCGGCCTCCTTGGCATCTGAACGATGACTAATTCATGCCGTTTAAAAAATAAACCTACTACCAGGACAACTTATTGTGGTAATGGAGATGACAATTCAATGTTTAAAATAAGCATTTATAGTATTTAACAATCGTTCTCATTTCATTGAAACAAAACCAGTACCCTTCGTATATTTTGTTAAGTGCTGCGGTTTGCTATGTATCTTTTATTTCAATGCTGATCTTGCTGAAGGTTATTTGTTGATAGCACAAACAACAGTGCTTAATTGAAACTTAGCATCCAATCATGAAACATTTAAATGTACCATTTTATTCAGCCATGCGGTAATCTAATTTCAATTTCTCTTCACTTGAGTGACTAAGCACAGCGTTATGTCCCGTATAACTATATTGGATGCACACGTGTTACGTGTACGACCTTCTCGGTGCGAAAAAAAAAAAAAAAAAAAAAAAAAAACCAAATCAAAACATCTGGATATTTAGGCATGCCATAGTTATAGTTATTTGCATTCAATATTTGATGTTATACTTAACAATTGTATATGTCCTTTGTGATCATTATGTACATAATGTTCATTAAATATGAATATTGAACAATGAATATTCTTATTTGATAGCTTTCCTCTTTCTAATAATTACCATAAGCATAGTAATATTCATTTTATTTAATATTATTGGCTATTTTTCATATCTTTATATATAATAGATAATGGATTAAGTGTTTCAGTTTACCAGGAATTGATGACAACACTTGTTACTTATATATTTTACAAAGTAAAGCAAGTAGCCTACTTATTGTCCTGTATCTTTACCTACATATATATATATACATGTATTTGTTTTTGTGCTCGAATATATAATTTAATAAGTAACGCAACGGCCTGACACATTCAATTGATTTGATATTTTAATGAACTTCTACGTTACCAAAGTCTTCGCTAATGATATTTATATAATATTTTGTTTTTCACATTTTGTTTCAAATATTTAATATTTGACCTAGTTCTAGTGTACTTTTAATCCTTTAATCGAAGTGTTATGTATTACGTGGCTCTGTAGTTAAAATTCAATAAATGTTTAACTACGGCCCTGACTTACTTAACCATAGTAAATATTTTAAAAACCACTCCTTAGTAATTCAATAGTAGTATATAATATTTATTATTGTACAGTACTATAGTACTGTAAACTTTACGTCATCACGCATACATTAGCTTACTTATTACACAGTGTTGAAAATAATATCGTTGCTAAGGACGCAATAGTATATTATCGTTGTTATTGTCAATATTGAAATGTTATCGTGTATATATTTATGTATATATGTATAATAACTCATCTTGCCAAAAAGGGACAAACCCCTAGTCGTATATTTGTAGGCCTATGTCTGGTCCACAGGGTTCTTTATCTATTACCCGTAATCTGACATCCAGTTGGTCTATGATTCAATAGAATGGCATATCACAGTGACTATTAAGTCGTCATTTCAAAATCTTTTTTATACAGTGGCGGAAATGAATTGTAATATTTGTATATAGTTTCTTCCAAATTCCATTACGGATTTTAAATGACATCATTTTCAAAGAGGAAAGTTGCTCACTTTAAGGAAGGTTAGGTCATTCATTATAATTTCTTTATGTCATGATTTGTTAGGAAGTTCATATGAGTTATTTATAACTAAATACATTTTCTGTTGACTTTCATGAAGGGTGACATAAATTTTTACAAAATTATTAAAATAATTTTAAGAAGCAGAATTTGTTGAACTGATGTTAATTTAAAAATAATATAATATGCTATACAAATTTGAAAGTTATTCAGACCAAATTTTTCAAGTGATTTACATAAGATATAGATTTTTTAGAAAGTCATTCATATACGCAGCGGATCCACAATATAGATCAAGTTATCGATAAGTTTCATTAATTTGGAACGTGGACGTGAGATAGATCTCTTGTCGTATTGTGTAATGATAATGATCTTGTATAGTATTGTCCTGTTACTAGTGTCAATGGGGACGATGGATCATAATTATGAACTCTGAATGAGATTGCCCTGATCATGTTCATGAAAATTGATCGGTCAGTGCTATTATGATGGCTATGCCGTATGTTGCTAGCTGGCGTGCCACTATCAGTTTGATTGCGCAGTAGTGCTGAACAATTTTATTACGAGATAGAAATAGCCTCGTTCGATTGAAACAAGCTTGATGAATACGTCACATATGAAATAATACCGGTATATGCAAATAGTTGATTGGATAAGGAGCAACTATTGTTATCTTATGATATAACAGCACTATTTATACTTTATACGAACAACAGATCGGCTACATTGTTTGAAGTACAGTTGATGACGTTCCTATGTACACTGGTCCACCTGTACTTGATATTCCAGTTTTATCTATTGGATTTTTTAAAAATTTAATGTAAGAATTTTGTTTTCTATTGTATGGCTTTTTTAAAAAGAGCTATTTTAGGATTTCTTATCAAAATAATTGTCAACAGGTAGGCGAATATGTAATACAAAAATAATTGTTATGTAACGGACTGCGTGCTCTATTCAATGGACTTTAACATGACATATTGTTGTAATCGCCTAAGTGGAACTTTCTGGAGATGAGAAAAAAAAAACTGTTTGCTGGAATAACAGCAGAGTTCAACTAATCCTAAATCTTACCTTCTAAGAAATTTCTAGACATTCTGAACTATATAATAGCAAGATCAAATCATGAGAATTTTCAGATCATAATATTCGAGAACAATACCATTTGTTCTTGTTAAGATTTTACACTCGAGGTTTTTATAAGGGTAAGTTTTATTAAAAATGTGCAGTGCGCATCAATGTTTTTCTTGTAACGAAAGATATGGCCTGACAAAACGACATGACATAAATCTGATTATGAAAGCTCAATATACCATGTTTTATTGGCGACTTCCTTCGATTCTGGATGCTGGATGAAGTCATAATAAATCTTACTATACAAAAAGAACCGACATAAATGATATCTGTAGTTTGATAAACTGACAAACTAACAGACTTTAATCGATGTTGAACAATAAAGACTGTTGTTTTCCAGCATTCTGAAGAGACTGTTGTTTTCTAGCATTCTGAAGTGACTATTGCTTTCCAGTATTCTGGAGCGACTGTTTAAGAGACTGTTGTTCTCCAGCATTTTGAAGAGATAGTTGTCTCCAACATTCTGCAGATACTTTTTTTTTCCAACATTCCGGATACTGCTGGTTTTAAGCATTCTGCAGACACATTTTTCTAACATTCTGCAGATACTGTTGTTTTCCAACATTCCGGATACATTTGTTTTCCAGTATTCTGAAGATACTGTTGTTTCCCAGCCGTCTTAAGATACTGTTGTTTTCCAGCATTGAAGATACCGTTGTTTTCGAGCATTCTGAAGATACTGTTGTTTTCCAGCATTGAAGATACTGTTGTTTTACAGCAATCTGAAGATACTGTTGTTTTACAGCAATCTGAAGATACTTTTGTTTTATAGCATTCTGAGATCTTTCAATGAAGCTGTTTTCGATCTTTCAGGGGAACTTTTTCAGTTTGTTGAAGAGATCTTTGTCTTCCTGCGTTTCAAGAGACTGTTAACAAGCTCTTTAATATAGTGTTCTCGGTGTTATAGGATTTAGAAGAGATTGTTATCTAGTTTTCTGGAAAGAGTGTTGTTTTCTCAGAGGCTGCTTTTCAAACTGTGTAAGAGGCTGCTTCCCAAGTTTTAAAAAGAATGTTTCTAGCTTTTTGGAAGAATGTTTTAAACTTTCTAAAAGGTAATATTGTAATTTTGGAACACAGTATGTTATAACGGCTGCGTTCGTCAGAAGTGGCTAAAATGTAATATTAGGTTATCCTAAATTTGAATTATGTTTCAATGTAGCAAACAATCGTTACAATGCCTTCTATTTTACATGATGGTATTGTATGGTATATGGTATTATGATGATATATAGTCTGAAATTTTTGGTAAATCTCAAATATTACATGATAATGATTTAATTAATATGATAAAGGGATAATGTAAGAGTAATATTAGTTTGTCATGTGATATTGTCATAATGACTATAATTTAATTCTTATCAATATAATCATAATACTAAGATAATGTTATCCTGACGTCATATCATTCCTTATCTCGTTTGTTTCATAATAGATTGGTAATAATGACATCTGCACGCAAACACCACTGTATTCCGATCAGCACGTGACAGTAAAAGTCAGCATCGCGTAAGAAACTTTTGAAGCACTGGAAGGATTTGAATAACGTTTTCTAGTTTTTTTTTGGGGGGGGGGGGTATTAATTTTAATGTTATGCGCTCCGTTAAATTTGTATCGATTTGTGACTCAAATTATTCTTCGAACCCCACAAAATGATGCAATATCTATATCGGATCAATCAAATCAGCGCAGATTAATAAACAATAAACATAATAGACGTAGGCCTAATAAGGATCAAACTACTAACTGTAATGTTAGGATTGGTGGCGACATATCCTTAGTTCTTCTGATTGTAATCCATCAAATTTAGCTTTTCGGTGATTAAAACCATACTATGCACATTATAATGTATCCGTTTGTGTTATTCTCAGAGGTTTATTATGTGGTTTCAAGTTCGATGCAAAACTGCTGTAAAATATTCTCTCGTTATCGCTTTCCTACCCAAACCACGTAAAAGCATTTGGCAACGAAAACCCTTCAATGGTTAAATAACGGAAGACACTTCTGAGAGGGAAAACCCACCAAGCAAATTATCTTTTATGACATTTGTCATAAACACGTAGGCCCATACAGGATAAATTTGTATTATAATCGGGTTCATATGGTTCATTATTCAAACCAAAGCACTCCTACACTCAATTCTATTTTTAGACCTGACATATTATAAAGAGTTCGTTTGATTCGCGTGTCTTTACGTAATCTCACAATTTCTTTGTATAATAACTTATATGAATACATAAAGAGATAGTCATATATTTTGAAGGTATTTTAGTTTCAAAACTTAGTCAACAAGTTTCTATAAATATATACGTGGCTAGGAAAATACACCTATTGGATTTAATAAATTCAGGTATATAATTGTTTATTGAATAGGAAAAGTAAATACGATTAGATTTTCTTATTATTTAATACTTGTACCTTTATATGGCAGTTCGTTTTAAAATGGTATAATTTCGTGTAACCAACCATAGGTTTGTACAACCATAAAACATGTATATATGAGTTCGTGGCCTGTATCACTTTTCAGAAATGACTTTTTGTTTTGAAATGTATAAATTGATTATATAACTTTATTTCTTTATTTCTGCTGAATTAAATCAATTGAAGATCGTTATAGATATGAAAACGAAAATGAAATATATTACTCAGAGTTTCAAACTATGCGATCTTCAAATATTAATTTTCTTTAAAAATATTATATTTTTAAATGTACTAAGTTGTATGATTCATTTTAGCCTATGCCTCTTAAAGTCATACTGCGTCTTAGAATGAACATAATATTTAAGTTCTCAATAATGGTCAATATGAGTATGTATATTCATTCATCAATGAACTTTATGGTGTCATAAAGTAACATAATCCTTGTATCTGGAAAACTCACAAACTCAGTAAACAACTTAGTAATAAATGAAAAACGCTTAATCAACTTATTAAGCGTATTTCACTAATAAATTGTATTTTGTTTTTGTGGATAATTACTAGTTTTTGGATATTTATTTTGTATGTTATTTATGGTAGCAGGTATATTTACTGATAAATATATATACTCTTATTGGCCGAGGTCATTATCAGACGCGTCTTTCCTTTAAATGATATATTTTAAACTTCTTCAGCAGTCCTGTATTTCAATATTTTACCTGCTGTTTCCATTTTCCATTTTCATTTCTCTATGTCTCTTCAATATTCTTTTATATTTTCAGAATCATCAGATTAATGGATTAAAACTTGTAACTTATAAACCAGAAGTAAAATGGAGGAGCAAGAAGAATACGACCATAGACGTGTAAGCCCAGAAATAAACGGTCGTCACAAATTATCAAATGGTGTCGGCAGATATCGGGGATCGGAAAGGGAATTCGAAGAAAATGGATACGGATCATCCGATGACAACGCGGGACAAGACGGACCTCTTGATTTCTCAGTGAAACGAAAACGTACCCATTCAGAAAGTGACGATTCGCGTTCCTCATATAACAGCTCAAATCTACCTCATATTAAATCAGAGTCTCCGGACCCCCATGAACTTCATTCTAATGCTCCATCCCCGGGAGAAATCACGCGTGATTCAAGGGGCGATCTCACTAAATCACCAACTGCTGCTGCAATGGCCGCCATGGGCCTCTTGCCAGGTATGATGGGTAATGGCTCCGCCATGCTGAACAACCTCCCTGCTTCAGTGGTAGCCATGATGGATCCTAGATCTGCCATGAATGGTCAGAAAAATTCCCGTCCATTTAAAGCTTATCCCAAAGAGGCCCTGTCAATGCCCGTAGGTTATTATGGAATGCCAGGATACATGCCCTTCCCAGGAATGGACGCCAGCGTTCTTCAAGGTCTTGGCCTCAGTTCAGATGAATTAATGTCCATGTATAAGCAGCAACTTAGTCAGTTAAGAGAACGAGATAAGAATGGAGGGAAGCACTCGGGTCATAGCAATGGGAACACGAGTAGCGGCAGTAGTAGTAACGGAGACACAACACCGCATACCACACCTAATCATTCTAATACATCACCATCATCTGGTATCCCCTCCCTACCTCCTCATTTAGCAGCTGCACGTGCCACCATGGTCAGTAGCACGAGTGGGTCCTCTGGTGCGAATCGAAGACGACCACGCACACTACCAGATGAACAGAAAGATGAGGCCTATTGGGAACGACGGCGTAAAAATAACGACGCGGCTAAGCGTTCACGTGATGCGAGACGTGCGAAAGAAGACGAAATTGCTATTCGAGCTGCCCTGCTTGAACAAGAAAACTTGAAATTACGAGTCGAAGTTGCTGCTTTAAAAAGTGAAACAGCAAGGCTCAAGTGTATGCTTTATAACAATTAAGATATTCGTGATTGGATAATCGAATGTGTGTTGTTATTGTGTGATCATAACGTATTTTCAAAAAACCATTTGCCTTAAAAATAAAGGCTTGACAATCGATTCTACCTCACTCTTCATTCATTGGATGGATTTCATATTATGGTATGCACGTGAACGTAATCTTTCTTTCGTTTTGCACAAATGTTTAAATGCCGCGTTTATTGAAATAATTCGTATTATGGAATGACGTCACAGGAGATATGTGTGACATTACATATTGGACTTGACGCTATGTGACGTTATGATGCCTCACTCCTGGCAGTACAGTCAAGTGTGCGAATACAAATGTATTTGGATGAATAATATGGATGTTGTACACGTGTTACACACAGCATATTTATAGATTGTGTGTGTGTGTTTTTTTTTTCTTTCGTATTTTTTTTTTATTTTCGGATCAGGAATTGCTTACTCAGATCTCAAATTGCGCTTCTCGCAAAAACTCTATGAAAATGAATTCTATACCTATTTAAACCTCTAGCCAGCAGTCAATACCAATGATATTGTGCAATAACTTCTGTAATTCAAATAACACAACGGTTAAGAATGGAACATCGAAACCGGAAGTGTTATAGTGAGATGATGTTCCGTTTTTTGATTGGACAGATTATAATGGGACTCTTTCAGTAAGCGTTCCACTTTTTCATAACAATCATATTTGGTTTACATACATCACACTTGCCAGATGATTTATGAAGAAACACATATATTTATATGTCTACATTTTAACTCAGGGATTGACTATTTATCACATTGTACTAATATGTTGTCTTCGCTGTGTCCAGGGATGACATGATTTATCTCGTGGCTAACGAAGGCGATTTCTTGTCATTTCAAAATACCAGGCAGCGTTTTCTTTTATGTCTATTTTCTTCTCGTGATAATCACGTCTACGTGTTGAATATATTTTGTATTATATTTAAAGTATGGGTGATATTGTATATTTCAACATTGAGACTGGTTACTCGTGTTTTCACATGAAGTCATCCAGGCATCAATTCTATTACGTCATAAACCATGATTCTTTCAATTCAAACTCAAGGATTTTTTTGATATTTATATATTGCAATTTCAGCCACCCTTCAGAGTTATTTATTGAGAGGATTATATTTATATATTATATTTGTTAAATAGGTGGCTGAAATTACAATAGCCCCCTGTGTGTACATAATATACTATATTACGTCATATCAATGTTTCATTTCTTATGTCATAGTTTTGGTGCACGAGTTAAATGTTGAGTGCTATAATTTTATACATGTTATATTCTTTACTTTGAAATATTCATATCCTTTTCCCGAAGTCTGAAACAAACAGCAACGAAAGAGCAACTAGAGCTCACGGCACGTCACGTCACGTCACGTCACGCTTTGCTTGTCATTTTATGCCACGTCACGTCAGTGTGACGTTGTATAACGAAGTTGCTACGAATAATTTGAATAGGAATGCCTTGTATGAAAAACTTTTATGCATAATTACATGATGTCACCTTGAAAATTTTAAGGGAGAGCGTCATAACAATTGTTAAATATTCCAAGCACGCATTTATTTCCACATACGGGTTATTGTAATCATGATATGAAATGAGTACGAATGGATAATAGTTACTAAAAAGACTATTGCTGAATGATATTCCTTGCTGTGCTATCATAGGCTATGTTACTTTTTTTGAATACTCTACCTTTTTCAAAGATGCTATATTTCCGGATATTTAAAGCTACACATAGTGTGCTTAGTTAAATTATACTGTACAAGGTCAATTTAATTATGTTAATTAGTTTTACCAATTTATCACAGAAAAAAAAATGAATATTACGACGAATAAATAAGTAACCTTTTTGATGCAGCCAGATATGCATATTACATTAGATAAAAATTTTGATTAACCTTACACCCTCTCCCCCCTTAAAAAAATATAAATAAATAAAAATAACAGTATATCTAATCAATAGTTGAAATCAAAGCCTTGTTTGATTGCGAGTGTAATTTGTCTGAGTTCGCATAGCACTGTTAATGACGCCAGTCTTTGATAGAGTTGAAATGTATTTTACTGAAATTATAATTCGGTTCAACATAATCAAAAAAAAAAAAAAAATAGGTCAAGCACCTGCAAATGAAGTTGCCATGCATATGAGTGGTCACTATTTGGGAATAATTAAATGTATATAAATATTGTCTATATTATTATATAACTTTTATCAGTTTTCAGACTGGTTATACAAATCTACCTCAGGGAAATTGTAATATTATAGTTTAGTTTTTTTTATAATCTTTTTGATCTCGTCTACGGACTGCAATGTGTTTCAACATGATGTTATCCGAAATAGTCAATTTGTATTTTAATATGGTTATGACGTCACTATATCTACAGATCATTATGGCTTAAAACCGTTTCAAAAATGTTCACTGATTAACCAATAGTAAAGAAATGGACTCATTTTGAACACTATTGACTAAACTCAAATTAAAAAACTCAAAGGCTCTATATCTTTAAGAATATGTAAAGAAATTATAAAGAAGTGTTATAATAATATTGACATAGAAATTATTTTCCATAATAATAGTGCTAGAAAACAGTATGAGTCTTAACATGTCGTTGATTATATGAAAATTAAAGATGGCGGCCAAGTGTATTTACATATTTCAAGTATACAGATTGTTAAGCACGAGTTCATTCTCAGTTCAAATCGAGTTTATTTCATTGCGTAGATTGTGATGATTCATTCCACTTACATGTAGAAAGAAGGAAAAACATAGTTGAAAAGACCAAACAGTACACTGACCGCTACATAACCTCTTGCACATTCTCATATCCCACGAACTTTGACCTTTTGTCATTTAAAAAAAGCATTAAGTGCCCTTAAAGCATGAGGTCAGATTCTAAAACCTTTTATTTCCTTTGTCGCGTAACCTCAATGTGACCTGCACGAGGAACGCTGATGTTTATAATTAAATCCATTTGGTGTTAAAAAAAATGTCTAAGGCAGTAAAAGATTCATTGAAGTGAATAAAACTTGATAAAAAGAAACAAAACCTGGAGTGAATTCAATTATTGACCAGTTTCTTCTCTTTGTTTTCATCCTTCTTGTATTTTGAACAAATCTAAGGTGAAATCAGTCAGTGAATGTAAGAAAACACCCACTTCTTGCGGCTGTGGCTTCAAATTTATTATCAATACGATATTAAAGATTTGATTTTTATTTGAGTTATATGCATTTATGTATGCATTTATGTAAATTCACATTTGAGGAATTGACAACTGAATATCTTTCGTCGTCGTCAACAGAGGCCATATTATGATTTATTTAATGTGAATTACAAATTCTTATTACGTCATTTAATTCTGTATGCCCAAATCTTTGACGTAGCGATTTATGTATAACGTAACGCCTTAATTACATCACATAATTCCAAATGATAAGATTCCATAAATTTAAAACGCACGAACTCCGCTAGAGTTTCTTTTGACGTCCAAAGTATCGAAAAACTTTTGAAGAAATCCAATATTTGCTAAGAAGAGTGATTGTTTATATTTTTTGTTTGTTTATGAAATTAGTTAGATTATTTAGTGCTAGATTTCTTATTCTATTTCCTTATTCATATGGTTTCTATGGATACTAGGCTATATTCAATAGTGCAACCAACAAAATTTTTCGAAAAATGCATTATTCAGAAATAGTATCCAACGTACCAAATAGCCCGAATCACTGACCTATTAATATATCTTGTTGCATGGTTGAATGTGAATGTTATAATTATGGTGAGAAAGAGTCGTAATCGTCAGTGACTCGGTTTATTAAGAATGCTATATTCATATTATCTCTATTTTCTGTCTTTATAACTGTAAATATAATATTGTGATTACATGAAAACGGGTTCAATTTTCATTGCGCATGTCTTTTATATCTACTTCCTTCCTGTATGTTATCTATTATTATATACTTTTTGATTGGTTTATATGTGTTTGGTAGTATGGCGTCATCTTATCATTTACGTCACTTTTCTTTAAGTATGTCAGAAATTTGGGTTTGATTGGATAAATGTTATGAACGGAATACGTTCAATGGAAGGATCGTCGAGCGGGTTATCAAATTTATTAGATTATGAAGTCATAATGACTTTTAGATCATGACTTAATTTTGAACGAGTGATGTTACGTATGCCTTGTGATGTTATTATAAGAGGAATACTACGTCATATTACCAATGCGGCGCGAACCGATCGTTCCTTTGAATGGGATTTAATATTGCACACCACACTACTACCTCATACATTGTACGCCTTCATTCTTTCTTTAAATTATTGTTTTAGTTTTCATTCAATCATCAATATTATAATGACAATAAAAAATGTTGAAAATACATTGTTTTTAATTTCATACTGTATGGTAATCCTTTGGTGCAGTTCATTGTATTGCCCTTTGTTTCTCTCTGCGTTACTTGAGCAATGCTGAAAGACTGCCAATATGGCTGCCAAATATCACAAACGTCCCTATTTCATCAATACCCAAATATTTCTTAAGCACTTGTACACAAATGTTAACCGATCAAGAATTTTAGAAAGCAACTGTATTAATACACCGTTCCAAACAATTACTATTCCATCTGTGATTCAGCATGCTGTGTCTTAGATAAGCTTTTCTTGCAAATTAATTTTGCCTAAATTTAATACAAGCACACTACATTCTTTTCTTTTGTCATTTTTTTTCGAACCATTTATACATTCGATATATCCGTAACATCACAGGAAATCGTACGGGGATATAGGTTGAAATGACCACAGACTTCGTAATATTTGTTTATTTTTATGAAATTGGGTCAGTTGTTATTGTTTATCTTGACCCATTTTAAATAAACAATATGTTGATTTTGGTCAAGGAAATATTTTGGCGTCAGTTAGGGATAATCCGTTGCTATGGAAACTGGATTAGATACAACACTTGAAACTGGACAGTCACGTGAGCCATCCAAACATCGTTTTCTACTAGAATACCAAGGTTGGCTGTACTCTGTATGTTGTTCAACGAGTAAATACGAAGTTGACCATGATGTCCAAGAATGTCTGGACTGCGATAACCTTGTAAAATGTAGAGCAATCCCATGAAGTCGAGCAGAGATATTTGTATTCAACTGCTTCTGACTTAAAGCACAAATGGTAAATTAAACTATATTTTATAACATGTGCATAAGCCCTACGTGTTGGACAAACTTACATTCAATAAACTGTTAAAGTTTGTGTTTTGAATCAAATCGATGTGTAGCCTATACTATATTCTAAAATTCTTTAGTAATCTCCACTGGCAAGACAAATTTTCAGGACTGGGGTCAACGAGTAAACCAAGTTAACAAGAAATATAACAATGGTTATCTCATACCAACGAGTAATGTTTCCTCAGTTACTAAGAACGAGGTTATATTCGGACAAACGACTATTTATCTCAAGGTCTGATATACTCTAGGCAACGTTTAATTTTCTAGCCGTCATGATCGTCCGTTGAACGGTTATCTACATTTTTTTGTAAAAGAGTTTTATCGTCCATTTTGTCCAGAACAGTTGCACTATGATCAATGGGTTAAACTAAGTGGTTAAAATCTACTCTGCATTCAACGAATAAAAAACCCACTTATCCATGTTGGCAAGAACTTAGCCTACGAATGAGCTCCTTGCTTTGCCTGATCCTATATCAAGGAGTTACATTTCAACATTCATAATCCGGAAGTTTGCAGCCCCAACAGCCCTTTTTTCATGGTCAATGATGATACAGGCCATCCGCATTTTAGTTTCATAATTTCGGTTTACATATGATTGGGAAATTCCATAACCCGTATTCTACTTCATTTGGGTGCCGTACTAGTATTACAGTGCGCTGAGACACAACTGAAAAGTCTATCGGGTATTTGGGTATTTGGTTGCAGTTGATCGCAGTGGGACGTCTTTAGTCATATTGTGGGATATATATTTGTCTCAAAATCGTTAAATGAACTACTTCTTGACAGCATTTAAGACACAGTTTTTCCTGATTTTGAGAAAAACAGATCAATATTGGTCATCCTATAAGGTGATTATATATAATATTTCTAGAGATAATTTTCACGACGTTTAAATAGGCAGATCGATTTTTTTTTTAGGAAACTAAAATATCTGATCATCCATACATAACACATGTTCTCATGCACACTATACACAGGTCCCTGCGTGGTATTGGTCATCACATCTTCAAACCAGATGAAATTTATTTACCAAGATAATAAAGAAAACCATTTAACGTTTAGTGCAATTGGTTGGCTAGTGGCCATTTATGCGCCCAGTATAGGTGCATTGGTTCAATTTCATGAAGCCTTTTCCTGAGGAGCTTGTCTTTGTATACTTTTCCCATCAAACAATCATTATATAGAAAACACAGAATTGATAAAAAGCTAATTGACTCCCAAGATGGGCCAATACAATGCGGCTCATAATCATTATATTTGACTGCATGCTAAAAAAAAGTGCATATTTCGAAAGAATACGGCACAAATCTTCACTCTTATGCTTAATAAAAACCTACAAAGAAAATTCTAAATTGCATGTCATGCTTGTAATCATATTTGATGACAAATTTATTCCGTCTTTCATGTTGTCCAACCCCCATCATGTGTGTTACAGAAGTTTCACCTACACCGACTTGAATGATTATTTGAATATAAAGGCCACGAAGAGGTGACCACGATCGATAATTCAACAGGAATCAGCTTACACAAGACCTTGAGAAAATATTCTAAACGTAATGGTCATCTAACAACCAATCGATAAAAAGTCCTCTCTGGAGGTTGAAAACATGTAAACATTACATATAACTAATCACAGGGACTCGAGTCAAATTGCCGCTTGTAATAAAAGTATATTAATGGTGATTATAAAGATTTTTTTCCTTATATATTTTAGGGGCAACTATAGTTTATAGTTCGTAACAGTGCCTCATTATAGAATATAATAGTACTGCAGCGTGACGTAGGTATATTCAACATCAGTGTTTTAAAATGATAATTATCTTCCTCACATACACCGAGGAAAGATTTATCGAACAGAGCGTTTGATTTGTTAAATATTGAATAACACAAAACGCCAGATTCGTAACATTTTCACCTGATCATAAATAAATGTGGAGTCACCTATAGAAAATAGCATTTTCAGATTGTAAAACTTTTATCTTTGGGGCATATGTTTAAGTTCAACTGTATTATTTCAGGAAAGACTGCTACACTTAAACAGTAAAACATATAAGACTAACAGGAGATGATCTTGGGTCAACAGAACCAACAAAGGATAATCAGTTGCGATCAATCCCCAAAGTAGCTGTATGAACAGAAAGAAATCGAAAAAGCAAATTCAACATAGAGTTGTGGTTGTAGCAAGAAAAGATATATCAATCAAGACAGCAAAGGCAAATTCCTCCTAGTAGCTGTGTGAACATAAGGATATAAAATGCGATATCATCCAACTAGCCGTATGAACAGAAAGTTACCACAAAGAAATAAAAGTGAAATCATCCAACTAGCCGTATGAACAGAAAGTTACCACAAAGTAATAAAAGTGAAATCATCCAAGTAGCTGTATGAACTGACGGATATCAGAAAAAACCCACAATCATCAAAGAAGCTGTATGAGCAGAAGGATAGAGATAAAAAAGCAAAGTTATCCATGTAGCTGTATGAACAGAAGGATATCAAGCACAAAAAAAAAACCAAACAACCTTTGCACCTGTATGAACAGAAATATATCAAACACCAAAGTGAAATCACCCCAGTAGCTGTATGAACATAAATATATCAAGCACAAAAACCCAAACCACCTCAGCACCTGTATGAACAGAAATATATGAAACACAAACACAAAATCACCACAGTAGCTGTATGAACAGTTATCAAACAAGTATCGAGAAAGTCTGTATTTTCGAGTCCCTGTGTCCACTCTTGTTCGTTATAATTACCAGTATGAAAAGGATTGATAGAAACAGGACACCGCTGGACAACACTTCAACGATCGATAGAATGGTTAAAATCCATATTACAACCTGAACCTTACAAGATTTTCTATAATCATGCAATTGACTCGCAATGTCAAGCTGTTTGAAAGTTATTGACCCTAAGTTATAAAGAAACTATATTCTACATTAGATCCGAGTTGACAGGATTCTGTTATTGATAACAATGTAATTTCTTTCACAATAACACTATCATTGTGTATGTTCACTATGTCTGACGATAAAAATTTTGTAATCTGAAGACTATTACAACAACAACACAATAGTTTGAAAGCGTTAGTCATACTGCTATATAACCAATAATAAATGTATAACACTGTCATAGTTTTAAAGTTGTTATTACAATATCAATATCATAGTCTAGTAATGATTTATTTGGGAATAATATCATAGTTTGAAGGAATCTCTCACCAAAATATCATAGTTTTTAGAACTATTTATTTGGGAATAATATCATAGTCTGAAGGAATCTCTCACAACAATATCATAGTTTCCAGTAATGATTTATTTGACAACAATATTATAGTTTGAAGGCATCCCTTACAACAACATTAACATAGTTTCTAGAATTATTTATTTGGTAACAATATCATAGTTTGAAGGCATCTCTCACAACAACATTAACATAGTTTCTAGAACTATTTATTTGGGAAAAATATCATAGTTTGAAGGAATCTCTCACAACAACATTATCATAGTTTCTAGTAACGATTTATTTGACAACCAGATCATAATTTAAAGACATCTCTCACAAAAACATTATCATAGTTTCCAGTAACGATTTATTTGGGAACAATATCATAATTTGAAAGAATCTCTCACAACATCATTATCATAGTTTCCATTAACGATTTATTTGACAACAATATCATAGTTTGAAGGAATCTCTCACAACAACATTATCATAGTTTCTAGAACTATTTATTTGACAACAATATCATAGTTTGAAGGCATCTCTCACAACAACATTAACATAGTTTCTAGAACTATTTATTTGGGAACAATATCATAGTTTGAAGGAATCTCTCACAACAACATTAACATAGTTTCCAGTAACGATTTATTTGACAACAATATCATAGTTTGAAGGCATCTCTCACAACAACATTATCATAGTTTCCAGTAACGATTTATTTGACAACAATATCATAGTTTGAAGGAATCTCTCACAACAACATTAACATAGTTTCTAGAACTATTTATTTGGGAACAATATCATAGTTTGAAGGCATCTCTCACAACAACATTAACATAGTTTCTAGAACTATTTATTTGGGAACAATATCATAGTTTGAAGGCATCTCTCACAACAACATTATCATAGTTTCTAGTAACGATTTATTTGACAACAATATCATAATTTGAAGGCATCTCTCACAACAACATTTTCATAGTTTCTAGTAACGATTTATTTGACAACAATGTCATAATTTGAAGGCATCACTCACAACAACATTATCATAGTTTCCAGTAACGATTTATTTGACAACAATATCATAGTTTGAAGGAATCTCTCACAACAACATTATCATAGTTTCTAGAACTATTTATTTGGGAACAATATCATAGTTTGAAGGCATCTCTCACAACAACATTAACATAGATTCTATAGAACTATTTATTTGGGAACAATATAATAGTTTGAAGGAATCCCACAAAAAAACATAGTTTCTAGTTATTTATTTGGGAACAATATCATAGTTTGAAGGAATCTCTCACAAAAATTTAAAATAGTTTTTAGTAACAATTTATTTGGGAAAAATATCATAGTTTGAAGGAATCTCTCACAAAAATTTTCATAGTTTCTAGAACGATTTATTTGGAACAATATCATAGTTTGAAGGAATCTCTCACAACAACATTAACATAGTTTCCAGTAACGAATTTTTTTGACAACAATATCATAATTTTGAAGGCATCTCCCACAACAACATTAACATAATTTCCAGAACGATTTATTTGGGAACAATATCATAGTTTGAAGGCATCTCTCACAACAACATTAACATAGTTTCTAGAACTATTTATTTGGGAACAATATCATTGTTTGAAGGAATCTCTCACAACAACATTTTCATAGTTTCTAGTAACGATTTATTTGACAACAATGTCATAATTTGAAGGCATCACTCACAACAACATTATCATAGTTTCCAGTAACGATTTATTTGACAACAATATCAGAGTTTGAAGGAATCTCTCACAAAAATATCATAGTTCTAGTAACGATTTATTTGGGAATAATATCATAGTTTGAAGGAATCTCTTACAAAAATATCATAGTTTCTAGAACTATTTATTTGGGAATAATATAATAGTTTGAAGGAATCTCTCACAACAACATTATCATAGTTTCTATTAACGATTTATTTGACAACAATATCATAATTTGAAGGCATCTCTCACAACAACATTATCATATTTTCCAGTAACGATTTATTTGACAGCAATAGCATAGTTTGAAGGTATGTCTCACAACATTATATTTGTTTCTGTTGACGATAACCATACCATAGTTGGCGATCGTAATATCGTTGCGTTTATTGTTTCTATTGGCTATCGTAATATCATAATTTGAAGATTGAATAGCAATATTATAGTGTCTGTTCACGATTTATGTAGGCAACGACAAATTTATTCTTTAAAGGTTTTGGTTCAATGAACGATGGTTTTCATGGTTTAAGTGACAAATCAAACGTTTCTGCTTCGATATATTTGTAACAGATTTTTGACAAAAAACATGTCACCACAATACCAACACATTTAAAATTTCCTATCACAAAATATTAAAAATGGAACTCTTTCGAAATGGAAATGTTATAACCTTGAATTAGTTATTCGAGTTTTTATTCATTAATAATAACTGACATTTTCGAATGTTTCTGTTTGTGATAGAAGCATTAAAACTTCAACCACTGTTTTCGCCATGTTACATGTGAAACATGTAAACACATTTATATCCTTTTATTAAGCCCACATGTCATAGCGACAAAACCATCTTACTTCAAGGACACCATTGAATACAATTATCGATCTGGATCTATATCTTTTGTTTACAGTTTGACAATAGCTCAAACTTATAACCTGACCGCTTTATGATTCTAAGTCGCATTTTCCACTTTATTTCCTTTTTTATAAACATTCTTAAAGTTATTTTGAACTTAGTCGACAACATGCATAGGCGCACGGGAGGGGGCCCCCCCCCCCAAAATGTTCTGCTCGATCATATTCGGACAAAATTCTCGACATATTCGGGCACTGAAAGTTCCCGAGTCTTCTTGTTTTTTTTTAGAAAAATACCCACTAATATTACCCGGAACAGATTCCTTCCCGAATCCCTAGATTCTATTGAAGCAAAATACCCGAATATCGAGATATTCGTGTGGAAGCCTTGTGGGCTGGTGATATTTACCTTGTTTGTTCGGGCACTTTAGGTTTCATGTAGGTTTCGGATTTGATCACCGGGCAGTAGAATTCGGGCAGCGTCCGAGATTCGGGCACAAATCTCTCCCGCACACCCAGTTTCAAACTTCCCGTACGCCTATGACTACATGAAGGGTATATTGAGAATTGAAATATCGATAAGACTTTCGTTTATATACTCTTGTACGATCTGCCAAATTTATATTCTGATCCGTGTGTGTTTCGAAACCTAACTATACCTTAAGGCATTTATTTGCAAGTACAGATAAGTTTACAGTTTTACAATATCACAATCTGATAAGCTAATCATTTTGTGATCGAAAACGCATTTCCAAAGCTATTACTTGCAGTAAATATGTGTAAATATCACAATTGTTGTGATCTGAAACATATTCCTAGTTGATCATTTACTTAAATGATCATACTTTTCACAAAAAATGTGGTATCTCAAGTTTATCTGAAAACTGATCCGTTGGTGATCTGAAACGTTATTCCAGCAATATAAACTACTAAGATATCTATATATTTGATATTATAATTTAAAGTGTTGATCTTTTTGTATTATTTTTTTTTATCAATGGCCTTTGAATGTGAATTTGGTGCTGACTCAACCCTGGTACTCTTACTGGTCTTACTGGTATTATTTAGATAAAGCCGAAAAAGGTATCTAAAGTGAATTTACAATATAGTAGCATCACGAAGTTTTCTGTAAATGCCTTTTTGATAACCAGCTAAAATCATCTCTATCTCTCTGTTCAGAAAAGGTGGAAACGTCTATACTTTTAACGCGTAATAACCTACTTTTACGATTGAAGCAAACAAACAGAACGATAGTTATTGGGATAAGACAAGTAAAGGAAACGAGGACTGAACTGGTCAATATTGAAGATGACCACCGTCCAAATACAGTATTTTAAAAACGTAGGTCAAGGTCATTAGTATGAGTACGAGTCTCATTCGACAATCGTATCAGATTGGAGGGGGCCAATAGTTATGGTTACCTACTTCGGATTTTCGCCAATTTTAAGAGCTTGAATTTTCATTTTATGCAACTTAACTTTTTGTTGAATGGCATAAGATTCGAAACACGGGATGTTCACTCTGTCAAGAGATACAGACAGACTGCACAAATAAATTGCATTCTGTTGATAACATATTTTTTAAAAGTCTTCACTCTGCAATTTTCCAACCCTTTTTGTTTGATTCAAAATCCACCTGTAGGCATAATAACCTCAATATAAGAGTACACAGGCTACTGGTCCAATCGAGTCAAACATAGATATTGGAATCTATTTACAAAACAAAATAAACAACGATTAAAATGAAAGTAGGACAAAGAAAAAATCAAAGAAAAAAATGAGAATGGTCTATTGAATAATTTATGAATAAACTAAAAGCAGTGTTTCTTGGATATTGAATTGAATATATAGCATAGTACGCCTACTTTAAAACTAAAAATGAGTTAAAAGTAAAGTTAAACGACAAACCCGTTATATTATCCAATGAATCCATAATACCAACTTTTAATCTATGAAACTAAGTAGTTCCGAAACCAGCTCAGAATACAACGAATGAATGGTCCATTTACCATACATTTCAAAGTTTATTTGGCTAACATTTCTTAAACTCGGCAAAACATTTATAACATCTTGGAAAATATAAATGCTTTCCTTTTCAATTTTTGAGCCTGGTAAAGTCGTGTTCAGCTTTCATAGTAAAAAAATTTTATTCTTTGGTGCAACTAGATCCCAAACCTTTTCGGGTCCCTCCTCTGTTATTTTTTTGTTGTTGTTTTTTTTGTTGTTGTTACATTGTCATATCCTCTCATGCATTCTTAGACCATCTGTATGTCTATTTGCTGCCTGTCAATGAAGATTAAAAGATTTTCAGTCCGTAGTTAATGCTATTTCATTTTTTAATATATTGCTTGATGCTTAGTTAAATGATTATGTATACTTTAGAACGTGTTTGTTTTATTTTGTATTGTCTTATCGGTAAGGTCCCGTGGACAACACGTACCTATAATAGCAAAGCCACTGCTTTAATTTGATTACAATATTCTATAATGTCAAAATGTAGGCTTAATTTTCTACAAGAAAAATCTATTTAAGAGCAAAATTCATTAAATATAGAAACACCTTTTCATGAAAAATGTAAACAAAAGACGCTGTGGTATTTAAAACAGATTTTCATTTTCTTCTCACGTCTGCTTGTTGTAATTACCGCTAGCAAGTTTGACCTTATTCAAGGTCAAGGGAAACTGAGTGGTCAAGCGGTCAGATTTTAACGCTTCAAATGTTTAACAGGTGCATACTGACCATAATATATTCTCATTTAACTGACCCCTAGCTAAGGTCATCATCTGAAATCTGGACAATTTTTAACAGCAGGCTTCCATCAATGACCTCTAAATCTTAAGGTCAAATTCCCTCACTGTAATGGCGTATATATTTAAATATTAATGTATCTTAAACAATAGATTTTGATGGGAAAATGTCTCTGAACAAGATATTTAAATTCTATTTGCTGTCAATGTAAGGTTTATTGTTACAAGTGTATAAATCTGTTGTTTCGGAAGGAAAATGCACATTTTTCAAGCATTATTTATTCTTGACAAGGAAAGGAAGTTTCCGACTTTTTTTTTATTGTATATAATAGGCTAATAAAACCATTTAAATTGTATCTACATTTGCGATTTAATTCAAATAATGTAATCTTAATTTTTAAACAAAATATTTATTTCTAAAATAGAATATGTTCAACTTAACGGTTAGATCTAGATGATCATTTTAATGAAATGGCAGTTGGAAAGATGGTTGTACAAACTTAAGTTAAGCCAATCTTCAGACTTTGTTCATGTGTACGTCAAAGCACTTATTAACTTAGAATTTTCTAACTGTCCAAACTTTTCTCGATACGTATAAACATTAAAATTAATAGATTACACTGCGTCGAGATCCCCTTATATGTTACCATTTAAGGAATACTGCGTCTTAGCATAAACATAAATTTTAAGTTCTCGAGAATGGTAAATTAAGGAGATATATATCAGTGAACTTAGTCCAAAGCAACAAAATCATTGAAATATCTGGAAAACTCCCATAACAAGGTCATTTTTAAATAAACGCTTAATCAATTTATTAAGCGTTTTTTTAATAATCAAATGCATCTTTATGGATAATTACTTAGTTTTTTGAATATTTATTTGTTTTTTTCTTTAAGTTATTTATGGCACAGGTATAATTTTATTGAAGAATAGAGCTCATATTGGTCAAGTTAAAATTTTTATCTTCATTCTAAGACGCAGTATCCATTAATAATACCATTTAGGATACGTCATGATCTAAAGTTTGACTCATCTAACAATTTTGTTTCGTTTCTTCTGAATTCCAATAATAAAATCAACGATAGAAGAAAATAAGAAATGAAATATACTGTAAATTGTATAGACAGGTGAGGATGATTTAGGTACGAGTTATTATCCTAATATTAAAACAGACGGACTAATCTATGTATAAGGGATGGTGCTGGTACTATTAGTGTGCTATTAGTCATTTATTAGTGAGTATAAAACCCTGGAGATGACATCATAGTACTAATTTCCTAATTGAGAATGACTTCGTCACTTAAAATAAAGTATTACTCAATTTTACTCCGCAAGAAGATGATGAAATGTGTTACATAATGAATTCATTATGATTTTAAGGCATTTCCGTGGGAATTTCTTTGATAGAGATAATCATAAATCTTATTTTACGACCAGCGTCGGTTTTTCTATCATACCAAGTAAACCTCTTACATTTTGATTTTACTTATGTTTCTGATTTTGTTTTTCCAGTTATTTTTAATGAATATTGTCTACAAAGCAGCATTGCACAAATTGTTTTCGTTAAATTCGCAAACTTTATAGCTGATAAATCTCGCCCTTGTAACTCTTTTAAATGTATAACAAAAAATAAACCCAAAAATGCAAATCACCAAACAAAAAATATTGTTTGTTATTGTTTTCCCATGATAATGAATTCAAACACTGCTACACGAATTCGTACTTTTATCTTGAAAAACCTGGACAGTTGTCAGAATTTTATCTCAAAGATTTTCATAATTACCGAGATAATATTTTCATCAAAACAATTTAATACATTCTGAACCTTCGTGAATTTCACTGTTAAAGTAGACTCTGGTCATTATATGACCGATGTAATTACATCATGAGTAAGAATTTTTTTTTTAAATGAAATTTTTTGTCCAAAAGTAATAATTCATTATCATAAAATTTGGTGATATCAATACATTTTTTAGATGTTATTAATATTGGTGATATCATTATAGTGTCGTATGGTATCAATACTGGTGATATCATTAGATTTTTTTTTATAGATATCATTAATACTGGGGATATCAATGCATTTTTAAGATGTTATTAATACTTGTGATATCAATAATTTTCGAGATTTTATTCGTATTGGTAATATCAGTATAGTGTCGTATGGTATTAATACCGGTGATATCATTATAGTGTCGTATGGTATTAACACTGGTGATATCATTAAAGTGTCGTATGGTATTAACACTGGTGATATCATTATAGTGTCGTATGGTATTAACACTGGTGATATCATTATAGTGTCGTATGGTATTAACACGGGTGATATCATTATAGTGTCGTATGGTATTAACACTGGTGATATCAGTATAGTGTCGTATGGTATTAACACAGGTGATATCATTATAGTGTCGTATGGTATTAACACTGGTGATATCATTAAAGTGTCGTATGGTATTAACACTGGTGATATCATTATAGTGTCGTATGGTATTAACACTGGTGATATCATTATAGTGTCGTATGGTATTAACACGGGTGATATCATTATAGTGTCGTATGGTATTAACACTGGTGATATCAGTATAGTGTCGTATGGTATTAACACAGGTGATATCATTATAGTGTCGTATGGTATTAACACTGGTGATATCATTAAAGTGTCGTAAGGTATTAACATTGGTGATATCAATATTTTCCCTAGATGGTATCAGTACTGGTGATATCATTATAGTGTCGTATTAATACTGGTGATATCAATACATTCCCGGAATATTATTCATATTGGTAATATTAATCTATAGTCTATATTTTCGGTGGTATCCGTATACTGGTAGTATCAACATATTCTTGAGATGTTATTTGTACTGGTGATATCCATAATTTATACTTGTGAGTCATATTTTTTGTTATCTTATCGAGGTATCAAGATGTTCTTGAAATATTATTCGTACCAAAACATGATATTTTCGAATGTTTTGATATAATGTGCAGGCGTTATAAGTTTATTTATTCTGTAAGGGTCATCTACTGGTCAGTGTAAAAATCGAGATAAAAACTAATATGATACATGTTCTTTGAAGAATAGAAGGCTTCTATTATGAAATATGAATTCCATAGACCCTTCCTACTCGATATAAACCGGTCATTATGAGTAATATGGCCATAACGTTATACTCCGTTTCACATCAACAATAAACGGCCAGAGTTGGTCAATTTTCAATTAATACATGACTCAATGATATTTTATATCCATTATATCCACTCGAACAATTCTCAAGGTCCAGGGATAGGTTTTTATTATATTTTATTGACAATGAAATAAAAAATCATTATTATTCTTACATAAATATTCTAAACACAGTGGGTGAGGGAGGCGGTTACAGGGTGCATAAAGGAGAATAACAAAAAATTGACTCCAGCCCGTAGACAGCTCCCAAAAATATTTTTTTCTGTAAATATAAATAGAATAACGCATGGCATTAAGTTAGTTTTCTTCATAATTTTATAGCTGGTTTACATCTCTACGGATACCAACCAGTGAATTATTAGTACCCCCTGATTTTTCAGCTGATGACATCATACCTATCATAACCGTGATCAACCTTGAAATACATGTATCTACCAATAAATAGTCGCTGGATGACATCTCTTAAAACAATAACAATCGGGGATTTACATTATGAAACTGTACCATCCATACGTATTTATTTTTATATTTTTTATCCACTGATTTGTATTATTATTTCTCAACTTATTACCATCGGGGAATTTGAAATATCAATCAATGTGTAGCAACTTTTCCTGTACCGGAACCGGTGTCATTTTTCTTTCCTCTGATTTGTAGCGGGGTGATATATCTGAAACCCAAAACCATCAGGGAATTCGTCATGAAATATCAATCAATGTAGGGCTAAAGACCGTTTCCCTCAAACTGTAGCTAGATGACATCTCTCAAACAAGGTCAATCGAAGAAACATTCACGGTATATATTAACAACGTTAATCCCTCAACTGCGTAAAGGAAACGTTAACTCTTTGTAAATGCCATCTAATTAAGCAGGTGTATTGATGCAGGTAGATCATCATTTCCGGATCACCTGACAGTATTCTTCAAGTGCAATGTAATTATTAGACAAGTACATGTCGCTTGCTAGACAAACGACCTTTGACATGGGTAATTTGACCCCGGGACTGAGGGTCAAGTGACATGACAACTCTGACCAAAAAAAAAATCAATGCACATGAATGGCACCATGGTATGTCAATCACGTGATTAATTCTACCTGGATGACTCTATTTATAACTGCCACGTGAGATTATTCCATACTTCATGCTCCATACGCTTCCATTAACGTAATTATTGACCCATTAAGATTTCTGCATCCCACATTATGTGAGGTTTGTATTGGATCGATTCAGATCTACCATTGGAGAAGTGGGTGATAGAGCACCTTTTCCCAAATATCCTAATAGATGAGATCCATTTTTGGCAGAACAAGTACATGGGGTTTCTACATTACAGTTGTAGCTCTTTTTTGGCATTTTACCATAAGGAAATAAGGATGTATATAGGTTGTATTTTGGCTCCTTGCTCGGCCAAGCCCATGTGGATTTTGGAATGAAAAAACTCAAATGCTGTCTGATCTGCTTTGATAAAATGTATAAACAAACAACAGCGATATGAAATGAAATTTGGAAATCAAAAGAAATCAAAGTATTAAATAAAAAAAAGATAGCATCACTATAAAAACAAAAGGGTTTAGGAGATATCATTAAAGAGATTCATAAAGTAATAATAATAAAGGGTCCCACGACCTGCTCTGACCCCACAAATATTAATATCATCTGACCCCTAGGGATGAAGGGTCGGGTCATATTAACTGTAAATAAAGCAGGATATTATATCTGCGTGTATTGACAGTCGGACATCGATAGACACCTGTCTTCATTAATCTCATTTTAAAACTTGCATCAATTATATCCGCTAACAAAATTGATATGTGGTCGTAATTTGAAATGTTAAGTCTGGCTGACCCCTTTATTACAATGATAATATTGCTTAGAATTCTTAAACCATTGGAAAGAAGTCTGAGATCAAATAAAGCTGGCAATAAATGTTTTGCATAAAAATTATTTTTCTCTAAATTTCAAGTTTAAGAGCAATAAATATGAACATCAGTAAAAATGCAGCAGCTAATTTTAAAAAATCGTTTAAATAAATGACGACAATGGAAAGATGTCGACCTAGGACGATGAATGGTTCTGTCGGTAATTACACTAAGTAATTAATAAGCGTCAGGTTGCTCGGACGGAGCAATAAACCAAGGCCCCTTGTGCTACAAGCGCAGACAGTTTAAAATCGCAAAAAGAGTCCTGGCAAAATCTCCCTAACTGCACACAACATTGCGGTGCCCATAAGGTGAAGTAGAATATGTCGTAAAACTACATTTATTTAATTTCTGTCGTTAGGGACCCAATGCAGAATATAGAATAATACAGGGCCATTTTCATACATGGAGCATAGTAACTCTTCTTTTGAAACGGGATTATTCACTTTAAAGCTATAAACATGCATTACTACACTACAACTTCCTATTGTGGGAAAATTAAACTGTGTAATAAAAAATATTTAAAAAGTATTAAAAAAACAAAATAATTACGAAAATTTTGAAAAATACAATACATCATAAAAGGAGTTGTGAGCCAATTCATATAATTTACCAAGAAACCTATTTGATTAACTAGCTCTAATTTGTGGACACAAAAAATCGTATTCAACTCAATTATATTGGCATAACGTGCAATGTCTTTTTCTGGAATTAAATAAATACTTGTCTTACGTCGGGCACTCCTACTCATATCTACTGTAGATAAGGGTATGTAACTGTGTTTCATACATGAAAATTATTTTTATACTACAGACTACAAAAAATTAACTTCCACCAGAACTTACTTGACGAGATAGGCAGCGATTATCTGTCAACTTATTATGCCCAGAAGTCCAATTTTCTCCATTTTTTACGTCTCAGGTGTTCACTATTAGAACATAAGATCATGAATTTAAAGCTGCTCTTGTAATGAAAGTATGGATGAAAGATTTTGATATTTTTGCACAACCTTCAATGGCCCTACTTACTATCTCAGTTTTTTAGATAGTTGATTTAATTCTGCAGTACACTGGAGATGAGTCTAGTACACCAAAATGATATAAGGATCTAAGCACTTTCAGTAAAAATGCCAAGGTAAGGTAGCAATGTTACAGAATCATTAAAGATGCATTATGTTTAATGTTATAATATATAATTCAGTAATGAGATATAACTTTGTTGCATAGCAAAGATAACAATCTGAGCATATAACAAATAATATAATATATACATCAATAATAGAATAATTGAATAGGATGCATAAAACTGGACATATATCATATGAAATTAGAAGAGTTATGCATATGTTACTATTCTACAGTACATTAAGGTAATGAGAAATCCCAATACATTGTACCATGAGCAGTATCAATGTCATACAGGCCAAATGTGGAATATTTCTTTTCTAGACAGCTATTATGAAGCAAATATTTACAATTGTAAGAAACGGAAAACAGAATAAATATTTGACAATCTAAAAGAGCTCAGTAGATTGTTGCATTGTTTCATTCTTACTTGGTTCCTATTGCTTCCTGGAGAGCAAAGATGACAATATTGACAAGGGCTTCCATGTTTCAAGGGGATGCAGTTTGTTGACAGCTTTTCATAGCATCAGCACATGATTTGATCAATTCACATAACTGTTTACTATATTCTACTGAAAGTGTCTTTTGTAACTCTTGACTAGCCCACTTCAATTTATCTTGTAAAATGGACACAGAGTCATTCAATATTCCTAAATCTACATTGGAATTTCGACTAAGGACTGTTAGTTGTGGTTTAGGTAGACTAGCTTGAGAAGCTTGTATAGCTTGTGGTGGATCCCGAACTAAAGGTTTCTCTTTATTAGCTGCTATCTGGCTGGTGACTGGGTCCAGATCACCATCATCTGGATGTGATGTCACTTGTTGCTGTTCACGAATCTGAGATAATGCTGCTGCCTGATTAATTACTGAAATTTTAAACAATTTAGAATTAGCAAATCATGATATTAAATGTTAATAAACACAAACTCATATTATTTTACATGGGTCCGAATAATGTCCAATACACATGAACATGGTTCTGTCTAACATTCAGCCCATGGGGACAACACAATAAATAATATATAAAAAATACACAAATATATTGATGTACAATTTGTCAATAAATAGGCCTACTCAAGTACATGTTATATAGAAAACATAATAGCGATCAGACAAAGTAATTTATACCACATCAGATAATAAGTAAGTTTAAAGAAAACTTTGAATTTACACTGGCAGCATACAAATTTTCATTATCAAAATATTGTAAATTATATATACTGTAAAAGTCCTTTTAAGAGACCACCCACGGAAAATCTTCCACTACGTCCATGTTAACATTGGCACGTTCTCCACTCATGGTTCCAAAAACAATATTATGTCGTTGTAAAAAAGATCGCAACCAGCCACTAGAAGCTTTTAAAGATTCAACCCAACTCACTTGCAAATTTCAATGCCTTGGCTTGAAGTAGAGGTCCATTCACTGGTGCATTTCGGGAACGACAGTCTTTAAAAAATTCCCAACCTGTGGCCCGCTTGGCCCGTTTACGATCGGGAGGAGCATTATGTTCATAATCATCTAATATTTCTGCCTTTCGTTTTAAAATTGACTGAATTTGGGTTTTACCAACACCGAGAAATTCTGCTATCTGGCGACCACTATGACCCGACTTAGCTAGATTGATGACCTTGACCCGATCTTCGAGAGTAAGACATTTTCTACTAGATTTTGACGACATGTTGGTTGTGAATTCAATGAGAAAGAAATTTCCTGATGTATTAGCCTATTTAAAGACAATTTAGAGTGACATGACTCACTCACTATTGAACACGGATTAAAGGATTAATAAGCGGTAGGCTACTCGTTAACACTAGTCAAGATCGTAGACGAAAGAGGTTCCGCTACGCTTCACATACCCTTCCTGCTTCCTGTGTTTTGAACAGAGTCCATAATAAGTGGACTACGTTAACACCCGTTAACAGTAATTCGCGTTAATTAATGATTAGCGTGGTCGTTTATTAGGCGATAATTGGCCAATCTACTTCAATTTCGGTGGTCGCTGGTCGCGTAGAAGGAGTGGTCATTTAAATGATAAGCATAAATTTTATTGAAATATCGTCGAGGGGAATTTGAGGCGGTCGTTTACAACGAGCGGTCGCAGAATGGGAGTGGTCGCATGAAGGACTTTTACTGTAATGTCATTTCCAAATTATGCTACTGACATCCATGTATCTGCTTGATCAAACTGAATTTGTTTTAAACGATTGGTCAATAATAAAAATAAATAAAATATAAACTAAGTGTAAGTTAAGTGCACCTTGATAGTACCAATTTACACTAGTTCACTCCACCTCTCTGTGCTTTATTACAATCCTACTAAAACTAGGATTTAAAAGAAGTCATTATCGAAAATTTCCTTGGAAATTATTTTAAGCATTTTTCATAATGACCTCATAAAAAGACTTATTGTAATAAAATCACAATAACTGTAGGGCCTATGATAGGGTTACCAGACGTCCCGGAAAAACTGGGACAGAAATTATTTTGTTGCTAAATGTCCCGGTTTGGTAAAAATGAAAATTTCTTGATCTAGTTTTGTATAAAAAAAAATAAATATATAAATGTTTTATCAAGTCTTATTGATGCTTCACTTCAAAATCGTATCTTATCAACTTTTTTTTTGCCTCAATTATTTTTGTTTGGTGTTTGAAAAGGGACACCCAAAGTGCCCAGGTCAGTTGGTGCATAAACAATCCTAACGTTTTGAACTTGTTTTTCATTGGGCAAGTCATCGTAAATAACATATGATTGGATGAGATGGTGACCTAGCCTAGAAGCACGCAGTTACTTTAAGTCTTTATTTTCCATTCTTTTCCACCACATATTTAAATCTTTAAAAAGTTTTGAAAGTAAGATAAATTTAAAGAACTTTATATATAATTCGTAATCCACAACAAATCATACATAATCTGACAGATATAAAAAAAGGTGCCTGTGCTTCTGTTTTTTCGTGGGACATTTGGTGGCATGATAATCAGGAAATACTATAGTGAAATTAACAGCTCACGCAAATTATGATCTTACTAAAACTAAAAAGATAGCTTGCCAGGCAAGGTAATATACGCCCACTGGCAGCATTTATTTCAAATAAAAACTTTTCAGTAAGGTTACAAAAGTGGAATGAAATATTCAACCTTCCACCATATATTTTTTTCTAGGGTCTCTAGTTTCATTAAAAACTGTCAAGAATTGTACCTAACTCAACTCATTAAATATTTTTCGGCATTTTTATGATTTGCAATAGGGTTCACCCTTAATAATATTTTGATATTTTTAATTCTTAATAAGGCTCATTCTTGGTTGATATTAAACAATTTCAGCGAGTTTTGTCAAAAATGAATGTTTAGAGTGTTCACAAGCCAAAAGTTGAAAGCGATTTTGAAAACAGGCCCAATAACTGACACTAAATATTTTTTGATTTATCTGATTTTCTATAGGGTTAATCCTTGTGAGAAAACAAATACTAAAGCCAAGCTTCATCAAAATCTATTCAAAATTGTTCTTTCTAGAGTGTTTACGAGTTAAATTGAACGCGTTTTCAAAAACAAGGGCAATGACTTGTACTAAATATTTTTCGATTTTCAATAGAGTTCATCCTTGGGAGACAACAAATACTCCAGCCAAGTTACATCAAAATCCATTAAAAATTGTTCTTTCTAGAGTGTTTACAAGCTAAAATTGAACGCGTTTTCAAGAACAAGGGCTATAACTGACACTAAATATATTTCTATTTATTTGATTTATAATAGGGTTCATCCTTGGGTAAAAACAAATACTCAAGCCAAAGTTAATCAAAATCCATTAAGAATAGTTCTTTCTAGAGTGTTTACAAGCTAAAATTGAATGCGTTTTCAAGAACAAGGGCAGTAACTCATACTAAAAAATTTTTCGATTTCGCTTTTCAATAGGGTTCATCCTTGAGTTATAACACACTCTCACACCAAGTTTCATCGAAATCCATCAAGAATTGTGCCATGTAGAGTGTTTACGAGACAAAAATCGAACGCGTTTAAAAGAACAAGGGCAATAATTCATATTAGATATATTTTGATAATTTTAATTTTCAATTAGGCTCATCCCTTGCGATATCCAACAATTTCAGTGAGTTTTGTTAACATTGGTCATGAATTGTACCTTCTAGAGTATTTATTAAAAAGTTAAACCTGTTTTCAAACACAAGGGCAATAACTGACACTAAATATATTTAGATTTATTTGATTTTCAATAAGGTTCATCCTTGGGTAAAAACAAATACTCAAGCCAAGTTTTATCAAAATCCATTAAGAATTGTTCTTTCTAGAGTGCTTACAAGCTAAAATTGAAAGCGTTTTCAAACACAAGTGCAATAACTGATACTAAATATTTTTCGATTTAACTGAATTTCAATAGGGTTCATCCTTAGGTGATTACTCATGCCAAGTTATGTCAAAATCGCTCAAGAATTGTGACTTATAGAGTGTTTACAAGGCAAAAATCCAACACATTTTATAGATCAAAGGCAATAATTCCTATTAAATATTTTTCGATATGTGCTATTTTCAAAAGGGTTCATTCTTGGGTGATATTAAACAATTTCAGCAAGTTTCGTCAAAATCGGTCAATAACTGTGCTTTGTAGAGTGTTTACAAGCTAAAAATTGAACGCGTTTTCAAAAACAAGGGCAATAACTGATATTAATTTTTTTTCGATTTGACTGGTTTTCAATAGGCTTCATCCTTGGGTGATAACAAATACTCAGGCCAAGTTTCATTAATCATTAAAAATTGTTCTCTCAAGAATGTTTACAAGCTAAAATTGAACGCGTTTTCAAGAACAAGGGCAATAACTCATACTAAATGTTTTTTGATTTCGCTGATTTTCGATAGGGTTAATCCTTGAGTTATAACATACTCTCACACCAAGTTTCATCAAAATCGGTCAAGAATTGCACGTTGTAGAGTGTTTACGAGCCATTCAAGAACAAGGGCACGAACTCATACTAATTTTTTTCCGATTTCGCTGATTTTCAATAGGGTTCATCCTTGCGTGATCATAAACACTCATATTAAGTTTCATCTAAATCCGTCAAGAATTACACCGTGTAGAGTGTTTACGAGCAATTGTGGACGGACGGACGGACGGATGTGGGTGACGACAATATACGCCCCCCATTTCATGTGGGCGTATAATAACATGAAACAATAAAATTTCATCTCAGAGATTCAAATTCGTGTAATAAGCTTTCATTTCACACATTCCTTGTCTTATGATATCAGTCAGTAGTTCAGTTAACTTAAAAATGTATCTTCAAGGTTAAGAAACATTTTTTTCCCTGCATTATATGCCTCAATTAAACCTTGAGAACACCACTTTTATATTAGTATAAAATAAGGCAAATCTCACTTTGACATGCTCGCTTTGGGCCCGCCAATTTCATGTCCTCCATGCTTCTGGCGCCTATGGCGCCTCCAGCTGTTACGTACTAGTGCCGCTCCTCGGCACTTTGCCTTCGCACCATGGGTGCTCAATGTCCCGGTTTGCTTCGACACATATCTGGTAACCCTATGTATGGAACCTGACTGGCAATTGGAATTGCTCAATACCTTTTTTTTTTTTGTACACTCTGAGTCCGTTCAAGGCATCAGTAGCACTAGTCAATATCACAAACTTCTAACATTAAACCATTTTTGGTCAGATTAACAATTTTTTTACATTTTTACAATAATTATTATATAAAAAATACCTATTTTAAAAACATATTGACAGATAGTGTTAGTACGGTTAGTCTGAAGGGTGCAGTGATTAAAAGCCTAACACTATATACATGACATGGAAAGGTTCTTATAGCTGATTTAACCAAGCTTATGCCTCATCACTGTGTACTTTTTTAACTTAAATTTTATTAACAAGAAAACATATTCTTTTAAAGGGATAATAGGCGTTAGAACGAACATAAAATTTTAAGTTCACTCAAATTTGGATAATAACAGTATATATCCATCAGTAGACTTACCTATACATCAAAATCCCTCTAAAATCCGATAAATCTCCAAAGTAAAGTAGTTAATCATAAAACGCTTGAGCCATCCATCAAGCGATTTTCAAATCGTGTAAATATAAAGGGAAGTAACTCTAACATGTGGGTTTTCCTGGTCCTTGACCCCTACTGTTGAATTCCACAATGATGTTTTAGCGTTGATTTACCAGACGCTTTTATTCTCAAACTGAATGGAATCGTGGCTGGCTCACTTTTTTTTTAAATTCCGACTATTTTTTTATTGTGGCTTTTTAAAATTTGGTAAAGTGTGGGATGCATACTTATTTAACTAATAGTCAATATGAAACACAAATATAAGCCGTAGGACGAGTGTATTCTAACGCCTATTATCCCTTTAAATACCATATTAACTGTGTCTTCAATTCACATCAAAGTTTAGAGAAACACTTTACAATCCCTTTATATGGCCTCCTTCTTATGCAATCTATCAATGATTCATTCATCTCATTTAATCAACCAATTATCTCGTTCATTCATTCATTACTTACATGGATTATCTTTGTCAGTGTCTGAATCTAAATCTTGACAAGCTACACAATAATTTTTATGATGTCTATCTTGTAGTAATATTGTCTGAAAGGTAATAATAACATAATATATCAACTTGATAAATAATACTCTTGAACTCTTTTCATAAATATTATCAATTTAACATTATCTCATGACAACTTAAATGTTACTTTTTAAGATTGCCTTGACATGTCTTAATCTTGTAAGCTTAAAAAATAAATTTGGCTTAAAAATATCAAGTAAGCCTTTCATGGACTTTAAAAATAGATGGGTTATATTTTCCCAGTCATGTCCAATTTTTACAAATCTTAAAGGCAAAATGATACTAGTGGACAATAAGGCAAATTTAGTTAGTCACAGTAAATCACTTTATTGATTTCAAATAGACTACAGTGCAGTGCAGCTTGCAGACCATGAATGTCTCACATCCTAATATTTTAGTTATAACCAACCAGTCTCTCATAAAGTTCTTGGGGTGTAGCTTTAATGAGACCAATCGGGACACACAGCATATCCGGCTCCATTCTTACTATTAAATAATATCTTTATATAGAGACATAACTCTTGTATAGTTGATAATAAGTTTTATTTCTTCAATCATAACAAATAACAACATTTACAGCTCATGGATACTATACATAGATATTTACATACTGGTAATGACAGATCAACAGATCAGAGATATGGGTGATAAACTAACTAAGAATAAAAGACCTTAAAACATATATATCTAACCTCACATTCTCTACAAGTGATTCCCAACATTTTATATCCTTTTAATAAATAATCTCCCATCAATTTACTAATCTTATCAGATCTCTCTCGTCTAGCTTCAATAATCTTTAACTCAGCTTCAGTTGGTGGAGTCCAATGACTATCATCATAAGTACCTAATCTTGAAGCTGAAAATGAAATGGACCTTTTTGGGGGGTTTATTATAAATTATTATGACATTTTGATGATGTTACCTTGCCAAGCTACTTTTCTATACTGGAAAAATCATGACGCTTTGCATCATTTGACTCAAAAAGTTTGGCATTGTGACTACAATTAGGTTTGCTTAAGCAAGCAAACAATAGTACATCTCCAGTCATTAAGACAAAGTCACCATAACAGAGTTTCTCATGTTCATGAAATGAAGCTATGGTGATGAATATAATGACGGTTTTTCAAAGACTACTATGACCATTTATTTTTTTACTTAAAATCAAAATCAAAGACAACTCTCAAAACTCAAAAAAGTAGTCTGAGTTGTCTTCTGCATTATGAGTGTATTAAAATATTGTAGACGTAGTATGGTGGTTAGTCTATTCCAATCCCCTATAGCTATTTGGAAAGATATGGCTGGGGGTGAAAAACTAGGCACTCAAAGTTTTGGACTATATGGTGGTCAGAGTAGTATTGAAAAGTGGCCCAGTTGCCTTTCAATCAATACTTGAAGTTGAACAAACTTCGTGATGATTTAGTCAAATGATGTTCTCATCATCAAGACAAGGTGCGACAGAAATCTTTGCATTTCTGTCTGGAATAGAATTAGACAAGTGGTTGCTTAGCAAGATGTGCCCACTTTAAAATATTTTTTCTGTTTTAAAACAGGCAAAAACTCTAAGATTATTTAGATCTAATCCAACTTCTCGTCAATATAAATGTTCACACCAAATTTCATTAAAATCAGATGAAAACTGTATTGTCTATAGCAATCACAAGCCGCGTTTTGACTAAGTCAAGTGCAATAACTCAAAAACAGTATATCGAAATGTCAATTTCGAACTTGACCAAGATGACATCAACTTCAATGATCAAACCAAATTTCATTCCAATCTGATGAAAACTGTTGTCTCTATCATGTTCACAAGTCTATTTTTGATCGTCACGACCAAACTTGTCCAAGATTTCATCAATATTAATGATCACAGAAAGTTTCATTTAAATCTGATGAAAACTGTAGTCTCTATCGCGTTCACATGTCAATTTTGACGCGTTTTGGCTAAGTCAAGAGCAATAACTCAAAAACCGTACATCGAAAAATCGCCAATTTCGAACTTGTCCAAGATCTCATCAATATAAATGATCACAGCAAGTTTCATTCAAATCCGACAAAAACTGTAGCCTCTCTATCGCGTTCACAAGTCAATTTTGACGCGTTTTGGCAAGTCAAGTGCAATAACTCAAAAACCATTCATCAAAAAATCGCCAATTTCGAACTTGTCCAAGATCTCATCAATATTAATTTGATGAAAACTGTAGTCTGTAGTCTCTATCGTGTTCACAAGCCAATTTTGACGCGTTTTGACTAAGTCAAGTGCAATAACTCAAAAAACCTTTCATCGAAAAATCGCCAATTTCGAACTTGTCCGAGATCTCATCAATATAAATGATCACAGAAAGTTTCATTTAAATCTGATGAAAACTGTAATCTATCGTGTTCACAAGCCAATTTTGACGCGTTTTGGCTAAGTCAAGAGCAATAACTCAATAACCGTACATCGAAAAATCGCCAATTTCGAACTTGTACTAGATCTCATCAATATAAATGATCACAGTAAGTTTCATTCAAATCCGACAAAAACTGTAGCCTCTATTGCGTTCACAAGCAATTGTGGACGGACGGACAGGGGTGACGACAATATACGACCACATTATAATGTGGGCGAATAAAAAGGACAAAAAAATTACCCATATCTTATATCTTTTGTGAAATACTGATAAATGACTCGGTTAAAATCGATCAATCTTTGAAATTGAGTTATGGATGTTGATCATAAATTTCTACCGGAAGTTCAACTTTTGCTTTGCCTTTAGAAAGTTTTTTTGGTCTTTACATCATGAAACGAAAGATAAATGATTTCAAATATCTATCCATTAAGATCTGCGTTTAGTAGGCTATTATAAGTAAAAAGAAATCCATTTTTTTTTTTATCAAAAATCAAGCTTTATTGAATTTCTAATGTAAATAATTTTAATGCTTTTCATGATTTATTTTTCCTAAGTTTGTCGAAACCAAGAATATGCCGGGAAACAAAACGTGAATAAAGAAAAGATTAACAACTAACTGAAATGTTCTCTCCTCAGCAACCCAACACAAGATCAAGAGCTTCCCCTTTTACCCCTAATCCTCGGGGTGGCCCTCGATCATCACAAAGTAAAAGAACATCTGGACTTTTCACTCCAAATCGTAGAGCAAGTGCCAATGTTTCAAGGTAAGATTAGCCGGAAAAAAAAAATAACAAATTGAAAGTAGACTCTGTAGAGAATAGAAATTCATCTTGATTATGCCTGCTGTTGTCTCTTCATCTGTCATTTTGACTTATTTCTTATATAGAACTTAGTAATGGCATGAAATCAGAAATAATTAAAGTGCAACACTTGAGAGCACAACTGACAGGGTTCAGTCACCTATTAGTTTTAGATCCTTAGTGTGTAGGCCTTATAATGATTCATAAACATCATAGTTCCTTTAAACTAGGCAATATAGATCTAAATCATGAACTGAATTATTAACATTTATAGAAGTCAAATAGGATCCCGATCATTAACTACATCACAGATAGTAGATGAAACAGCACAGCATAGAGTAGAGAATTATGGTGTTCCACTACCAGTCTTGATAACAGAAGCTTTAACTCTAGCTGACAGTAAGTTTTTCTCTTCTATTCACTGATCTCTGTAGTTTCTTTGCTTATCTTAAAATTAAGCCGCATGTTATTTGATTATGATTAAGTTTTGTTATACTGACTGTATGGACAGGCTGAAGTGTATCAATAATCTATTTAACACCCACATAACTTGTTAGTGAACTCTTCTACACATACACTTACTTCAATTAATATGATTAATGTTTGATTGAAAGAGCTTTTTTTTTGGTCATTCAATTACATCTTGTCTCACAGGTCGAAAGCCTTAAAAGGGATTATAGGTCATAGAATCAACATCAAATTTAAAAATTTTAGACTTGGCCAATAACAGCTCTATTCATCAGTAAATATACCTGGAGCCATAAATAACATAAACAATAGTTAGATATAAAAAAGTAATTATCCATAAAGATGCATTTGATTATTGAAAAACGCTTAATAAATTGAGAACTAAAATTTTTTGTTCATGCTAAGACCTATTATCCATTTAAAAAGAAAGTTCAATCTTGCCCAATAAAAGGATGGTTCTGAAAGTTTTTTGCATATAAAATTTACTTTATATGAAAGTTTTCAAAGATAAAATAACATTGCATGTGGTATTACAGGAAATACAGAAATAACAGTGAAGATAGATCCTTCAGGATGGACCTGGCTAGTGGCTGGAAGAAAATTATTTATTTGGAAGTATAAAGCTAGTGGATCAGGAAAGGTGAAAATTATGTTTGTCTATATTTGTTATACATTGATTGTTTTTTGTTTTATTTCTTAATTTTAATTGTAGTAATATCTAGATAAATGATAGATCAAATCATATCCAAGCGACTGGTTGATTTTGTCTGAACTGTGAAGTTCTGGGAATAGTCTTGATTGTCACTTTTGCTCCAAAAATGATTAAAAAGTCCTTGAAATTGACCTCTAATTTTCCTTTATGGATAATTTTAATTATATGAGCTGTTGTTTTTTTTGTATTTGCCAGACATATTTGATAGTCATGTTTGATAGTAATGTTTGATAGTCATGTTTGATAGTCATTTGTGATAGTCATGTCTGATAATGAATCCAAAAGAATGTTTATCTTTAGGACATTTTCTATACAAATGTGCTGTTTTAATGAGAATTGAAAAAGATCTTCATGTGTTTGTGAGGTAAATGATGTAAATATGAACAAATATTAATGGACTAGATTTATTTTTATTATTTAGGGAATACAATGTAAAGAATTAAGTCTACCACCTAGTGATTTAGCTCACAATGCAGCTAGAGTTTGTGTTCTGCCTCATCATAGTGAAAATCAACCACCAGCCTGTATAGCTGTCACTCCAGAAGGTGTAGTTAGATATTGGTCAAATATAGCCTATGAAAGTTCTACAGCTGAAATTAGTGCTGAATTGAAAGGAGAAGAAACAGAATGTGTAGTCAACTGTCAGGTAGGATTGTTGTACAGTTTATCCAGTCATTTGCTTAGGACAAGGCATATTCTATTGGCATTTATCGACCCGGTTAAATATTGAAGGATGCTGAAATAGGTCAGTATGACATGTTCTTTCTTGGTCTTTAATTTGAGAGTAAACATAGAAATGAGAAGGTATAACAAATTTTCTGTCATTGTTGTTTTATTCAATGAGCGTTATACAATCTACAAGTAGACAAATAACAAACTATACTAGCATTCTAAAATTAGATATCAACTATCTACAATATGAGTGTTGTCCTTAGAAATGGAATGATACACACTTCAACCTTTTTTTTGTGATTGCTATTATTTTCCATTCATTTTCTTACAGCCATATGGATGTTTGTTGGCAACTACTACCAGTTCCTTGGTATTACTTCTGCCCTCTCAAGGACAGGTAACTCTCAAATATTTAATTTGTGTCGAATGTGTTACCTTGATGTGGAAGATGTACTCTTGTTGCTAGTCTGCATTAGACTGAAAAGTTGTAAAATTGGAAGAAATTAGTGCAGGGCTACATACTGGAATTAGGAATTTGAATCGTTATTAATAATAATGCAAACTTCTTTGTACGGAATTTTCGACATTCTATTAAATTTCATGTTTCTATCTTATAGAATGTTATTGTTTGTCAACCTATAAAATCAACACAAGGAATGTTTGCTGGGTTTGGTAGAAGAATGTCATCATTTATATTTGGTGCCACTCCTTCTCAGACATCAGGAATGGTATGTTGACTTTACAATCAGTATAATATTCAAACCAGAACAAATCCTTGTCTATTTTCCGATCTAGCGCAGAGGTTACAAGACATCTCTCATGCTAGTTTTTTTTTAATAGATAATGCCACTCACATCAAGATGAAGTGACTCTGCAGATTATTGTGATATTGTCTGAAACATTGTGCCTTCTCAAAGATTAGATTGATTGTTTGAAACAATTAGTTAATCACTTCTAATAGCTGCTTCAAATTGGAGTAAAATCTCTAAGTATGAAAAATAATTTGTAATCAATTGGACCTTGTATATTCATTACTTCTTTTTTCAGCCATTACAAGCAGTAGTTTCAGGCCCAGAAGAAGAAGATTCCAGACCATTCTATGTTTTATCAGGAACTTTCTTACAAAAATGGAACTTATCCGACTCTTATACTGAAAAGGTTAGTGTTTTTGAAATTGCTATCAGGGTTTATGAACACATCTTATAAATTGGATAAATTCAATAAGCAGCAGATTGTAAAACCGAAGAGCTTATTATTTTGGATGACAATATCCTCCAGAAATGTTAACACTGTTTCTTAATCTCGTAATTACTTATATACATGTATATATATATTTATATACAATGCAATTGTGAAATACGACAAAATGTTGTAGTGCTTAAAGCTACTATTTCATTTGTATCTTTCAGTTATCATTCCAAGTAGATGTAGATAGACTATATAAAGAAGCTTTAGCTAAACAGTTATGGGTGAGTTGACAGTTTATTATGATCTGCAGGAAATATATTAAACACTGGGATTGCCAGTTCTCATATACTATTCATTTCCTTTGTGTTTTTGTCCTGCATATTGTTACATATATACATATGTGTATAATTTATTTTTTTATTATAAATCCCATTGTGACTCACTTTTAATGACAACCTCCAGTAGACTTTCTCAACCAGTCTCTCGTGAGAACGAATCCACAGGAATAGTTATATTGTCATGTCCATCCATGTCAGTAGAATTCTGGTTGAACTGCATATTACCCGTAAATATTGACAAATTGAATGGTTTGATTTCATGGAAATCTTTATGGAACATTAAATCCTCCTCCTATTTCTATATGTATTTCAGGGTCAGGCATCAGTTCAACTCCCACAATTAAAAACATGGTTATTAGATATACAAACAACCAGGTAATAACATAACAATGCTATTATATTAGTTTTTCATCCATTTTGTTTGGTAATAAATATGATAAGAGTGACACTTGCAAGATTTGTATTCTCTTCTTAGTTAGGGATGCTGATGCTGACTTCAGTCTTGTCTCATACATGGTCCTACATGCTGCAAGTTGAGCATTAAAATTAGTTAGTAATACTAACAGGGCTGTTAATCCTGGCTCTGTTTTCTCTGTCATGACTGGTAGGGCAGCCCAAATAAACTACAGTCAATATATTCTACCAGGCAAAGAACTGGTTTGTAATACAAGCATGTCTTTGTGTTTTATAGTTGTGGTGTTATGATATTAGGAGCTGGTGTTAATATAGAGTCTTCAGATACTCTACATTATTCTATAAGTAAGTACCATGGTCAACAAATAGTTCATGAAAGAAAAAAAGACAACTACAGTCAGGCCCTTCTCTTTATCAGTTTGTAGTATAGTAGATGTACGAATACAATTTAAACTACATGTAGTTGAAGCACGACTAAGCACCTGCCATGGATTTATGCAACACAAATAATCCAGATTTCTTGAAATTGTATTACACTATATATTTTTGTATTCCATGGAATGTTTTTATTCTTCCAGTGTCTCTATCGACTAGCCATGATATACCACCAACAAGTCTAGATAGTTTTATAAACATTGATCATGTTGACAAGTATTCAGTATGTATTTCTTATCTTATTTTAACCACTTGAACACTAGTGGTGACTCTTTTTGCAACATACATGTGTGACACTGGCCCAAAATGAAATGAATGAGTTTTATGTCTCAGAATGAATTCTTATTTAAAACAAGGCTAATATATATATATTCATTAGTTAATAAGCCTGCTGCCATAAATAACATAATCCTAATATTATCTGATAAATCCAAGAAAAATTACTAATCATCCATAAAAATGCATTTGATTTATGAGAAACGCTTTATAAATTGATGAAGTGTTTTTCAATAATTGGTTTTGTGAGTTTTCCTGATTGTTCAATGATTCTGTTGCTTTATGACACCAGGTAAGTTCTCTGATGGATATAAACACATATTGACCATTCTTGAGAAATTCAAATTTATTTCCATTCTATATGCAGTATCACTTAAAGCTTGTTAAGATTTTTCTATTAATCATTCCTATGTTATTGCCCTTCAGTTGATCAAGATATATTATATTTCTTCATAGTGTCATTGAAATTTATTTTCAGGAAAGAAATGAAGAGAGGGTATTAGGCTATCAGTTATTGGTACCAGGTTGTGGTAATAATTCAGCCTATGTTTACAACAGAAATACTATCTTTATAGTCAACCAAGATGGTCAGTCCAAGTTATGTCATTTAGACCAATTGATCATTAAGTACACTAGTGTATACTATCTCTTAGGATGATGAAATAGAAAAATAACATAGACTGCATAGACTAACTTGTATGCACATTATGTCATAACATGGCACATTGTTTATTTAATCAGACAAATTCACAAATGCACTGAAAACAACTCAACAGAAATTCGAATTTTTATAGTTTGATTTTTAATGTCATTTTCAGTGAAATATAGTAGAGCTATAAAACACTTACAGTTGACTTTACTTTTTAAAAAGTATTTTGATTATCGTATCGTGCAGTACCAAATCAAACTGTTTTGTGTTGTATCTGGTATATATGGGAAGCTGCGGTGGCTCATTGAGTTAGATGCTTGTTTGCTAACCAGAAGGTCTAGGGTTCAATCCCGGCAAGTGTTAAAGAGACTGACATGGAAAAAGTGTCTAGGACAAACTGAGGCCCTGTGAGACAGTTAGAAATTGGAAACATAGTAGTCTTATGCTGCTGTCCTGGCAATATTTCCCAGAAGAGTAGGACGTAAAACTCCATTCATTTCATTTGTATCTGGTTATGGTTTTTTTATATTTAATAAATAGAAATAGTTGAGAGTAGAGATATTTTAATGGTGTATATATTTTAGGAGAGAATTCAGCAACAGATAAAATGGAACTACAGGGTCTACATGATATGTATCTGGGTGCAGGTAAGAGAGTTACCTCTTTAACCAAAACTCCACAGAATGTTTCAGGTGCAGGATGGTTTTGTCATATCCACTGTCTGTAATTGTGCTCAGACACCTACTCTGCATTATCTTTCACATACTTGTACAAAATCAATGTATTTCTTATGTGCTGGTAACTATAAAACAAGCAATGGACGACAGTTGGAACCTGATTTCTGATGAACTTAGGAAGAAGACAGAAAGCAGCAATGAACTGAAATGTAAAATGAAATATAGCCAACTCAATCATTTCATTACATTGTTCTTAAACTGAATAAAATTATCATGCAAATTACCTCATTACCTCAATTATGGATAATAAAATTTGTATTTTATTCAAAAATAATTCGCTTCATTGTATTGAATTGTGTTGGAATCAATTTCAATTTTATAAGTTGTGTAAGAAATATTTTTTTTATCGGTGATGAAAAACGCGTTCAAAGCTACTTCCGTTTTTTTTGTTAAGCCTCAAGGGTGATAATTCTGGTAAAAAATATTTATGGGAACGGGGGAAATAACTCTATTTTACGAACTATTTTGGAGATGCGCTTGTGTTATTTATAATTTACTCCAAAATGTCAATAAATAGTTTCGGAGCCCGAGGTATTTTACCGGAGCACGCGGGGACTGTAAAACAGACTGTTAACTTTGTACTGCCTAATATGACTTTTCCTGTTTTCCTTAAAAAGTGAGTGCAATTCGAAAATAGGTTGATTACTGGGGGTGTAGACTAATTTGGACTTCTTGTATTTATGTTTTAAATAATGTTTAATTGCAGGCAGTACTGATGGTAAAGCTTTGTTCTTCTCCAACTCTCATGGTTTATTTTCATTGTCACCTCAAAATCACATTGATACCAGGTAGGCTTGTTAAAGAATTTTCTTAATCATCTAGTAGAGCTCCATTTCAACTGTTAACCTGAGATTCCAATCTGTATTGGTAGTAGTCAAATTCATGTTGTTTTTTCTGACTTACAGCATACTAGAAGAATCGGGGCATGATCCTTTTTCACAAAATGATGGGGTAAGATAATTTTTAATCATATCACATCATAGTTAAAGACATATGCTTATTGAATGCTCTCCCTCATAGCTAATATAAATAGCCCAATGGTTTATCAACTTCAATATTTATAAAAATAAAATTCAAACAGTAAACTGTAATTTGAGATACAAGTAGTAGATTTTTATCATATGTTACATGACTAAAGAATAGAATCTATATATCTCTATTTCTTAGTTTAATGAAGTTTAAAAGATTGTATATTTAAAAAAAAAACATTTTACAGCACAAATGCTCGTTTTTCTACATCAAATTAAACGAAACCTGCTCTTGATATGAGGTATGGAAGTCAAGATGTGTTTGGATAACTTTTTTATTCAAGTACAGTTGTAACATGTTCATTTAATGATCCTGTCTAGCATTCTGCCCTTACAGAATCGAAACAATTATGGCAGTCTCCTGTTTCTGTTTCAGTCTATGTTAGGAAATAATTTACCACAAGTAGCTGAATTAAGTCAGAGTGACAGTAAATCGGCCAGATTAAAAGCTGCTTTTCTTTCCTCTATATCTGGCAATATAGTAAGTATTCTTTCATAGTTTGAATTTACCGTTATAATAATGTCATATTGATATTATTAGGTCATATTGTGGTCTAGCTTTTATATAAGAGTTACCTCCCATTATTTAATTCTAAGTAACAAGAGTTCTCTCACCTTAAGGTTAGATTGTTTTGTCATGTGGTCAGCATGTTGTAAAAATCTAGAAGGTAGAATACAGCGTGGCTGACGCTTAAAATAGAGCTCTGTTCTACCTTCTACAAAATGAAAATATGATATCTGGTTTGCCTATAAATATTTTGGATAATTATTACCATTTCTCTTCTTTTCCCTTAGCAACAAGCTCAGTTTATCCTATCAGAGTTATTTCCCCCTGAGTTGAGTAGTGAAGACGAGACAGGAAGTGATCTAGATGAGTTGGTGGTGGAATTGAGTTGCGATGTTATAGATGATTATCCAGCCTCAGATCCACGCTGGGCTCAAAACATTAAACATGGTATATATTACTAAAAAATATTTCTTTTTCCTAACTCCGAGGTGATATTGCTTTCTTTATATGATTAGCCTTGTCACAGCTTATTGAGTTCAATATTAACTGTAATAATTTGACGTCTGTTCGGGCAATTGAAATGCACAAGTAAAAGTAACGCCAGTATGATTTCAAGGTGTTTATTGAAAAGCATGAGAATTCTGTCAGGTTTTTCAGATGTAGTTAATGAACTAGCTTGGTGTTCAAGATGGAGTCGTTATGATTGTGAAATAATAATTTCAGGTGACGTTACTAACAGTTCAAGTTCCTTGTTAATTTTACAACAATTAAAAGATAAAGAGAAGGCCCATAGTTATCTTATAGCTTTCCTCAAAAAACTTCATTTGTGGGACAGGGTAGGTTTTATGAAGTATATAACTTCTGTCTTTAAACATAATTATATTGTTGGCTCATAGCAAATTTTTCCATCTAGTTTCTATCTAAGATTTTTTAGCCTAAAAGAGGACACAGCTTTCATCTAAATTTAGTAGTTACTATTAATAATAACAGTTTTTGAAAATCTCTTTACAAAAATGCTTCTAAGTAGTCCTTGTTTGATGTTGTTAGAAGCTATAGGGATTTTTGGTTCTGATATTCTGCAATAAGTTAACAAGTCCTCCCCAAGCAAATCAGCAAGTTAGACCAGATCATATCTTCCAATTTTTAGTGTGCTACAGGCTGCACTTGAATCAAAAGAGGCTTCTGCTGCAGTTCTGTCAAAATGTTTCTCATGGAGACATTATCGCATATAACGTTTTATTTCAGCTTTTTTTTGCTTTATTTATTCCATAACTGAACAAATCTCTTTATGTGTGTGTATGTTTTCTTGTCTAACAAGCTATTGGTACCTATTTCAGCTAAGTATAATGAATGTTAACGGTACCTACATGTCAACAACCTCTGTTTTATGTGAACATGCTGAAAAACTGACAGCTGCCATCACTCTGAGACAATTACAAGCAGAGTAAGTATAATTTTTCTCCTTTGTATATATCTGGATAGGAGTTGATTTGATTATAAATTAGATATCAGATTCAAATGCTTGAAAATAAAGTTATTGCCCTAATAAAACTGCAGCGACAATTGTCATTTTGAAATAGGACAATTTACAACATTAAGGACAATTTCATCGAAAAAATGTGTTTTATTACAAAGTCATACAGAGTTGTTTCCCTTCTCCCTGAACTCCATTTTTAATTAAGTTACTTTTATTTCAGACACCATACAGATATAATAGATGAATGTATTAAACATGTATTTAAAATGAGAGGGGAGAGTTTAAGAAGGCTTCCATCTGGTTTAACACCACAAGATATCTTTTATAGAGAGGTATAAAACAATAAGATATTTTTCTCTTAAGGGGGTTGACAACCTTATCGTTCGAAGTGTATTTCAATCAAGAAACGTATTAAGTTTATATCCATTCTATTTGGCATTAAAAGAAACTCATCTAGTAAAAATTTTAGCTCAATCGCTTCAGTAGTTTATCAGATATCGGTCCGTAAAGATAATCTATTTATAGAACAAAACGGGGTATTCCTCTATGTAGACGTACAAATTACGTTGTCAGTTGACGTTTGTGATTACAACGTCATCGGCTAAATAAACATTCTCTACGTTTGCCGGTCAGTTATTGTTAATATCGGCACGCGAAGTAAGAGTTTGTGTATCGGGGGAATCCAGAAGTCACGTGATGTCCCATAAATCTTTACGTCACATGTAACAAAGAAAATTTTATGATTGGTGGGTAGGGGTGTTTTGACATGTGCTAATCCATTGTTTTAGCACTCCAATTGTGTGGATATTGGTGCATATCGATGCCTAAAAGGTGCTTAAAGATTTCTAAAGCATGAAAGACAATCTTCTAACAACATGATCGTTAATTACGTAAGGTTTACATGTGTTTGCAAAATGTTGAAAAAAAATGCCATTTTTCCAAAAGCATATCTCGCTTACAATTTATCCAATTTTTACAAACTTTGGCTTCAGCTAAAGCTTACGATGTCCTCTATAACTTTACGTTGGCTTTTTTTTATAAAATGAATAGTTTTTTAAAAATTCAATTTTTCGTAAATGCACTCGCAAAATTTTGATTTCTATCAATATCTTCAAAACAAAACAAAATTTTCCAAAAAGCCAACGTAATTTTGTAGAGATACATGTAGACTTGCGTTGTGCAAAATTTCAACCTTCTCTATTAATTAGCCTAGTAGATATGCTAATTTTAAGGGAATAATTGACGTTTTTTTCGTTCATCTTTCATACCCTATTTCTTAAAGTTGAAATGTCATAAAGAAATAAATTTTATATTTTTGGATAGCTGAAAGTCCCCTCTTTCCATTGATATTTAAATATTTCAGATAGGTGGAAAAGAAGTGGTTGAAATCGTCTATTTTTTGTACATAGGTTTAGGGTTGTCAACCCCCTTAACTACAGGGTACTTTATCTTACTTTAGTCTCTTGGAATTCTTTAGCTAAGACATTCAGTGATAGTTGTCATAGCTCATTGTCAAAATTTGAGCCTTCAAACCCTTATGTAACAAAAATTATGGCATTTGAAAGCTAAAGTGATCATCTTTTCCATTTTCTCATAAGTGATTGTGGGGAAGTTTTACTACTTAAGAAGAATATTAACATATTTAAGCCCCTGATTAACCCCCCAAAAATGGCAACCCCTGGACTTTAATACATTTTAGTGTAGTCTTTTGGTCTGAATGAAATTTGCTTCATATAATTATTTGATAAATAATATATGTTAAAATAGAAAAACAACCCTTTACATATGTCAGAATAATGTCCAATACTTAAGGACATGGTCCTGTCTTACGTTCAGTCCAAGGGGCACTAAATGAATGATTTGGAAAAAAAAAAACAAGCAGAAATAATTCGATGCTCAAGATTTTTTTAAGATACACAGAAGCTCAGAGTGGGTCTGGTACCTCATTGTTGCAAGCTTTTTATTTGAATTCACCATAGAAATGCAATACTCCTGTTTTTAATTCTGTCGAGTATAGCACAAGGATTACCTATTTTCTTTCATGGGTAAAGTAAAGAGAGTTTTACAATAATTACAAAAATAAGTTAATCTGTATATTAAGGGAGAAAAGATTGGCTCTTGGATGAAATTCAACCTAGAAGTTTGTTATATGTTTATTTTTTGTATGACATTTTAAAGTATATTTTGTAGGTTTCTAAGATAGAAGAAGTTATAGAGGCTCTGGTAGAGTTAGAAACTGATACACTAGAGAAAGAACCCTCGCCACAGAGACGTGTTACACTTATAACAGCTGTTAATTCTATTATTGAGGTAGGTTGACAATTGATACTAGCTCACTAAACCAGTGATCACTGACTGCTGATAGATATGTGACAATTATTGTCTGTAGAACACTGCAGAATTGATTCAACACGAACCATGCTTTTGCTAAATCAATCATGTGATCATCATCATTATTATTAGATATTATGATTCATGCTTATTCAAAAGTTGATTACTTAATCCCACCCGGTCTCAATTTAAATACTATATATCGATGTTCACTAATGTCAGCCATATTTAAACTCCATAAACTTCACTTGGGAATATGTATTTAAAATGTGGATACAAATTAATGCCATCGCGAATAGGTCACATTAAACGCATTAATTTCTATCTCGCAATAATTTGTAGCCTTACAGTATTCAAGTGGCATCTTTTCTGAATCAAACAGTGTTTTTTGTTGATTTACTGCTTTTAATATTTAATTTTATTTTTAATGAATAATTATTAATGTTATGTTTCAGGGTATGTTGACTACAGCATTACAGTATCGTCAGTCTAAAGCTGAAGCCTATATTGCACCTACTTTAACTGGTTTACAACAAGAATATAAACCTTGGACTTCTACTGGTGGACCTAGAGGTATTCGCACACTACTCTTTAAGCAGGTATGTTTAGAAAATAAACAAGTTAATTCCATATATATATATATATATAGATCTTAAATAAATTAAGCAATTAGTTAATTTTGAATATGAACATTTAAATCTTGAATAAACATAGATAAATCTCGAACAATATAAACTGGTAAATCTCGATACAAAATAAACGGGTTGATCTCTAACAAAATAAATAGGTTAATATCAAACTATATAAACAGGTAAATTTCAAACTATATAAACTGGTAAATCTCGATACAAAATAAACAGGTTTATCTCTAACAATATAATTAGGTTAATATCAAACTATATAAACAGGTAAATTTCAAACTATATAAACTGGTAAATCTTGAACTAAATTAATTGTTAAATCTCCAACAATATAAGAAGGTAAATCTCCAACAATATAAGAAGGTAAATTTCGGACTATATAAACAAGTAAATCTCAACCTTTATAAACTTGAAAATCTCAGATTACAGTCAGCCATAAGTGTTTTTGATAAAAAATAAAACAACCATAACATCTGTTTAAACAACTTCATTAAATTTCTGGTGTTTTTTTTCAGGTCAATTTGACTGTAGAGGGCGCTGTGACAGAAATTAAAGACGATGATACTAAAAATGTAGTATTTCAACAATTATTAGTGATATCTGATATCTTATTGGATGGTTACAATAACCAATTAGAGTCGTTACGTAGATCAGAGGGTAATGAGGAGGCGTATATAACTCTAGAACAAAAATATCAACAGGAACGTCAAAATCTTATAACACCATTAGGTATGGTATATAAAGTAGTAGATTATTTGCATAAAACACCTCAAAATTTAATTATATAAAAATTCATTCAAATATATACAGTTATAAATACAAAATATTAAAATATTGTTCACTAACTAAGTTGACTTACAAAATCTGGTATTAATAGTAGATTATATACATGTTACATGGAAAATTTATATTTAAAAATACTGTACTGTTTTTCAGTCGAAAATGAAGAATATGAGAGAGCCCTGTCACTAGCAGAGAAATATTCAGATTTTCAAACTTTGATAATGGTTTGTGAGAAAACTGATAATAACGAAAGATTACAAAGATATGTGGAACAGTATGCTGAACAGGTTAGTAATTGTAATCATAGAATTATTGAAGTTTTAAAAAGGACTGAATGATGTTGTGCCCATTGTATCCCTCCAGGACGTGGTCACACAAGTGAGGTACATAATAAATTCATATCTTATCATCATTCAATCAAAATTGGCCCTAGAATCTTTGTAGGAAATCTCAGCCAATCAAATCAAATCACTTGTTATCTTGGCTTGTTCTCAGTTCTACACCTAGAAAACAAAGTGTAGTAGGCTTTATAGTTAACTATTGGTCAACAAGACTATATCAAAATATGTATTTGAGATACAATATCTTGATCCAAATTGACTTTGTGACCTCAAGTTTCAGCATACACTCAAGTTAAATTCTAAAAAAGAGTTTTTCTTCCGTGTATTTTAGGAGTTTTCTTCTGTATATTTTAGGATTTTTCTTCTGTATATTTTAGGGTTTTTCATCTGTATATTTTAGGGTTTTTCTTCTGTATTATTAAGGGTTTTTCTTCTGTATATTTTAGGGGTTTTCTTCTGTATATTTTAGAGTTTTTTTTCTGTATATTTCAGGGTTTTTCTTCTGTATATTTTAGAGTTTTTCTTCTGTATAATTTAGAGTATTTTTCCTGTATATTTTAGAGTTTTTTTTCTGTATATTTTAGGGTTTTTCATCTGTTTATTTTAGGGTTTTTCTTCTGTATATTTCAGGGTTTTTCTTCTGTATATTTTAGGGTTTTTTTTCTTCTGTATATTTTAGGATTTTTCTTCTGTATATTTTAGGGGTTTTTTTTCTGTATATTTCAGGGTTTTACTTCTGGGTTTTTCTTCTGTATATTTCAGGGTTTTTCTACAGTATATTTTAGGGTTTCTCTTCTGTATATTTTGGGGTTTTTCTACTGTATATTTTAGGGTTTTCCTTCTGTATATTTTAGGGTTTTTCTTCTGTATATTTCAGGGTTTTACTTCTGGGTTTTTCTTCTGTATATTTCAGGGTTTTTCTACAGTATATTTTAGGGTATCTCTTCTGTATATTTTGGGGTTTTTCTACTGTATATTTTAGGGTTTTCCTTCTGTATAATTTAGGGTTTTTCTACAGTATATTTAAGAGTTCTTCTGTATATTTTAGGGATTTTCTACTGTTTTATTTGACTGGTATATGAAACATGGTAAGTTATTGTTACTTCCATTATTATATTTTTAAACAAAACAAAATTGATCACAGGCCCATCATAGGGTCATTACCTAGCTTAAGCCCACACATCATTTCATCTGATGACGGCATGTGAAAAATTTGTTAAAAGAGTTATTTGTTTTGCAACTTGATTAAAGATGCGTGAATTGCATAATAGACATATTTGAAATAAGTGACCAACACCAACTTTTAGACTAACTTTGCCATCATACTTCGATATAAGTGCAAGGATATAACAATATCAGACTAGGCAGCGACAATCTGTGGACCACACCAACAGTGACAAGAGCAAACAAAGTATTTTGCTCGCTGACTGAATTTCCTCATGCTGCACAAAATCATCTTGCAGGCCGTAGTTTGCACATTCCTTTATTACATGTTAGATATCTAGACTGTTCAAATATTACGTAGGCCAAATAAGGTTGTTGTCTCTGCTAAATTTGATATGCTTTCCTTCAGGTCGTCGAGGAAGACTGTTTTCTCAACAAATCGGTAATTCTAGAGACCTTGGCCAGTTTCTTGAATCGGATAATAATAGATATTTAAGTTGGTTACATGATATTTCTAATCAACAATATACACAGGCCCATGAAACATTATTAGATCTAGCTAAAACAGAAACTACATTTGCTTCCAAGAAAAAGGTAAGACTTATAGTTTATCTTCACAAGGGAGCCACGGTGGCACAGTTACATGCTTGCAAACCTGAATCTAAAAATAAGCAACATACTATTTTGTTCTAGCTTTTCATGGAGAAATAGGGTTGTTTCTTAAATTTGACCAGAGCTTTTGGCCTTTGTTTATTATTCTATATCTTTTTAGCCTAAATGGATTTAACATGATTATGAAAATAGAATCGCTGGTTAAATGAGTCAGCAGAAGTGTTTTATATTGAAGAATTATTGTATGAACAGATTTCATATTTAACCGTAGCTATGTATGTTTGTTTTTCCAGACATTATTAAGTTTGAGTAAATTAACAGCTCTAGCCTCTGATAACCAGTCTCCAGATATGAAAGAACGAATAAATGGTAAGTTTTATTCAGCTTTTTTTTTCGTGGGAGTGTGGTTTTTTGGAAACCAGCTTCTAGAGTTATACATCCAAAACAAGTTTAGAGGTTGTGAGCTGTCTTTGCCTGAAGGTACACAAGTACAGAAACTAAGGTTTGGAATATCTAGTTCTTTCCTGCAAATATGTTCCTCCTTTTAGAAATAAAGGGGGAGAAGTCAGAATTTGAGATGATCTGTCATCAGGCCCAGATTGATCTCTTCTGTGATAGTCTAAGTTGAAAAATGTACCACAATAATAGGTTATTTTTGAGTTTGTATTTAATGTATTTATGTTTTTTGCTACAGAAATTGATGATCAATTAGATTTGATTTTACATCAAGAACAACTCCCACCAGATTCTTTACAGGTATAGCACATTTACTAGATTATTATTTCCCAACCTTTTTTCAAAGTTGTGACAGCAGCATGTGAATAACATATTTGCTCTTTAAATATTAATCTGTAGGTTGTATATGGCACTCCTTTTAATAAAGAAAAAACAAATTTTGCTATAATTTGATTATTTGATAATAAGTAAGACAGTCTCTATCTCTTCAAAACCAGGAGTCAATTGATTATGGTTCATTCATTAACATCCTTTTATTAATAATTCCTAAATTAACTAACTTAATTGCCCAATTGTCTGTGATGACTATTGACTGGACCTTATTGTTTGGGTAATTTAATATTTATTCAGAACATTACAGAACTATACTTGATCTCAAGCTTATATTACATCAGACATTTTAAATGATGTATGTCCAGCAAATATGGCCATATTAATAGCCCTGCTGCAAGTTAAAGCTGGGGAAATAGACAGACATTGGTAGAAGCAGTGTTAGTCCAATGATTCTGTCCCATATAGTAAACCTTACTCAACATCAGTCGAATAAATAGAATCTTACTTAAGTGGTAAATAGGCTTTCTGGTTTCTGCATATTTTTTATATTATCAATAAGAGTAAAGATTAATTTCTGTTGATCTGTTACAGCATTTAGGAATGGACACAAACAACATGAGTGTTTTAACACCACAGGAAATTATAGAGGTAAGGTCATTTCATTCTGATGTTAATCTTGTATCGGGTAGTGCTCCAAAGCTTGTCAATAAATCTAATGATGACAATAGAACGAGGATCGATTCTTAGAAACATTGACGAGCCTGACACCTTAACCAACTTAAAATATGTATTAACATAAAACAACTTACTACAATTTTACGATATTGGCAACAAGCCATTATTGATCCCAATATTGGACTCATAGCCATTAGCGAGTACCATTACATCGGATATTTCTCCATGGACTAAAAGGGGTGAAAGATATTGCATATCAAACTGCTGTTGACTCTGCTGGCAGACATAATATAGCTTGGGATCCTTATTCAACCTTTTATCTTGAGACCAAGTCATATGAATCGAAATTACTTTTCAGAAGAAACACAAGAAAATGTTTGTTCATGTACAGTATATGGTTAAAATCTTATTTGTCATTTATTTTTACTGTTATAAGTAGTTTCCATTCTTTGACAAATAAAACCTCATATAATAACTTTATTACTTGTATTTTAGTACAGTATATGAGGTTTTGCTGTTTTGATCCATACAAAATAGTTTCAAATCAGACACTTTATTATCCATGTTATTTACAAAAAAAGGCTCCTGATCAAATGTGAAATTTTCCAAATACGACAAAGTTTTAAGCAGTCACTCATGATATTGAGCTTGTGGAAAGCTCACCATTCCATAACAACTAACCATATCCTAACTTTGCATTGAGGCTTATCAACTTGGCATAACATATCAGAGTCAAATAGCTGTTTGATAGTATAAGTTATTTACTGCCTGTGTTATATTGGTACAGTATCTATATCTTTATATATTTTTCTATTCTAGTTATATATCAGTGAAATGAATGCCGTAGCTACAGAATATGATTTTAAAAAAGCTTTAGATTTACTACAATATCTGGACCCTGTAAGTCTTAAAAAGTTTTTTTGATTTTGTTTTGTCTAGTGTTTGTTTCACACTTTGGTCTGATGACCTTTAATAAGTCATCTTTCCTTATTATTCCTGTCTAACCAGCTGTTATCCAGTCAGCTTATCTCAATAAGATCATGAACCACTCATAGACCATATCCTCTACAATTTTTGTTATTTTCTGTGTAAAATTTTGTGTTTCTATTAGCATTGCCCATGTCTGTCTGCAATTGCTTGTAAACACTCTAGAAGGCACAATTCTTGATGGATTTTAATTAAAATTAGTGAGTGAACCCTATTAAATATCAGAAAAATTGCAAAACAATATAAAATCAGTTCTTGCTTCGTGATTAAATAGTGTGTTCAATTTTTAACGCCTAAACACTCTAGAAGGCATTGCCCCTTGCTAATTCGTGACAAAACTTGGTGATATTGTTCAATGTCACGCCTGAAAGTGCATTTTCAATAGTGATTGTTACTATTCTATTTAAAATCAAAACTGCCAGTGGGCATATATTACCTTGTCTGGTTAGCTAAGCTTTTTTTTCTTTTTAGGAAGGTGATGATATAGATATGAATGAATTAAGATTACATATATGGTCTAAAGCTGTTCTCAGAGATAGGTTAGTGCTGCTCTACCCCAATCCTAATGTCTCTTCACTGGCTTCCGGTCATACAGCGCATTGAATATAAAGTTCTAGTCTTCGTCTACAAGATTTTACACGACCGAGCACACCCTATCTCTCTGACCTCGTCACTGTCTCTCAACCGAGGAGATGTACTCGTCTCTCCTTGGAAGTCCGCCCTGAACCCCGGGGGTACAATGTGGACTTCTATGGGAGACGAGCCTTCTCGGTCGCTGCACCATCACTCTGAACTCTATCCCTAACACTCTCCGTTAAGCACCATCTCTCGCATCTAGCACAACAAAAAACCTATCTTTTTCGCAAAGCCTACCAAATTTCTTGATTATATAATATTATGATATGACATGATCGAACTGTTTGTACCGGCATATATTAAAAATGCATGTATTGTAATGTATGTAATATAATATATGTAATGTATGTCATGTATGTAAATTGTACAGCCTGTTGAGATCACGTATGGATGGAATAAGCTTAAGACAATAAATATTATTATTATTATTATTTAGTGATGTGGGAGCCAAAGAAACTCAGTGAGTTAGATGCTTGCTTGCTGACCTGAGGGTCTAGGGTTCAATCCCTGACATTTCATCAGAAACTATCTGGTCGTTCTTTAGTGGAATCCATTAAATTACAACACCAGACTTAATCAGTCGTATGATGTAAAGATTCATGATATTTTCAGTATAAAAATGTAGTTTGGCAATGTCATGCCTTTTAAATGTCTTATAAATATCCTCTTGTCCTAATTCTGGTGACTAGGTCAAATTCGTCCTTATATGCAGGCCATGTACACTTGCATAAATCATTTGTTACTAATGTAATTTTTATAATGAATTTTCAAAAGGGCTTCATTAAACTGCTATATAAGAATATCAGTAACAAAAGAATTGTACATATTTGAGTATTTTTTTTTTCAGTTGGCAGGATTGTAAAGCTAGTGATCCATTAGACACAATAAAAGATACAATTTTCTTTAAAACAGTTGATCTAGCGTACAATGAAGGTGGGTTGAGTTCAGATTTCTAAACATTTTACAAAACTAATCTAGCTCTAGCAGGTTGGACATTGCTAAAGAGAAGTTGTGGTAAATTATTCCATTGCATACAGCATGCTATCACCTGTCAGTTCAAGAGACTACCAAATTATGAGATTTGACAAAGAAATTTAATGAATGAGATTCTTCCTTAGATAAATAAGAACAGGATTATGGATATACTACTCCTTCCTTTACTTTAAGCAGCGTTTCAAATCACGTAGAGGAATCTATATCAACCATGCATAAATTAAAGGAAGGAGTAGTATATCCATAATAGTGTTCTTATTTATCTAGTCATTCAAATATTATATTTGTTCCCTGTTCCCAATAATTATTAATTGGTAATGAGATAGAAGTGTTAGTTATGGTTGATATATTGATTGATTTTTATCAAACAGTTGCTACAGCGCTCTGAAAAAGAGTAGGCTTTTGTGTTTCTGTTTTTTTATTCCCCCATTGTGCACTTCATAGTGTTTGTAGATTGCAAATTTAATGTCATGAAGAATTATAATCTAATACTTATAATGTATTTTCTAGGTTTAGATTTAACGGAATATTTACCAAGTGTAGAAGAAATCTTACAGTCTGAAGAACTTGGTGATCTACGTAGTCATCCCAACTTTCAATTCTTAATCAAAGCTGGCTACGAACATTTACAATCAGTCATGTGACCTAATGTCAGTTCAAGATTGTGTTATTGACATCATCTTAGTAGGCTTCATAGTGATCATATTCAGACTTTTCAAAACTGAAATCTAACACAATATGGTATGTCATCATTTAAAGGAAATGTTTGATGGAATTGACTACAAACTAAACTTCCAGACTGTTAGTAACTATTTGACTGTGCTGATATTGTCAATTAGTAACTGCATGGAACACTGTCAGAATCAGTCTTGATATTTCAACTTCTTCAACTGCTAATGACACATTTTGTTTTATTGAATTGTACACGAACCAAATAACAAATTTATATTCTGAAAAGTGATACAGAATGCTGAAAAAATAGCTAAATAATTGGTTATTTGACTATTTAAACTCCATTTTATTCAAATAATTTCAGTAACATAATATAAACAGTTTCATTATTGGTAAGTAAATTTGTTGAAGGAATAGCATGTTGATAATATTGTAATCAAAAAAACAATTGGAAATTGTTTCTGTCAAATTGTTTAAATCATCATTAAAAATCATGGATCATGAATATTGTTGTCATATTATTGTCGTAAAATATTTGGCAGGATACTAATGGAAAGTAAAGAGGGCCCCTGGAAATGCTGAAATATGTCAAATCTTAGCTGTACGTTAATTTGGCAGTATCCCTGACAGACGGACCTGAAAAGCTACAGACTTCATTAGAAATCGACAGACTTAATCAAGATTTAATGAAACTAAATTTCTAGCGTCAAATTACCATGAATAAATTGATGTCACACTGTTATTTTGACCAAATGACGGCGAATAAATTTCGAATGACCCAATTATATCTACTACATTAAATTTTCTAGTTACAAGATGATTGTCACCAATTCCCTGGAGACCTGCCACTAAATATTTGAAATGACAAAGTTAGGCAACTATGACCAAATCCCAGAATGACTTGACGTGACTTAACTTCCAGGTACAGAATATCAATTTAAATTAACGTGACTAAATTCCCTTAGGAAATCATATTGTTTAAGTTTTCGGTTTCCAAATAAACGTGCCCTGCTGTGAATATGCAAAGAGACGTAAAATTTCTTGAATAATGCCACTTTGGTTAATCTAAAACCATGTGTTGAAACCAGATGCTGAAATTGACGACAATATTTGGAGCTTTTAATCTGTTATACGTCTTTAAGTTATCACATTGCTTCTCACATCGCGGATGATATGCTTTTAAAGTTACATTTGGAGACGGATAAACTTTTAGTCTATTTCTGGAACATTAACGACTGAAGCTACTGGTTCATTGAATTCCCTTGAAGTTTAAGATACTTGTCTAAGATATGAACTTACCCTCCAATTTCAACTATACATGTATATGGGGAGGATTAGAATCATCTGAATCGACTGCAGATATTGAAAACCTGGTGGAAGTGATGATAGAAATTGTCCAAACCAACGGTCTTGTATTAACAACATTTATTTATACTGGATTAGGCAGCAGGCTAAGCCTATATAAGCCCTCTCCAGAAACTAACGGTCTAGTTATGCCTAAACGCTAAAAAGTGGCGCTAATATCTGTCTGAACGTTTTATTACCTGTAGAAAATAGAGTCGGACGAACCATTCCTCATCATCTGGAGACACAAACTCGTCATGCCTAATATTAGCACATTCGATATTTACGATATCCATGATGATGCCTCTGAAACAAAATTAACAACTACACAACGAATCTATATAAATTTCTGATTGTTTTTCTTCAACGGTTTTATCAATGCAGATCAGAATGATTCTGACCAGAGAAGCTTCCGACAAGAACAAGTCTTTGTAACAATGTACATGTATCAGTATTTGGGGGCAAGGACTTCAACAGGCTTCGTGTTCTCAAAAATTATGAAAAGATTTCATTAGAATGTACCTTTTCAAGATGCTGTATATAGTAGGTTTGCGACCATTGCGGCTCCACAGATGCCGCATTTAAAATTCCATCTATTTGCACCCAGTCCCAGGAGGCTGGTGCTGCCGATGACTTAACCTCCTACATATTCTACAAAGCATTCCTTGTGTGTTATATTGTGATTTGAGTATCAAACGAAGGGCAATCGGTTTATCTTTACTCTGAAATTTCTATTGGTGACTAGATAGTTAAACTAACAACAGAAATCATGGTATTTAAACAAGTACATTTCAGATTTTCTGAATTTCCTTTGACTAATATTTGATTTCATTCCTAAACACTGTTGATTTGATTAAATAAAAACTAGTTAATTAATCAGATTCCCCTACTAACAAGACTGTGCTGATTGATAAAGTCTATGTCAAACAGGAAGACTCGATTGTCAATATACACAGTCTAGAATTGACACTAGGTCACATGACTAATTGTAAATGTTCGAAGCCAGCTTTGATTAAGAATTGAAAGTTGAGATGATATCGTGAATACAATATATAAATGAATGGAGTTTTTACGTCCTACTCTTCTGCACCTTATGGGCTAATAAATATTATAGGCAACACCATGTGTGCAAGAAGGGAAATTTTTCTAGGACAGCGGCATTAGATGGAAATCGTAAGATAGTAGTCTGTCAAGGGATCTTTAACGTGCACAGCCTGCAGCACATGGGGTCTCAGTTTATTGTCCAATCCGAACGACAAGACGCTCTTTCCATGCCAGATCTTCGCAGATCACCAAGTTCTTCAGACTGTAATATTTCTTATGCACTTATAATATTGCATTTAATCCAAACCTAGAAATAGATTTCAAGTTTGTTATTGAGATATTCTGTTTTAAAGTAACGGATTAAAGATAAAACCGGAGAGTAGCCTGATGTCTCAGAAAAGGAAAATGAACAGAGTTCTTAATAATCTAAAAGGAGACATCAATATTAAGCCTTTGTGTCTACAAAGGATATTGTATGTTAACCTTTTTAAAATCTCTTTTACCTTGACTGCATTAGCCACGTTTCTCATATCGCTCTAGCATATACAGCCTCGACAGAAAGATTGTAGGCATTATAATTACCTGTTAACAGACTTTCCGTTGAGGCATCTTATTGGTTTTATTTGTTACTGTAAAACCCTTGGGCAAACGATTCAGTTGTTCCCGAAGGCATTCACTGAGATGGTTTAGATATTGGTATAGAGTGTTTAACTACAACATAGACTGAAAGTAAGAAAAACAAGATGAAACTAGAGCTGTGAACAGCCTCCGAGCGTGGCAACGCATTTATCCCTTTGATTTTGGACCTTTTGAAACTTTTAACCTGTTAGCTTGCAATTTTGATATTTTTACGCCTACGCCAAGACCGGAAGTGACAAAAAATTTTGATGATATATTTTTATTTGCTTTGCCGTATTTTCTATATCTTATCTATTTCAGTTCGATCCGACAATTAGACCCTGAGTAAGCACGAATCTTAGTTGCAATTATGCAACTAGCCACATTCGGGTTGGCAAAAATCAGAAGTTAGATATTCGTTTTTGATTCTAAAACGTATCTTATTGTATTTTTTAAACCAGAACACTGTAGTATTTACGGGTTGGGCTGTGGAGCTGCCCCCCTCCTGGGGTGAAGGACATTCTACATTTCAAATTTGAAGGTTGTTGAATGTCAAGGTCACGAGATAAAAATTTTGAATTTTCAAAAAATTCTAACGGCCAAAAAAATTTTTAAATTCAAAAATCAAAATTCTGTTCCCAACAAATTTTAGATAAAGTAACAAGGTTTCGATAGAGCCCAAAATCATACAAATCAATTAATAAATGGCGGACTTATTGAAATTTAAAGATAAGTTGCTATTCTCGGGTAACTGCGCATGCGCAACTTAAAATCTTTTTTTTTTCTTTTCAAGGGATTTAATCTATTTAGTATATCTATTTAATACTGTTTTTGTTTACATTCTTGAAATACAGCGGAAACAGGGTCGCCAGACTTGAGTCGAATAAACCGGAAGTCCCCACGCAGAAACCGGAAGTAACAAAGCCGAAGGTTGATATTTTTCATCAAATATAAGCGTATCTATAGACAGCTGAGGTGAAGGACATTCTACATTTCAAATTTCAAGGTTGTTGAAGGTCAAGGTAACGAAATATAAATTTTTGAATTTTGAAAAAAATTCAAACGGCCAAAAAAAATTTTTAAATTCGAAAATCAAAATTCTGTTCCCAACAAATTTTGAATAAAGTAACAAGATTTCGATAAACACCAAAATCATACAAATCAATTAATAAATGGCGGACTTATTGAATTTTTAAGAAAAGTTGCTTTTCTCGGGGAACTGCGCATGCGCAACTTGAAATCAATTTTTTTTTCTTTTCAGGGGATTAAATCTATTAAGTATAGCTAATATATACTGTTTTTGTTTACATTATTATATTACGGCGGAAGCAGCGTCGCCCGACTTGAGTCGAATAAACCGGAAGTCCCCACGCCAAAACCGGAAGTGACAAAAAAATTTTGATGATATATTTTATTTTGCTTTGCCGACCTTTTTATATCCTATAAATTTCAGATCGATCCGACAATTAGATCCTGAGTTAGCACGAAATCTTAATTGCATATTATGCAATTAGCCACTTTCGGGTTGGCAAAAATTCGAAGTTAGATATTCGTTTTTGATTCCAGAACGTATCTTATCGTATTTTTTAAACCAGATCACTGTAGCATTTACGGTTTGGGCTGTGGAGCTGCCCAAAAAAAAAAAAAAAAAAAAAAAACAAAAAAAAAAAAATAAAAAAAAAAAAAAAAAAAATAATCCGACCAAAATCAAAGCGTGTCAATCGATAAATCGATTGCCACGCAATTACTTCAAATTCTGATATAAAATTCAACATAAGCGAGGTTTCAGAGGGATTATTGAAATCAGACTTAGACACTGAAGCATTAATGTATCAATTCACTATAATCTTTCAAACTATATATTTTATAAAAATATAGAGCTTCGTTTGTCTCTGGTTAAAGCTTGCACAGCTTCACGGGTTTATAAAGAATGACATTTTTGAATCCTATGTTAAATGTTTTAAAGGGGCAGTCTGTCTTCTTAGTAGATGTTAAATTCTTAAGTTAAATTATGGACTGAAGTCTAGAGAAATGTATCTTTTACCATGTTGGACAGTAGGACGTAAAACTCCATTCATTTCATTTCATTTACCATGTTGGAGAGTTTTATCTAAAGGTTTTCTTGTCGAAACTATTTTAAACGAAAATCGTTTAACGGCGCTATGCATTTGGTTGGTTAACGGCGCTATGCATTTGGTTGGTTAACGGCGCTATGCTTTTGGTTGGTTGCTCAGTTGGTTAGTTGGATTCAAGCAGTAAACATAACCTCTAATATTTCCAATGGACCTCAATCCAAAACCGACCATGAGAAGAGTATTGCTATATGTGTAAACGAAACATTTTTAGAACGGCTGTTGAATCACTTTCTGTAGTTTGACTTCTCAGTCCGTTCTGGCAGTAACCACAAAATTATTTTACAAAATTGTTACTCCTTAGTTCGTTGTAATGAATAAATTACATAAGGTCTGTATGGAAACCGACAACTCAACAGAGGAAAAAATAAATAACTGTATATTAATCAATTGTAAACTTGTTCTTGTTCATTAATCTGAAAAGTCCAAGATGTTCGGTCTTCTTCAGTTTATGTTCTATTTCCAATACCTAATTTGCTCCCAGGCACTCCATATACGACCAGGAGTGCTATTATGGTATAATTCTTGCACTTCTAGTTCTAAAAGTATGAAAAGTCAATTTATATCAATTGAGGCTTGTCTAACGAGTTTATTACCAAGTGTCGACGAATGGTCAAATCGTTCATTTAGGAAAACATTTGATTACTGATTACATTTTCTCAGAATAGTAAATTTCTAACCTCTAGCGACTTGCGTATTCATTAGGAAAATTTGCTGCTTGGTGACTCTATTTTCTATTTTATAAGTTAGACCGAAAGGACCAACCTTTGAAAAGAATCAATAACCCCTTTTACATTACAAAAATATGCCGTTCTCGAAACCGTTCTGAGAATAGTACCGATGAATTTTGTGTAATGTAAAAGGTCGAAAGTGCTGAGAACACTTCCAATTCTGGCCCACCTCGGGGATGTGGTCTCGGAACGGTTCCGAGAACGGACTCGATAAATTTGTGTATAATTATGAGGTCATTATCACAAAGATTCTTCTCCAATATCATAAGCTGTATTTGCTTTAATGACGCTATACCTAACCAATTTTAGTGGAAATGTAGGAACCAAAAAACATGGTGCACATCAAAGCTTTAATATCATATTTAGAAACTTCCTGACACTCACTTTAAATGCTGATCTGTTTGATGAGTTCAATTTGTGAAACCTAATATAGGGTACTTTTCTTGAACAGAACAACTAAGTTGCGAATATAGCCAATATCTCAACAATATTTTGACATGCTGTGTTCCCTGCTGTCACAAGTCGTCGCATTGACAATTTTTTTAATACAAGAGAAGTGACTATGAGGACATGATATAAGAGTGTTTCAGTTGAACCCATTTTATAGACATTTTTGTTTCTTAGCGTGATTCAGACATTTATGAGTTACTCGAGAAAATCTATCTCCTGCTCATGCTCTCATGATAGGGAGTTAAATGGTGCCCGTCGACTTGTTTCAACCAGTCCCTACGGTATATATAGATAAATCATTGCATTAGGCGGAGTTCACGAGGCCTTTTTTTTCTTTGTTCGTTACAATATATTCAGATTATGGATTAGTGTAGGAACCCGGAAAAAAGGCAGAAAAGATAAATATTGTTTTAATCAGTCTGAGTAGGAACTGAGTAGCTAAAAAATCACACAATGGCTTTTGACATTTAAGTATCAACTAGGCAACAGATAAACGCAATTGCTGATTTCAAAGTTGTAAAGTTGCGGATTCCTCATGCAAATTTAGAATTTAAGAAAAAAGAATACGTAAACGAATATCACTGTAAATATCCCTAATGAATTAAAATGTTTAATTTGTTCACTAGCAGAGGATTAGAGCTGGAAAATCTTTGTAAATTTGTAATTATTATTTTAGATTATTCTAAAGCAAAGTAATATATGTACATATATGTATATATATATGTTATCATTTTTTTGTAAATTTTCATATGTCTCATTTTGAGATCCTAAATAAAGTAATTATATTTATTATTATTAAGAATATGTCCATAAGCAAAATAAATACAGATAATATTTAAAAAATTGTCATTATCATTATCATTAGTATTATTATGCAAGCAGAGGCTAATGTGAAATCATGTTGAAAGTTTTCTCAAAGACAAGAAAAGTAAAGATTCTGCAATGGTCTGTCTGGTTAGCTCTGTAATACTCAACCGTTTATAGATTAAACCTACATAGTCATCTAAATATTTACTTCGCCAATAGATACAGTTGCATTTCAGAAAATCAGCCTAACGTCCTCTTCAATAAACGATAGAATTGACAATAAGCAACGTCCCCATTTTATGGTTCGCTGAAGATTCATTCCAATTCAATAGTTTCGTTTCTCTGTTTTGTAATTCTAAAATCTATAATACTACAATACCAATATTTGCGCCATATTTACCACCGTTTGGTGAATTTAAATAAACCCAGCAGTTCTGTCGGCAGAACCCAATTGGTACTTTTTGTCCTATTTCTCCCCCTTAACCAGGAAATTTAGAAAACTATTAGCTTTGACAACGGACATCGCATTTCTGACGATTCCACGGTACCAAAATCCCAATCAAATAAATCTGTTTACTTTTGTAAATTAATTAATCTATGCTAACTGAAGAATGATTTGAGAGAGTTTTTGTGGGGCTAAATCATCACTATCCGGAGCCCAGCCTCCGTTGTCCTCTGGGGTTGAAACCTATGTTTACCATGCCTGACTATAAATTATGACGTCACTGGTGCGTTGAACATAGGGGAATGTTAATAAAAATAAAATTAACTTTTTCATTTTGATGAATGTTATAAACTTGCAAGCGTCCGTTGATGAAGTAAAGAAAACTATATTCATTTTAACAAGTATTAGCCCCTCGTCTTGAAAGAATCATCTAATTGGTGAATTGCAAGCAATGCTGTTCGTCAACGCGTCGCTGAAATATGAAGCTCTCATCCATTTTATTCTATTTTGCATGTCATGAATATTTATTTAAAATAAAAAATGATCTACACTGTTTCCATCTATATTCAACTTGTTAAAACTCTTCACACAAACATAGAAAATAATTGATGGAAATTGGCCTTTTTATTTCTTTAAATCAATAGACCCTTGTAAGGTTCACGTGCTTTAAGCTCGTTACCCCACGCGCTTCCTCCCATCTTCAAATATCACCGACTATTGATTGGTTAAAATGATCAATCAACTGAACCAATCACAATTCGTTATTAACATTGGCCCGCTTATTATTGAATTCTGATAGTTAGTAGCCTACGTTAACTAGTAATCAAGGAATTTTCTTGCAAATATAACTTTTGATCAGGTCGCAAGTGATTTGGTATAGTCTAAGACTAGAGGACAGAACGCGACCCAAGGAATAATAACTGTTGAATCTAAAACGGCCGATGGTGCATTAAGTCTCTCAGATATAAAATATATTTTGGAAATCAGAGAGTAAATAAGAAATAAAAAGACTAATTCGCTATGGATCGATTTCTTCAGCTGTTTTTACTATTTTTTACCCTGGGTGTAACAATGGCTTGGATTGGAAGATATGAACCTAAACAGTATGCATGGGCACCATCAAGGCGCAGCGCTTACGTAAGTTAATTTTCTTTTCTTTACTGATTATAATATATATACTACGTATCTAAGGTATGCATTCGTATATTTCAGTTTCAGATATAACCGTAATACGTTTCAGAACCGAATTCGGCATCTAACCGATCTACAATTAAATATAAATTCGAATTTGTATAACTGACGGAAATTACGTGAAATAAATTGGATTTATTATAACCATAAAGTGACGAAATCTTTATACACTCGTCCTTTTTCCAAATAGTTCATATATGTTAGATTAATAATATTTCGAAGATTATACGTAAAGGCATTTTTTTACTATTTTCAAAAAGCGATTTAATAATTTCTGCTTCCGATACTATTGATGCTAATAACTGGACGATGTGCACATTAAGGGACTTAAATTATTTAGAAAGTATTCGAAACGGTGCCAATTTCTTTGTAATAAGATTCACGGCACACTACATGCTGTTGTCGGTAATAAGGTCAATAATATGAAGAAATGTAAGACGTTAAACCCCATACTTGTCTAATTTGTTTTTTCTCAACAAACACAAAAAAATGGACTTAAATTTACCCATACAAAAGAGACCCAGTGTCAAACAGTGCCAGCAGTTTCCAGCGAGTATTTTTTCAGAGGGTGATAAACTGTTATATTGTTTCCAGAAGAACACTGTTTTATGAAGTTCTGTTTAATGGTTATGTACCGCATTCAAAGAGTATTCACATTCTAGAGTTTCAGAGACTGCATTGTCCATCGTAAACCGGTTACTTACTGATTTATTGTTGCCATGATCTTAAGTATCTAGTTTGATGTAATAACTTTTAGATGTACCTATGTGAAATATCAGCTGATTAGCAGCACTAACCTTCCCAAATATTTAAGCCAGCAGAATTTTCAGAGGATGATTTCTATTGATGTATGGTTTCCATAGTCTTAGGGATATTGTTTCATGAAATGCTGTTTGATAAGTAATTTTAGCGATAATATATTCACCTTAACGCTCAGGAGTCGACTACATTACTGATCAAAATCACCACCTTTCCAAAACAATTAAACCAGCATAGTCTTCAAAGGGTGATATTAACAGGTGTATTGTTTCCATAGTCTTGAAATGCTGTTTGATAAGTAATAACAGCGAAAAAAAATTCACCTCAACGCCCAGGAGGTGACTACATTACTGATCAAAATCACCACCTTTCCAAAACAATTAAATCAGCATAATTTTCAGAGGGTGATATTTACAGATGTATTGTTTCCATAGTCTTAGGGATATTGTTTCATGAAATGCTGTTTGGTAAGTAATAATAGCGAAAATATCGGGAGGTGACTACATTACTGACCAAAATCACCACCCTTCCAAAACATTTAAAATCAGCAGATTTTTCAGAGGGTGATTCCCGGATGTATTTTTCCAGAAGAAGACTGTTTTATGAAGATCTGTTTAATGGTTATGTACCGCATTGAAAGAGTATTAATATTCTAGAGTTCAAAATCGAACTCAATGCCAACAGCACTTGTCGAACAACAACACGGCCAAACGTAAACCGGTTACTTTCTGTTGTATTGTTGCCATGATCTAAAGGACTCTGATTGATGAAATAACTTTTAGACGTACCTCAGTGAAATATCAACTGACTAGCAGCACTAACCTTCCCAAAAATTTAACCAGCAGATTTTTCAGAGGGTGATTTACTGTTAAATGGTTTCCATTTTCTGGAGGATATTTCATAAAATACAGTTTGATTGGTAATTATATCGAAAATATATTCAACCCAACGCTCAGGAAGCGACTACATTACTGATAAAAAGCACCACCCGTCCCAAAAATTTAAACCAACAGAATTTTCAGAAGGTGATATACTGATGTATTGTTTCAGAGTCTGACGGACTATGTTTCATGAAATGCTGTTAGGGCAATTGAATTGAAAATAGTGATCAAGAGCACCACTCTGTCATTTAAACCAGCAGTGTGATTTACAGCAAATGGGTATTTACTTCAGCCCCCAGACTAAATTACAGATCAAAGCACCACCCTTCCCGAACACTTAAACTATTCTGCGGTGATTTACTGTTGTATTGTCCCCACAGTCTGAAAGACTTCTTTATTGAATAAAAATGATTCGCGATTAGTCTATCTATTTTATGGAGTATGTCAAAGCGATGACGGCTTTAATGAGTACGCAACGAGATTTGGGTTTCGCCAACATATTGTACGCGGTATTCTTTACAGGAAATGGAGAAAACGGTGTTTTTATCAATGCGTGAAAGAACTTCAATAATTTTGAAAATTTTAATCGGTGAAATCAAGCGTTTCAGAAGAGGAAGTGGTCTTGACCACTTATATTTAAAGCAGCGTATTGAGATAAAGACGTATATCATGTAGGTTTATGGCCGTGGGGCAAAATTTGTGATTGCAATTTCCAACCAATCCAACTTTTCTTTCGGTAGATTTATAGCTCCATAGCTGTTATTAATCTCTGACGCAGACTGCAGTAATAAAAGTGAATATAATGTAGTTTAGCGAATATGAACATCTTATCACGGCTATCAACTTATTCCCTTGAGTTTCATCTATAATGAGTTATGTTATTTGTACATCAGACTGATAGCTGTTTATATCAGGTTTGGCCATTTTAATTGAAGCAAAATCGTTCTCGAAATAAAATTAATTGCATTACGTGTCATTTTGTTTTGAGGTCGGACATGGCGTTTAAGGAGTAAATTTAAGTACACGAATCTTAAATGTACGTGCACACAACAACTTCAAGCACGGTATCGGAACGGCAAGATGCCGTATCCATACCCGCAAAGCACACAGCACACCCGTCTAATGAGGGACCTTGCAATGTTGACAACATCTACGGCAATCTGAATCTCCTATTACTGCATAAAAATACACATTTTCGACTGTTACTGCATCACAATGAGCATTTTCGACTGTTACTGCATCACAATGAGCATTTTCGAATGTAATAGAATTTCTTTTATCCTACTAATATAAGCCAATGTCAAAATAATGAGAACTTAATTTTTTGAGATCTACATTTTCTTGTTATCAAGTGCACCAATATTCCTCTAATTGGCTATTATTTAACCTTCAGCAGATTTTGTTTTAGATAAAACAATACAATGCCTTCGGTGTTTTCATCATTTCATGCTTTTATTGTATAGGAGCTGTTGCAATATTGATAAGATGTTGGGTAATTATTATTCTATACTGTGCTAATTGAATACATCGATTACACAAGTTTCGTGTGCTTCAATGAATTTAAAGGTTTTTTCGCAGATCGGATATTTTTAATGAAATTTAATAATGAAAAATCTATAGAATCGTGTCATTTACTAAGTTTACCCTTTATTTTTTTACGCCTAAACTATCTTAATTGTTAACGTAACGTTAAGTTTGATATTAGTTTAGATACTATTATTTGCTATGACTATGAATTTATATAATTTTGAAATTGTGCCATCTTCATCAAAAAATAAATTTTACATATCTTCCAATATCCATGTCTTAAAATAATAATCTATTATTGACGGCATTTCAAGGCAGTATGCATGTACAACATAGGCCCTACGCTTTGTTCTAGTGGAATTGTTGACGTCCTATTGAAAATTGGAATAGTGCAAATGAATGATAATAGTGTCCTAGATAAACAAACAAATCTAGACGTCTTTACAATCCTTTTATATCTTTAAGTGAATGTTGTTTTTTAATGTCAAAACAGGGTGTAAACCTTCATTTTGCTTTTGTAACTTAGTTTGGTTATTACTTTTACAAGAAAACAACCAAATCCGATTATAAATATATTTCACCGAGATAGCCCAGTATATCGGTTCTCCCACGTTCAGTGGTCTCAGGTCGGCTAGTAAAACAACCGGACGTGAGAATCGCCATCGTTTCCGTACTGGCTATAAACGTCTCAGAATAACATGATGAGTCTACTTTACTGATCCGTCCCATGAGAATTGTCGACAATTAAATGAATTCTTTGGTTGCGTATCAGGTGTGAAACGTCTGTACTTATTAATCAATTTGAATTGAACTGGAACTTTACTCCCTATACACACATTGGTATTCTTACAACAAAGCCACACAGTGTACAACGAGTGAAATATTGTAGGGTTATTCATCTTCAAATACTATTTTTCATGCATAATCTGCGGTTGTGTAATGCGTTATTTAGGCGTAAATTACTAAAATCAGGGTGAGTAGGTAGTTGTCGGACCCAGAAGCTTGGGGAATCGAGACGAATTTTTAAAGGAATACTTGGTCAATGAGAGCATATGTATTTTTCAGCTGGACTTACCAGGTGCCATGACTTAAGAATATATACTTTATTTTACACGAAACTGAATGAAAATTACTTAGTATGATGGACGTTTTATGCGTTTATTTGATTATAGTATGATTCTGTCATATGATTTTGACACCAGGTAAGTCCATTGACGAAATATATATTTTGGCAAAGTTTAAAAATTTCAATTTGTTCGCCAACCTTCGTCTAATTATCATCATTAAAATCAGTTTTGATTAGAACAAAAATTAAACGAAACGGGCGTTTCACACAGTTAAGTACAAAAAAAACCTTTCAATATGATCGATAATCGACAAGGAAACAATCACTCAATTGCTGATTGTCTTGTCGCTGTCTTCTAGAAGGGACATTCCATTGTTGACGTTTGTAAATAATTAATAAAGATATTATTACGCGGGATATGAAACGTGTCTTACTAAAATTAATTTCAATAACAATATCAGCTGTATATTGATGATCGATGACGTTCATTGAACGAGAGATGTTTTGACAACTATCGCTCAATCGGTTAACCGGATCATCTAGGAAATGTACGATTACTCCCCATTCTCTCATTTGGTCGATAAATCAAAAGCAATCAAAGTTTCAAGTAAACTAATTTACTTTGTTTCGTCGACTGTGTCGACAAACAATTGATTTGGAAAAAATTAAATCTGTGTTCGATAGAACAGATAGGAAATCTATCAAAATAGACAATTGCTTACAATTAAAAGTAATGTCAATTGCTTTATTTTATAAATATTTAATTATATGAAAATATGTTTATGTAAAGATAGCTTATCAGCCAAAGCCAAAGTAAACAGTTAACGTCAACAATATAAAGAAGTTTGTTGCACGATAGCAGTGGGCAACCATTGATCTTGACTGTACGAATGTTTCCCTGAATATTTGTGGTCTGTTTTTAGTAAATTAAAAGTTTTCAATGTTCAGTGTATTTTATAATTGTAACAAAGTTTTCATTTAAGTCTATACAATCGAATATCGCGAAATATAGTGAACTCTTACTCAATAATATCCGTACCTAATGAATTTGTATAAACATACTCGCTTGACAGATGCCAAAAAATGCTTGAATAGTTTCTCGATTTTTCCATTTTAAAGACCACTAAATCATTTAAGGTCTTAACCTCGCCTTAAAATCTGGCGCATGGGACAAAGTTTTGTATTGTATTTCAAAGTTTTAATCCAACAAGGTTCATAAAACAAGTACTTCAAAGACGACCTTCTGATATAGATATTACCAATGACGTCACAATCTTCATCTGCAGATTATCAAAATTGAATTTTTTAATTTAAAAAAAAATGCAGTTTCTATACTCTCCCTTTTAAATGAGAAAATGTATTTGTTAAATCTCGTCCAAAAAAAATGGCAAAATCCCAATAATGCTTTATTTGCGATTTTCTTAATTTGTTTATCTAGAATGATCTGGTTGTTTTGGAAATTCTACAAGTGTTATTGACTTTTGATATTATGTGAAATCTTAAAATAAATCAAATATTTGTTCAAATCAATAACCCCAGCCTCTTGACGGCATATTAACACGGTTCCAAGTAGCTTGGCATAAGATTTGTTCGATTCTTGTATCCAGACAGTGTTCTGAACAATGAATTCTTTAAAGTACTTGAAATACAGCTGAAATACTGTTAAACACGTGATGTGAACAAATGCGAACTCAAATCAATCAAAAGAATTTTTGGTTATGAAAATCTGTCTTTCAAAGTCAGGAACAGAGCATAGATTGTCATATAGAAATTTGTCTTATATACATTGTTTCGTGACAATTGTCTGCTGAGTACCGTTTGTAAACAATTTGTAAACATTGTTATGTTTTTCAAGAAATTTTAAGAATTAGTGATTATAAAAAGTTTATGAAACAACTTTTGAATTCAGTCTTTCATAATAGTTCTAATTTGAATTTGTTTTTAATACTGATGTTTCAGAATTACTTTCATAGTAGCATATAGGTACTTGGTAAATGAGTTCTAAGAAAAAGCGCTAAATTAACATATAGTGGGATATCTTTATTCGATTTTACATTAAAAAATGCTATGATATTTTTTTTAATTTGACTAATTTAGTCCTATTGATTGCAAAAACTGTGTAAGACCTTCCGGGCGTTAGACCCCACCCACTATGCTCCGCTAGCTTCGCTGACTAGGCTTGATTTAGCCACAAAATATAATTAGCCATTTTTAAAAATGAATTGAGAAGGCCTGTATCAAACTGTCCTATATTTTAAAAATTATGAATTTCAACTAAAAACACATTTCAAGTAGAAAGATATGTAATATAAAAATCATTTCCTTTTTTTTAAAACACACGAGATATTGAAAAGATATTTGTCTTTGGATATTGGAATATTATGAAACATAACGACCAGGCTGTTATTTCATGTTCTAGCTCCAGTTGTGAATCAAATTAAACATTGATTTTTTTTTACAAGTATTCAACAGAAATCGAAAGTTGAATCTGATATGTAATTTTTTATTTAGATTTAGTTTTTGTAAGTGGTTATATCCAAAGCTCGTTTATTCAAAACGTCACATGTTCAAAATTATATTTAAAACGTCAATGGTTCATTTCCCTACAACGGGTTGACTTTCTAAGAAAGGGCATAGGTTTTGCCAAAACTTCACCGGTTCATTTGACCAAAATCACACTGGTTCAATTTGCAAAAACACCATGGATGACACATGACATCCCCCGTTTGGATTTGTCTACGTGAACTGATCCTTTGAACAGTTCCATCAGCTGATTGATATTCGTAAATTGTAAATTTACTATCATCTAAATCAATGTACTGGATAGTTCAGGAAATTGTTTCACTCATTGAATGTATTTCTCTATTTTATGACCTGAAGAAACATTGAAGAAACCAATAAAGCGAGAATGAATCAGAAATTGTTCTTATAATAGCTTCTTTTAACAGAAATATTATAATTTCCTTCGCATGATATTAACTTCCATTGACTGTGATAAATATCTCGAAAACTTCTCGTATACTAACTGATATACTTACTGTTTACAGCAAAGAGAGGCAGGGGGGGGGGGCCGGGGGGTAGAAGTTCATTCTGTGCAATTTGGCCTATTTAAGATGATTTGTTATTAATTTTGGTCATGGGCTGAATAAGAATATGATACATCATTAAATTGTGAAAGTTATTAAGTAAGTTGGTGGGTTACTGCAGGTCTTGGTCCGCTAATGCCTCTGTCCTGGCAAACATTTTCCTCATAACACAATTAGTTGTAGATGAGTAGAACGTAAAGTACATTTTTTTTCATTAGTTCAAAAGTGTCATGTGGGTCCATTTGTATTTGTGACAAAAAAGGGAAAATAGTCATATAAAATATAAATTAGGTACGTAGTTATCACAACATTTCGAATGTCAAATAAATATGGATTATACCATAGTAAAGTTTTCATACTCATTATAATTTAACATTAAGCCATGCTCTGTCTGGGTGTCATCCATCAAAATTAAACCGTCTCGAAAGGGGTTATTTGGCTTGATGGATTCTTTAGAATTTTTATTTATAGTTCTAACCACACCAATTGCTTTGCAATCGATGAGGCTTATTTTTAAAAAAGTTGTCTAGTTCTTCAGCTATCCGGGGGGAGGGGGGTATGGTGTTTCAGTTAGTATAATGACAATAAAAAAAAAAAAAAAAAAATTCTAAAATTATAAATTACGGGGCTGACGAAAATTTCAGTTTTAAGACCATTATAAAGATAATCTCATTCAGATATATTTAATGACTCCATACGTTGCTTGACATTAAGTACCCAACAGGACGGTACTATAGGTTTTAATCATAGACGAACATAGAAACTGTAGTTCTTTCGGAAAGAAAAACCGACCTATCTAAATAATATCTTTCGAATTGCCGAACGTTTTTCATACAATAGTCTGACAAATACTGAAATATAGATATTGAGGACTTTCTCAGATCTGTATAAATCACATCTTCCAATAATGAAACAATAATACGAGTGATTCACGACTCACAGAGCAGAAAACGTCATTTACCCTTGTGATTTATATCAGGGTATATGATTATCTTAATGGGCCTTCGTTTAACACTATAAACAACTCTAAGGAATCTTTATCGTCAGCATCATTCCCTAAAATCTCAAATCTCAATAATTACTATTGATTCCTTTAAAAACTTAATGATAGAGTATACATGTACTAATTAAACCTAATATCCACACAAATATTAACTTCCGTCTATGCTGGTTGGTACGATTTGGTGTTTGGGATTTATACGCATCATAATGACCCTAAATATTGCCATTGGACTAAGTGGAGGGGAAAGATATAGCATATTTCGAACTGGAGTATAAACTATCACATCATCAAAATCAATGCTGGATTGGTCTCAATTTAACACTTACTGCAGAACAGAAGTCATAAAAATAAAGTGATATCTATTTTAATCAATGCCTCTAACATGAGGCGACAAGAACACGAAACATGATGAATGAATTCAACAGGACAGGAATATTGATTTTTCAGAATTTGGCGCCAGGCCGTTATCCCGGTTTTTCAGTATATATTAAATGACCTATGAACCGAATCTCAATCTATCAAGTTTCAATGCGAGTTTTAGACATATCATCCACGAACAACTTGATTTATCAACGACGAATGTTTCTTTCAAGATCGAATTTTGTCTAATTGACAAGAGTGTTTGAATATCTAAAAAATGACTGTCTGAAAATTTCAGTGATAAAATCAAGATGTAGTTAATCTGATGTTGATAATCTATGATCACGTACATGTAGTTGGTAATTCCAGGTTTGACCACTACTCTGTACAATGATCATTTAAAGAGACAGCTTCCTCAATTCGTAAGACCAAATATAAATTAGTCTCAGAAACAGGAATTTATTTTTGTTAAGCTTATCAGTAATAGTATCACAGCTTAACAAAAACATTTGAGTATTCAAATCCATGTGTGTCCGGAATTATTTGTGTTGAAAGTTAAAAAAAACACTAGTAATTTCTGGAAACTCTGCCATATATATATACAAATTATATCTATTTAAAAAAAAGTGAAATTGCTAGTTTTGCCGTTTAAGCTTAAAAATTATTTATGTGTTGTTTCATCCTTACGACTTCTAAGTTTCAATTCAATCTGAAAGGAGTTTGTATATAACATTTTTCTTTAGTAAGGCATTTCTAATGTACGCTCCCAAACATTGCTTTCTTATTTGTTTCGACATTTGATCGTGTATGAAGTGCATATCCCTTTATGTAGTCGAGTTTTTAAGTGTGTATCTCTATGAAGCTTTGCTTCCAAAGAGTGTTTACTGTGATATTCTCTGCAGGATGGTATCTTTAGGTGTATACTGATGTTCTTAAATTGTCTTTGATGAAATGTTCTCCTGGTGACCATAAATGTTCTCCTGGTGATTTATGTTAAAAGACACACGAGTTGAAATGTCTAAAATTTCGCATTAATCCATTAACATCTCTGATCTGCTTCTAACATTGAATTATATCAAACTTCATAAGACTGACATAAACAAAAACTGGCAGGCCAATTATCGACGGAAACTTGCACTGAAGTTATACACAAAAGCTCTAGATCTTCAATGACCAAAGGCCCCCGACGTTGAAAAGGTGTTTTCAAATATCTTAAAATTGTTTTTAAATGAAAGAATGACCCCCCTTGATCAATGACCAAAAGACCACCAACGATGACCTTTCTTAGAATTTCGCTTTCATTAACCAAAGCCTTGAAAATATTGCTTTCAACTGAGACCCCCTTGATATATGTGTCAAAAGTCTAATTGAACTTTAAAGAAATTCGACTAAAATGCTCATTTTGAATTGATCACAGGCAAGCATTCATTAAAACCACGTAGTCACCATCGATCCAGACGTATATGAAAAGCTAACTTCCGTCTAATACGCATCCTAATTACAGACTCCTTTGATAAGAACACATTTAATATCATCCAGTACTTTTAAATGTAATCATACGATATATAGAGTCGATGGGTTGGATAGTTTTCCAAACAAACAAATAACAAGGAAACATGCATCTAAAGAAAGGTTTACAAACTGAAGGTAATTATTCCAAATGGGAAAATTTTAGAAATGTGATGTATTCATGGTCGCTGGTAGAAAGCTAGACTCCTTTGATAAGAACACATTTAATATCATCCAGTATTTTACACAATTAATATCATCCAGTATTTTTACATGTAATCATACGGTATATCGAGTCGATGGGTGGGATAGCTTTCCAAACAAACAAATGACAAGGAAACATGCATCTAAAAAGAGGTTTTCAAACTGAGGGTAATTATTTTTTTTAGAAATTCTGTGATTTATTCATATTCGCTGGTAGAAAGCTAAGAATGATGACGTTACTTATAATTTAACGATATTATAGTCAAATGACTATAATTATAACATAACCATTCAATCGATTTGTTAGTCTGGGATGTTATGAAATGTCTGATTTCAATAATATGCTTAATTTTGGCAATGTATATATTTCCTCATAAATATAATTCTTCATTGAATAGCGTATATCTAAACGTCGTAATATAGTTTTGGAGAGTTGTGCTGATCAACAAAGAAATCTTACAATGCTTCTTGATTTAACAAGACAGTACTTATATATACCATTCTGGCCACAGATCTTGTCATACTGCTGCCTGCTCATTGTACACGATAGTTTTTACTGCAAGTCACTTTTCGTTTTCTTCTGGTGTAAGTGATCTTGTACGGTACCCGCATATTGAACAAAATTAACTTCAATTCAAAAGGATCTTGTCCAGCAGCTTGTCCCTGATAAAAACTATTTGTAATTGATATTTTCAGGACTTTCCGTTCCCATTCCGGTCTGTTGAACTCACGGCACTCACTAGTCCACCATTCTGTGCTCAAATGAATGAAAAGGACAAAGGAAAGAAACGAAATCGAAAAACTGGTGCTGCACTTTGCCCTGGTTGGTTTCGTGATGTACTCTTAATATCATAATGTAGTTCAAAATGCAATATCGAAACTTGTTGTTCGAGGAAAGAAATGTCAACTAGCGAGTTTAATGATGCTTAGATGTCTCTTAAAGAAGTTCAGTGAACAAGCAAACGAGATGTCTGTACTTGTACTGCGAAACACTACAGATGGTTGTTTCTAATTAGTGATTTAACTCTCCTACTGATGTCAGAGACCGGGAAGTTATGTTTTGCTTGACACTTGATGGTAGAAAGTGCTGAACAGTTAAAAAAAACAAATGAGGGTTGGGTTGGATTTAAAATACGTATCATTACAAAAACAAAACACTATAAAGTTTGGTCGATGTTAGCGATTAAATGAGTTTATGGCGGCCAGCACTGTATACTAGTAGCAGAGCAAGCCCACTCGTTCTTGACACCAAATGTCATTCTGCGACTAGGTTTACAAAGTAACAGCCTTTACAGGAGTAAACGTATAGTTTACATACAATGTATACCCTACCATGTGCACGATATAATTGTAAATAATGTTCTACATCGAAAAGAGGCCACTGAAATGGTCGGCTGTGTGAAAAGGTCCAGTGTGAAACTGAAGAGTAATATTTTTATATCACTCTACTTTTAATACATTGAACCCTTTTAAACAGTGAACACATTTTTTATTTTATATCATATAAAGAGAAATCAGCATTTCCAAATATAACAAGAAATTGAATTAAATCATCATAAAATTTTATTTATTCATAAGTTTGCACATAAAAACATATTTGATACCATGAATACAATTATATTCTAAAGAATGCTTGCATATGCCGACCGGCATTTTTTGTACAATACAAGCAATTAACGGAGTATAACATTTTCAATATTCTCGATCCTGTTGAAATTATTCTGTCACCAATGCGGATTCGAAATCCGATACACATCGCTTGCGTCACAGATTAAACAACTATTGTCAGTTTGGATTGAAACCCCTTTTCATCAACAATAAACAAACTTCATGTATCAGCAAAGACGATTCGTAACGGAATATTGGGCCATACTTTTGGTTGTTTTACATCGAGATTCCTATCGTAAGACATTTTGAGAGCAGTTTCCATACCATGTATCATAGCAGCACCTTTACCATACAATAACTTCATTTCAGCAGTTCGTCGTACTCCAGGGCGCTCTTTCGGGGGTTCTACTGTCCTAACTGGTTTGTGTGCGTCCTCTATGTTGACCATTTCAGTAGACTTCCCATTTTCATTTTCTTTAGAGTCTCTGTCTTTTCTGTGCTGTTGCGACTTGGCGAAAAATTCGAGCATTTCCTCTGTGATTTCCATCTCGAATTCCTCTGTTTCAACCAATTCATCTCGGAGAGACGAAGCCTCTGTACCGCTCATCGGTTCCTCTGCATAAACAGTTGGTTTTTCTACCTGCCCACTAGAACGATCAGACGAAGACAAATCGACACGCAATTTTCTTGATCTCTGTTTTTGCAGTCGCCGTTTTCTTTTCTTTTTTGATCTTGGTCTGTTAGTCGCCCAATTATTCGTAGTTTGTCCCGAATGTGCAGTATATTGATATTGAAGATTACGATAGACTTGAAGATGTTTATTATACCAAGTCATGACCTTTTGGTAATGTTTCCAATATCGGTCAAAGCAACTCGCCGTATACCAATACTGTGACGTCATATCCGGCACCTCTCGTCTAGGTGATTCATTTGTCGAGGATTCAGTGGTGGTAGAAGAAGAAGCTACTGAGTCGGAATTCAATGGATCTTCGGAAATTTCACATTGTGTCTCTGTCACGCAAGTAAATTCGGATTCGGAATCCAAACTCGTATCCACAGATGCCGGACTTGATTCAAATTCACGACTGTCCATGATGATATAAACCGAACTAGGTGCTTGCTAAGTTCAAGCTTTACAGCAAATTAATCACTTACACTATTAACAGTACACTACGCACGCCTGTGTAATAATACTGTAAACACGCTTCGATAGAAGTGACAGGTTTTTCTGTTAACTACTGTGTTGTTATTGTCACTCGATGTACACCGATATATATACTAGTGGACTACTGATATTTTCAACTGTACACATTGTTCAATAAAACACTAAAGTCTTCATGTTTTCACACAAACTATAGGCGAAATCTGTTTAAATGCGATAGAATGTTAACCGGATGTTATGTTCATTCCTCTGACTGCGCATGTCTAGTGGTTTCAATAACAGGCGTTCGTCTATTTTAGTCTACTTAAAAGTTTTGACTTGGTTTTGTAAATAAGGTATTTCATTTATATCAAAAACTTCCTTATTACTGACTCCAAACAATTAAAGGGGATTGCTATTAGCGAGAATAAAGGGGGTCTAATGTGAGTAAGTACAATAGGCCATTTAAAAACCAATTACAGTAAAGGCTTTTTGACAGACTCTCGATTGTATTGGACAGAAATCAATTTAAAGTTTAATTTTTCCAATTTTAAATTGTTATGTTCACGTAAAGTAAAGATATGTCACCATTAAGTATCCAATATAGAATGTTGACGACAGTTCAACGCAATAAACACAAGTCTAATAAAATTCTGTGACGTTGAAATCCGTGATAGGGTGAGATTAATTTTCTTGAAATTTACATAGTTGATATTGAACGTATTCAGCTCTACTATGTAATGTTATAAATGGGTGAGGATAAATGAATATTTTTATGATGTAAATGATTTATAAAATAGTAATAAGTGGATGAATAAATGAGCAAATAAATAATTATATCAATAAATGAATTACCCGGTAATAAATAAATAAATGATGCCCTAAATACATGACATTCCAAACCTTAAATGGCAAATAAAGAAGAAAAAACACTAGTTAATATAAATTTGTTCTTGATATACAGATAAGTGGTGTACTTGAAAGTTCACATTATCCTGGAAATCGGGACAACTCTTCCCTCGAGCGATTTCATAATTCCTAATTAAGCTGGAGTTAAACCAAGTTTAAAGAGAAGAAATCATGTGTAAGAAATACGAGACTACATAGCGAATTTTTCACTAAGTATTATCCACTGCCATTTTTACTTGTCTACCACAGACGATGAAGACATAATCTTTCTCGCATAAATAGCATATTATTCAAGTCATGAAACCGTCTGGCCATTCCATTTTGTACAATTCGTTTCTATAGGAAATTCCTCTGTTTATGGCAAAGTTTTTGAAACCTTTGAAAGCCTTTCTGATCGTTGAATTATATATATCTAAATGTCATAAACGCTTAGTTTCCGTTTAATTGTAGCAGCCTCAGACTTCTGACTGAAGATCAGAAATAATATCACGGTCCCCAATACACAGTAAACGTTTAGAAAACCTCTATACAATCCCTTTAAAACAGAAATTCCAGGACTCGTATATTATATTCTTCCCAGAAGTACACAATATCAGCAACAGACCGTGAAAGATAAACGACTCGTATGAGAGCTATGATGAAAAAAGATTTGTAAAATAACAATTCCATTTATTTCTTCAATTCTTGCTGGAATTGTATCTAGTGGATCATTTTGCCTTTTAAATGTTCAATTCTATCGGATAAAAAAACCCAATTAATCTAAAATTGTTTTCATAGTTGAGACAAGATATTTGTATTCATTCGGTACGGTTGATAACACGATCAAATTACTGCCATTTTCGACGTTAAAGGAGCAGTATGCAAAACATTGTCATCGTCAAAAACTACGTTAGATCATTTCTATCAACATAAAAAAAAAACAGTGGTGTTTCTACAAAGTGTGAGGTTGACAGGGCCCCAAGAAAAGACGCTACCCGCCCCTCTACTTTGTGGCATCTGATCAAATTATGTTTTCCAGATGAGTAGCGCCACTTGCCAGATGTCCACAGACAACCGCCATTGAGCTGTGAGCAATATATTATTCGCTATCTGACTACTGAAGCCACCTTTGAAGCAAACATAATGTACTTGCTAGTTGGACACGATATTTCAACTGTCTTTAACTCAATTCCAGAGGCATATCGCCTTGATTTAGAGTTAACAATTATTCAAATATCTTTCATAAAATGCGATGTTTCATCGTTAATAAAGATCATCCAGTGAAAATGAAAACCTTCATGTCATATCGTGATCACAAATGGATATTGAAAATACTTTTCCAGATTGTCGACAGTCCGTGGTTAACTTAAAATCACAGAAACTGACAGAATATGAGGAAATGTTCCCGAATCACGCAACATTTTATGTTCTTCTGATGGATTTATATGGAATTTAGGTTGATAAACAGAAAGCACATTTTGTCAACACGAATATTGAAATCTCTGTTAACAAGACACTTTTAGCTGTTCAAACATGTATAATAAGATTTAAACCTGGTCATCCAGACAAACAGATTTGACAAAGTGCTTTTCCCATATAAGATAAACTGATTAACGTTTTCTTAAATATTTAATATCGCCGAATTCTTGTTAACAGTCACGAAATAATACCAAAGAAAACGTTTTAATATTTCATCATATCGAAAAAATAGGGTGGTGGAAGCCATGGAAAAACCACTGGAGCATACGTCTAGCTCCAACATCTACCTCTTTTTTTTACATATTGAAGTATGTAAATGTATATCAAGCGCTTAAAACGGATTCAGAATAAGACAATATGAATCAATTCTATAGCGTTGACTAAGAAAACAATCATTATAAAAATACACAAAAACCTTATACAATTTAATTTTTCCATTACGTGACTTAAATGTAATCAATAGAAAATATAGTTTTTATTTACACACTAGAAAGGTTTATTTTGTTAAATTGTGCCTTTAGCTTTTAAGACATTCAATGTGTAAAAGTATGATATCTGCTACTCGATAAAAGTTTTAAAAACAAATGGAGTTTTAAATCCTACCCTTCTAATGAGTTAATACAGATGCACAATAACATACAATGTGAAATGAGATTTTGTCAGGACAGCCTACACTATCTGCGATTTCCAACTGTCGAGGGATCTTTTATGTACACCTGTAGCACACGGGGCCTCAGTCCCATCCAAACGACTAGACGCTTTATATGTCAGCCCCTAAGACCTCCATGACTGAAAAGGAGTAACCAAATTGAATATCCGAAAGAGCATCTCGACCCTTGTCGGGATTGAACCTCGGAATTTCAGGTTATCGAGCAAGCATCTAACTCGCAATAAAGGGATGATGCGAAATTGACGCTATTTCCAGTGCTAAGTTATTTTATTTAAAGCTAGAATAAAGTAGATTATAAATTTGGCATTTTTGAATATCGGTGGGTGTAAAATTCCGACTTCTGATTTGTCCGAAACGTCCAAGTATGATCAGGGATGGCCTAGATATCCAGACTAAATCTGTACCAAAGGCGTTTGCAGTTTTAGATGACGTCTTGTCTCTTCCAATATACAGAAAAAGACATATAATATAAAATAGAAATAGAAAGTTTGCAGTTTGTAACTATATTCAAGACCAACCTCAACCTAAAATGGCAATCCATGGCCTTTTATTAATACATTGCTAAAACCTGCATGCCAGTCTGAAATCTAAATAATCTGTAAATTTCAATTTACCAACAACAGTGACCAGACGTTAGTTACTGCCCTACCTAGGTGATAATAATTGAACATTATTTCGTTTCAAATCCGTCTTTATTATGTATGGCTTCATAGAAGTAGAGGATTTACTTCTACTAACATATTATTTGATTTCCCCTTTCAGACATTTAGTCTGCAAATAATTTTGTTGTTCATCCTAACGTAAAGTAATTTTTCTTGGTAATATAACGATAAGTTTGCTTTTGGTATCACGTAATGTTTAAATATGCTTCTGGTGTCATTCGACATTAGCAGATGTTAATTCGGGCCATGCATATAAGACATAGTCAATTCGATCAGTTAATTTTATATGCAGAACTTCTAGTCTCGAGCGAAATAAGGGAAAATGTATTATTAAAAGTACATTTTAAACTTAACCACTATCTGCATAATGTACCTTGTAAAGTTGTAAGCAAATCGCCAATAAGTTGTTATCTGTAAGGAAGGTAGTAATATTCTTCAAGATTTGTGTATTGTTTCAGTCAGCGTAATTAATATTTCTAAAACATGGAATCATCAACGACTTCCATAAACATTAACTAAATTTTAATCAGATAGCTAACGTCATTACCACCAAATAAAAACCCTCATTAGGTTTAGCGTACTAATCATCGCGTTATTTCGCTAAACTGAGAGACAGGATCACAATAGATAATCAGAGCTAATATATGTTTTTTAAAATAACTTGTCAGCTTATAATTTTGTAATGATGTGTGACCGGTTCAATCTCGAGTAATTAACCAACTTGCTTATTATCATATTTTATCTGCTTATGACAGTGAAGTCCCACGTCAAAAAATAAATCCAAATCTTAGACAACTTCCTAACACAAACTTGAAGGGAGATCGGTACAAACTTTATTAAAACTGGAATTGTTAGTATAGGCCTACTTTTCATATATCAGATGTTCAACAATGCCCAATTGCATTAAAACAGGGCCTAGGTTTCTCCAGAAATAAATTAATAAATTGAATAGAGTTTTACGTCCTATTTTCTAATGCTGTTTGGTCTGATGAAGATTGAAAAAGTAAGGCTATTTCCACGACCGTATATAAGACGCATGTATTCCCAGTTTGTGGTTAATTTGGCATCAGAAGAATGCTGTTCGCGTCAGTTGTGTTATTTCTTAATCAATCTTAAATGACATTGATCGAGTCTATTATTATAATGAAAGTAATCAATGTCATTAAAAAAGCTTGATGATCGAGACAACTGAAGTTTTTATGGTCACTTTCCTCTCGTTAAGGGAGATAATTCGAATTTTGAGTTGATTAAATTCAATCACGTTTACGCAGTAGAGAAAAAGAAACACCCTCTTGAATTTTAAATACACCTACGTCATGTAGAATAACCTCTTTAACGTTCCAATTGGAAGTCCACGGTGTCGTCCAGATTGATGTCTGAAAACGTCGACATGATCACGTTCTTATAAGATTGTTTATGTCAGCTACTGCACATCCCTTCACACAACAGTATTACAAATGGTTTTGAATTTGGCAAGGAATTTCGAATTTAACACATTAAAGTGCAAAAATTGATGAAAGGAAGCAGTCTATATTTTTATATCATTTTATAAATTAAAGACCTATTTATTTTGTGCCAGATTGTATTTTTATATATTCATATAGTTTAAAATTTAAATTGTCTATCTTTTCAGTGTGTGAAAACGGGGGTACAGTGTTTACAAAGCAGCCAATGTTGTTCTTTACGTGACGTTTGTTTAACAAACGCAAAATACTCGATATATGCAAGTAAGTCACCATCAAATATTCCAGCTTCAATGTCTTATTTTGGGTTATGTACGACAGGTGAGTCCAGAAGACGAATCAGTTGTCGTATCATACAGCCCAAAATTATTAAAGATTACGGGGAGAGATTACTGTGAACTGTGAACACTTCTATTACTTATTAGCTCAATAACTTAAGGTGAATGAATGGCGAACCTGTCCGTTTTATGCCAGAGAGCAGACAGCAATTACTGGAAACTGCCATTTTTCAGCACACTCTGGTCAACAAAAATCTTTCGATAGATCAAATTCTCACCAAATACTCATTTCTTGAAATTCAAGTACTGGTTTATTATACCAGTCAACCCCGGTCCAAATGGGAGGGTGTATTTTCCCCTATCTTCTGATTGTAAATTGTTAATTGTTGATTTCTTATCATGAAGTATTGATTCACAAAAGTAATGATATTGGTAAAGTAATATAGTTATCAACATAATTTCCTTTACTAAAATAACGAAAATAATTCCACTGTTTAAATAGTAAAAAAAGACATGTTGGAATTCTATATAATTACCATTACCGTGATGAGATTTCTTTGGTATAAAGTAAAAGATACTTTTTACCAGTAAAGTAAATTGTTAAAATGAAAAATATTTCATAAATATACACCAGTAAGTTTGCTTGTTTTCAATGATCAGAAAGTAAGCGATAAATGTTTGACATGAACCATATTTCAGTAAAAGTAAGCCTATAATTTTCCATCGTAATGATCCTAATTATTGCATTAAAACTAATTATGGAGACTAACGCCATGGAAACAATGAATAACGAGCCAAAATCGTTATAATTATGTTTCTCCATGTTTGCTTAATCGATTAATTTTCTCAAAATAATTGGCTGTAAATGCGAAAATGTTGTTTTTTGTTGTTAAAATTAAAACAAAAGGGAATAAATCATCTCATGTTTCAGTTTCTTGTTAGGTTTTCTTGTTAGGTTAGTTTTGAACCTATTGGAAACTTTTAAAAGGAATGACACGTACAAGATCTGTGGTTGCACGCAGTGGTGTTTTTACTTTCAATTTTTTTATTTTAACATATTGTAAGATTATTCTTTAGCACCAATGGACAGTTAAGTTGTCCCTCCTTGGGTGTACTAGAATTGTTTTCCTAGAAACGCCACTGACGACTGGCCGCTCTGTTCGACAACAAATTTTCAATAAAGCAGAAAATTAACAAATTGCAAACGGCGACAACCTAGCACAATAAAAGTGTTCCGCTTAATATTCGAATACAAACGTTCTCTTTCAGCAATATTGAATGAACAGATCAAATACATGAGTATTTATTGTTTTAATATTTCAGAACATAGATACAGTACATGTGAAAATGTAGAAGCACTGGCAGCTAGCAGATATGTTAAACCCCATAAAAAAGCTGGTAAGCACTTATTTATTTCAAGGGCCATATCCCTGTTGATTTCTTCTGAACAATCGTATAAAGTGTGGAATTAATACCTCATTTAGAAATCGGAAGAGGCGCTTTCTGGAGGTCTCGATCGAATGGATAATAAACTTCTAATATTCTCCATTATTGTTCAAATATTATAGAAATACCTATGCATGAAATATCCGATACATGAAAGTTATTTTTTGCTTTACAATAAATCTGGTTTCCAACTTATTTCTGAGTTCTCCACTTTCACTTTCGAATAGACGTGGAGAAATTTACCCTATTGGCTAGCATAATTGTTACGGACTCAATAACATGATATACCTGAAGCACAAATGATTAACCATCATTCGTACTGTAATTGAGTTTGAATACATCATTATAAAACAATCTCACAGTTGGTGAAACAAAGCTTCAATTGATCAATACCGATAACTCTTATCAGATTACAGACTACAATATACTAAATCTTTAAGCATCTTGACCTTGAACTTAAGTTCATACGCAACTACACACGGAGCCGTGGTGGCAGTGGGTTAGACACTTACCCGCTAACATGAAGGTGCCGGGTTCAATCCCGGCATAGGTCGAGATTGACATTCGGATTTTTCAGGCCGGTTCCACTTGTCAGTGATGCAGGTCGGAGGGACTGGCATGAAAAAACGGTATATTTTTTTTTCCGAACGAATAGACAAGCCCCGGCCTTTGCACGATATTGATCCCTCGATAGTTGAAAATCGAAAGAGAGCAGGTTAATGCCACTGTCCTGGCAAATTTTCCCTCATAGCATATACTTCGTGGTGTTGTCTTCATTAGTCCATAAGGTGCAGAAAGGTAGGACGTAAAACTCCTTTCATTTCATTTCATTTGCAACTACGCACACGAACATAGATCACAAATATTTTAATCACTATCTAGATTCTCGATGGTTGTGATGATTGTGAACTAGGTTTGTGTTTTATTTCAATATGGCTCAGCTAAATACGATATATTTGAATTTGATATGAGTCTGTCAATTAAGGAATATTAACGTTGAGGAGTGAAATAAAAAGCCACAATCTCAAGAAAAGTGATTTGTCTGCGTTCCACTTCAGTTTCGCCTTTTGTTGACATTACCAGGGAATAGCACATAAGTTCCCAGCTACCTTATCTTTAATGCCCCATGGTGCTTGGTGTGATACATCAAATATCGGTTCAATAGCTAATATTTTTGTGGAGGGTCCGTTGGCCGAGTGATCTAGACAGTTGACATGTATTGCTGGCGATTAGATGCCTGACTCTGAAATGGCTGGTTCGAAACTCGTTCAGGTCTCAAACAATTTTCAGCACTCGAATCTGTGCTATACCAAGAAGGTGTTATCCCAATATCGACAATATTGTTGTAACGTAAAGTGTGTGTATTAAAAGTGAACAGTAATATAATAAGCGCCAAACACTAAAATCAATTTTGTACAAAATTCATTCAATAATTCTGGTTTAGATTTGTACAACATGAACTATTCTATGGAAGACCGAACAGCCATTGTTAAGAATGAATTTTGATGGCTAAATAATGGACTGTTCGGTCTTCCATACTATTCGGAACTACCGTCTTTTAAAGTGATATATAAGTAGAAATTAAAAATATAAGAATTTGTATTTTATGTGGAATGGATTTCAGACACTAAAAATCAATTTTCACTTCAAGACAATTGTTGAAAAAACGTAATTACTGCGTTCAAATTGGATGTTTCTTCTCTCTTGATTCCAATAAATTAACGGAAGTAATGACATGAAAACATCAGTTTAGCTCTCGTAAAATCTCGCCAATTGTCGTTGAGATGATATATTGAAATATAAAAACACCATAACTTCATTAGAACATTTCAATTTCCACGTTCCGGCTTCTATAAACGTTAGTCCCTCGGGGAAAAGAGGCTACCACGTGATATCTATCTTTCATTTACGTCTCGATTATCAAGTTAGTAAATTAGAGGAACTGAAGTACCCCTAGCGGCGAAAATAGCTCTGGACACGTATGAGTATTCATGTCTTGACTATCATAGCGCCCCCTAGTGTTCAATTACAAGAATAAAACTTTACTAATGCCAATTGAGTGTTGGTTAGTGTTTAGAAATGCCCTATGGATTAGAGCTACTTCTTTATATAGAACACAGATTAACATGGTTTATGGTTAAGAAATGAAATGAGACTTATTTATATTCATGGATTTTTATTGGGTTTTGGAAAACCGATATCGTTTTGCACTGTGCAGTGTGGGGATTTTAGGCCTGTCCTCATTTCATAATAAAACAAACACAAACATTCATTTCATCTCCTTATAAAACTCAACTTCATTTCATATTCATGTCCCTGTAAACAAACTTTCATTATCCTTTTGAGCGATACTTTCATTATATTTCATTTTTATTATCAAAAATACTTTCATTGCACTTCATTTTCTTATGAAACAAACTTATATAATTTCATTATATGTCATTTTATTATATATATATACATTCACAATATCTAATTTCCTCATGAAAAATGCTTTCATCCCTTTCATCAATCTAATATAGGCACCTCTATTTCATTTCTTTTCCTTATTAAACATGTTTTTATTTATTTCGTCATAAAACCTTTTTTTCCATTACAGGGGAAGAATGCCGAGATAGTTTAGAATGTTTAGATTTGTGCTGTCGTGAATATCGTGGACATCGTTTTCATTTAAACAGATGTGGAAAATCGGAGGATGATTTTACTTCCTACACATGCGTAATGGCGCCTCCGAAAACAGGAAATGACGTGTTGGATGACGAAATTGGCTTGAAATAATTTTTTTGCTTAAAGTAATAAAACAAATTTTAAATATTACTTTACAAGCATTTTGAAATCTGTTTTTGTATTATATTTGCCTATATTTACGCAATTGATCAAATGCATCATGCGTTTAACTTCTTTTATTCACCATCTATTAGTCACTGTCATAATGGAAATATCAATAAAAATACAATAGCCTTTTTCTACCAATGTTAGAAATTCAGAATTACGGAAGCGGTCAGTATTATGTTTCCATACGACTTAGTTTTTGAAAAAAGGCAAAAGATTTTGTTGACCTTTGTAGATACCTATGTCGGATTTTGCAGTTATTAAGGCGGATTTTAGAGTCACTATGGCGATTTGAGCAGTATTGCGAACACTGTAATGCCATTCTTCATAATATCAATTCGTTAGCAATTAAGCAAAAAAGGATGACTTTATGATCGTGACTATAAGATTATCAAGACATATCATTTTCTAACCATTCCAGGTCTCTCTTTATTGGATTATCTTTATAATGTTATTTTATATTGTAATTTAGAATTGTCTGTCTTTAAGCAATGATAATTAAATTATTATCTTACTCTCGTTTATTTTTCATGGCTACTTTGCACAGCTTCATTTAAAATTAATGAGAAAAGTATCGATTTAACCAATCAAGACCTTGTTTAGTAACCAGGGGCGCAGATCTCTTTTTCAATGTGGGGGGGGGGGGAGCAGTGGCGTACCCAGGATTTAATCAAAAGGGGTCGACATGCGAACGTTTCAGTTGAGCTTGTGACACCGTATCTTTATCGCTCTCCGAAATATTATTGAAAGAAAAGCACCTCCTTGCATGTTACTGAATTTTCCAGTCATCAAATAATATTTCCAAGAATAGAAGAATTGACGATATAGATTTCGTGTCTTCGAGATCCGGTAATCTTATGTTTTCGCCCTATCACCGCTTTTTTTTTATCTTTTAAATATTTATCCACATATAAAAAACAATACAATATTCGCCTCTAATTTCAAAATCGCTCGACAAATACCCTTATGTTCCCCCTTCTGTCGACAGCGATTATTTGTACCCCCTCGATCTGCGCCCCTGTTAGTAACAGATACTTTTCTAACAATGGTTCTGATTGGTTTGTGTAAAATATGAAGGCAATATACATCATTGGTTCATTCTTGAAGAAATTGCTGTCAGATGAAAAACGAGTAAAGTATCTCGTAGAAAATAAGCGAAACAAAAATCTGCATTTAAGCCCGATTATTTTGATGCCCTTTTGCCCTTCATTTAAGGCACATGGACCACGAAAGCATATAATTAGTCCCTCCCATCCTCTCGTCTTCTATGACGAAGAAAAAAGAAAAGAAAAAGGAGACTTAATTTAAACAAATCCATAAATGCAATATAATATAATGTTAGAGCTTGATTAGCTCAATTTAAAACCGCAATAGAATTGAATCATTTCAAGGCACAAGGTTGTCTAAAATCGATATTTGCTTTACTAACTAATAGACATCATTTCAAGTTCTTTTTAGTACTTTCTTATACGCCCAAACATTAATGTCGTCGCCCCTGTCTTTCTGTCCGTCCACAATTGTTGTGGACACGCTAGAGAGCTGAATTCTTGATGGATTTTGACAAAACTTGGGTGATAACAAAGACTCACACCAAGGATGAACCCTATTAAAAATCAGATCAATCGAAAAATTATATTCTATGAGTTAAATTAACCAAATCAGACAAATCGAAAAATATTTAATATGAGTTTTTGCCCTTGGTTTTGAAAACGTAGATTTTGATGAAATGTGGTGTGAGTGGTTGTAATCACTCAACCATATTGAAAATCAAACTGATCGAAAATTATTTACTATGAGTTATTGCCCTTGTTGTTAGATATTGTGGACACGATAAAGAGCTGGATTTCGATGAAATTTATTGTCGGTTTTCCTTATCACCCGAGGATGCACTTTAATCAAAGATCACGAAAAATCTACCGATACCGATAATGTGAGCGTATTACGATGGACATCGCTATTTTTATAGAAGGTATCATAAGGTTTTCTTATCATTCAAAGAATATGAAATCCGAGACTGCTACAAAACTGGTTGTGGGATATTTTCGCTAATACATGCAATGCTAATACGAATGATGTATACAATTGAATGTTTATTGAGACAACGATTGAAAATATTATGGAATCATCGAATGCGTGTTTTATATGCAAAAATTTAAGATAGCCTTGTGAAGCAAGGTAAAATACGCCCACCAGCAGCTTTGATTGCAAGTTCAAATCAGTGTTTGTTGTCCATTTACATTTGGTTCATGTCTATTCTATGGGGAAATTTAAAGCAGACAAAATAAAAATCGAAAGAATCCATATATTAAAGAAATACATAAAGGGTTTACATGAAGGCCAAAGTACGGTAGAGACAATATCCAATATCTTAGAATAAACGATTTTAACACTAAAAATTTATGTGTCTCTGTTTTGTCAACTTGTTATTCTTTCGTCGGACGAAGTGTGTACATAGGCCTATAAATGTTGGATATATTTATGAATCGAACCCAGACGTTCACAACCAGTCTACAGTGTATTAGTTCTTCGGACTAAGCTGGAAGTATCTGTCTACATCAAAACAGTACAAACATGTAAATTATTATAAAGGCGATTTGCTGGAACTCCTTTACCTAATACTTCATTACTATTATATACCACTTGTCACATTGATCTTAGAAATGGTTTACTAGAATTTTCAAGGGCTGTTGAATCAATTGATTCTTGGATTTTTTTGCTCACTTCGTGGTGCTCACTACGCTTTGAATACACAAGGAGAAAATGGTTTAGTGCTAACATTGTTCAAAACCTTGGCCGAATTAATGGTATTGAACAAAGATGGTTGTTGTAAGTTTCATCATCATAAGAAGGCGGTAAAAATCTCAATATTCAGAAATAACATTTGTTATTTTTTTCGTTGGTCGAACAATTGTTTGCTTCCTTTAATGAATACCATGTACCAAAACCTACAGAAATGCGTCCCTGGACTTGTGTGAATCGTTTAACTTAAAAAGGCCTACCATTGATTGCTATACGCCAAAACTATTTAAAAACTTACGTAAATTTCATGGATCATGAAGCCCCTTTATTAAACCGTAACAACATTTATTATTCTAATCGCCAATTTAAATGATTATATATTTTTTTAAATAATTTGTAACCAAATGAAGGGAAGACATTCAAGATATAAACCAAATTGCCATTCCTGTCTATTTCATTCTAGAAATTTATAAAAAACGGACCTCTAAAAACAACATGATGATTATAATTTGTCTTATATATCTAGATCTAGATACGTGTGCTAAAACCCGAAGCTTGTTGTTTGGCATGCGCATGCGTGAAAAATGGTGGACGCGTTTCAAGAAGCTCTCTGAAAAAAATATTTTCTCAACTTTTTTGAGTACTTTTTGTGAAGTTTTTTTTCTTTGTTTGTACATGTGGATATAGAACATTTATACGGTAGCTTATCGTAGAGATTTTCTTGTGCAATTCTGTAGTAGGATCATAATCGGAAAGATTATAAAGATAAAGCTATGGTTTGTTTACATTGACAACCTACCAGTAAAAGAGCGGGACGAGTGAATCTGAGAGGAAGGATTACCGAAAGGATTATTAGTAATACAGAACCTAAACAGAAACACAGATGGTCTGAGTATTAAGCTTTGTATCTTATCTCCATCCATTCTTAGGCCCAACCTCGTAATCATATTTAGTCATCTACCTAAACCAAGGCAGGGACACACAACCCCAACTGGAACTGTTTGAACTGGTATCAGACTAGGCTAGTAGTTTTGATCGCTACTCCCTCACTGCATCATGACTGAACGCAGCACCTCTGTCGACACCGATCCAAACGAGATAGAAATGGACCTCCCTGACTTACCTGGCTCTAAATCTAAACAAAAGAAGCGTCTTAGACCTAATAGTAATGAAGCTCTTTCGTGTCTAATGTGCGAGAAGGATATTACTGACAATGAGAGTACTGTCAGATGTGAAATGTGTGAGTACTTCTTTTGCTTATCTTGCTCAAAATTGTCACCTGAAATGTTAGACTTCATCCAAAAAGATAAAACGAACAGTATTATGTGGTCATGCAAGGTGTGCAAAAAGAATATTCCAAGACTGAGCCAAATGCAAAATAGCCTGAAACAGATTGAATCTGATAACCAAGAGAGACTTAAAATAGTAGAGCACATACAAGAGAGTGATGAACAGAGACGTAGGGCCAGTAACATTATGGTATTTAATCTTCCAGAATCTCCCCATGAAAGTCCAGACATGCGGAAAACAGTTGACACCGAAAAGATACAGCTCCTTATGAGACTTATTGGTACTGCTGGTATTCTGCTCTCCACTGTAATACGTATCGGAAAGCCCTCCAATGGTAAAACAAGGCCAGTGAAAGTAGTCCTGTACAATGAAAAGGATCGAAGACAAATCTTTGATGGATGTCGTACCATGCGAGCAAAACTAGCAAATCATACTTTATTCCAGAACGTAATTGTAAAACGAGACCTGACCCCACGGCAAAGAGATGCTGGAAAAAGCTTACGAAGCGAATTAAAGAATAGACTATCAGCAGGTGAAAACGTAATGATCAGAGGCGACAGGATCGTCACAGTACCTACACTCAGAAACCAGCTTCGTTATACCAACCCACCACCACCCCCACAACCGCTACAGAGACCAGAGCCAACCCTGACCCCCACCCGACCACCCCACAGAACTAACTACCAAACCAAGGCAAACCCATCCCAAAGATCCCGCATGATAGCTAGCACGCCCCTTTCTTCTAGAGAGAACAGATTACACAGATATCCGTCCCCTTACAGGCTTCCAACTTCCCAGGGAAGAAACAGACAACCACAAACACTGGAAAATTATGATTCCTTCGATAATTCCAATATTTATGAGGATGAAGAGACAATGATTTATGGCAAAGAAAACATGTCACTAGATTACACGAACTACTACCAAGAATAGCACAATAGTTTTAATTATACCCACCTTGTAAATACTGCACCTGTTACAGAGTTGAAAGTCATGTACAGCAATGTAGATAGTTTATTAAACAAACGAGATGAATTAAAAGTTTTAATTGATGAAGTAGACCCAGATATAATAGGTATAACAGAGTTTCTACCTAAGCAAAACCCAGGAAACTTGGAAGAGGTTGAATTCAAAATACAAGGTTTTGATCTGTATTATAACAACCTAGACCATGGCCGAGGAGTAATTCTCTACATCAAGGCAAATCTTAATTCAGAATCTGAGGTACATCTGTCCACAATGAACTGCAACGAAATGGTTTGGTGCAAGATCCCAGTTAAATCCGGTTCGGTGATTGTAGGATGCATCTACAGAAGCCCAAACAGTCCACGAGAAAACAACGAAGTGCTAAACCATGTAATAGAAACAGCATGTGGAAAATATGATAATATCCTGATAATGGGGGACTTCAACTACAGAGACATAGAATGGGAAACAGAAACAACCATCAAGCAACCAGGTTCCTGTGCCTTTAATTTCCTCAAGTGTGTACAAGACAACTTCCTGATACAACATGTAACTGAGCCTACCAGAATGCGATCCATGGATACACCATCAATATTAGACCTAATATTCACTAAAGACGAAAATGCCATTGCTGACCTCCAAATTTCGTCTCCGATAGGAAAGAGCGACCATGCTATTAATCTTGATATTCGCATCCGAAATTCCAAGCACCGAAAAAACCAAACCACTACCCAGATACTATAAAGGCGATTATAGCAAGATGAGAACATGCCTGGCTCAGATCGACTGGACCAACGAACTTCATCTTATGGACACTAAAACAACATGGTCTACAATACAAGACAAAATCAACAAAGAAATACGCGATCACATACCAACCACCAAACCAAATAAGCAGAATAATAAAGGAAAATTATGGTTTAACAGACAAGTCATTACAGCCCTCAGAAATAAACGAAAGTGCTGGTACAATTACTCGAAAAATAAGACCTACCTAAATTATGAAAGATATAGAGTCAAGGAACCAAGCCACAACTACCCAAAGAAAGGCTCTAAGAGAGTATGAAAGAAATGTTGCAAACGACATCAAGACAAATCCCAAGAACTTCTGGAAGTATGTCCAAACCAAAACAAAATTAAGATACCCTGTAAAGAATCTGATCAGTAGCGAGGGACACCTGCTTACAGAAGATATCCACAAGGCAACAGAACTTAATGACTTTTTCAGTAGTGTCTTCACCACAGAAAACACCATATCCATACCAACTATTGCTAGCAAGATCTATACACCAAAGCTGGAATCAGTGAATATAACAGCAGACACAATTCTATGGAAACTAGAAAAATTAAACACTACCAAATCTCCAGGACCAGATGGAATTCATCCTAAAGTTTTAAAAGAACTTGGAACGGAACTAGCAAGCCCATTTGAACTACTCTTTAGAAGATCCTTACCAGAGGCATGGAAAACAGCTAATGTAGTACCCATTTTTAAGAAAGGAAAGAAGACAGACACAAACAATTACAGACCAATCAGCTTGACCAGCATTATATGCAAGACCATGGAATCGATCTTGAGAGATGCCATTATGCTACACTTGGAGTCAAACGATCTACTAACTATTCACCAGTATGGCTTCAATCACAGAGACGACAGAATGCAAAAAAATATGTCGTAAATACAAGCTAAATTAAAAGGGGTAATATGTAAAAAATATAAATGTAATATATTTCTTGAACATCCTACTTAATTGTATCTACTTGATCAAATTTAATTTGTTTTAAAAGGGTTAATGATAAATGGAAAGTACCAAATTTACTTACACGTTTATTTCGCTTAAATCTGTTCAGTAGATAGATGTTTACATAAACTTTTAAATAATTAAATTAACTATTGGATTTTTAAGTTACAACTTAAGATATACAAATAAATTGATTTTAGACATTTGTTTGGATGTGAGATTTATTTCTTATCAATAATCTCAATAAATGGTGGGGAGGGGATCTAAATTTTAACTGTATAATATAATATCTTTTGTTGCAAAATATAAAACATGTAAAGAAAAAAAACCCTGGATTCCTATTCATTCCTTAACTTTTCTATCTTCTACCAGTGTTTGAATGAAATAAAAGTTAATAAGGAGAAAGACAGTATCTTTACGCTAGAAATTGTGACGGACTAGAATCAGTCCTCAGATGTTCCTTTATACAACAACGATAAAGATATATATTTTATTTTTTTTAAATATTTTTTTACTTTGTCTTGTAAAACAGAATCAATTCTTAAAGAAGTATCTTCTGTGTCTGAGACTAGATTTCTCTGAGAAACAACTTTTAAAGTACCAGATGATCAAGTGTAGTGACCTGTATAATTTCATGAAGCATTGCACAAAACCTTTTTGATATAGTAACAGCATTTATTGTTCAAATCAACAATCTAAATGATACATTTATAAAAGATAATTGTAACCAAATGAAGGGAAGACATTCAAGATATAAACCAAATTGCCAGTCATGTCTAATCCATTCGAGAAATTCAGAAAAGGACTTCTAATAACAACTTGGTGATTATAATATTCATTTCGAACACGAATACAGAGGGATTAGATGGTGTCAACTAGGATTTGAGGTAGCTTAGCTTTCAGAACTTTTAAGGTGATGTACAGCTTTTAGGACCAAGTCCTTGGTAGTAGAACCAATTGCTTACTAGCAAAGATCAAGGCCAGGAGGTCTTATTGACCAGCTCTAGATACCAAGATCCGGAGCTTGTTGACTTAGCTCCTATGCCTCTTTGGGCTTCTTTATTGTTATTTTATGATCCTTATAGACTGTCCTAGATATCATAGACTAAGACCTAGTCCACACACCTGCCTGGTTTAATCTCAACCAGAATCTACTTTCTTCCCTTCGTGATCTTTGATCAAAGGTTTATTTTTGGTTACATTTATTTTTATAACTTTGTTTATAAGCAATGATGCTAATTATTAAGTTTTTTTTATTGTGATTAAATTAGGATTGTGCAATACTTTCTCCTAAAGCTAAACTTCAACTACATCTAAATCTATTTAGTTCTAAAGGTATGATTCTTAGATACAGTCAGCTCAATAACATAAAATCTTTTTTTAAACATGAAATAAATTGAAATTCTTTAAGACAAAAGAAAAACCTTTGTTATATGTTGGAAATCAAAGGAGAAACTCTGTTGTATCTCAATTTCTACTATTGTAAAATATAAACTATCCTCTTTATTTTCATTCCATTCTATCACAGGGACGACAGAATGCAAAAACATATGTCGTAAGTACAAGCTAAATTAAAAGGGGTAATATGTAAAAAATATAAATGTAATATATTTCTTGAACATCCTACTTAATTGTATCTACTTGATCAAATTTAATTTGTTTTAAAAGGGTTAATGATAAATGGAAAGTACAAAATTTACTTACACGTTTATTTCGCTTAAATCTGTTCAGTAGATAGATGTTTACATAAACTTTTAAATAATTAAATTAACTATTGGATTTTTAAAGTTACAACTTTTAACTATGTTCAGGGACACGTTTGGATAGATTTTGATATGAAGTTTTCATAAATTTGAGCCAAAGAAATAATTCGGCTTACAGGATAAAAAGAACGCCCTTCAATGCTTTACATAGAAATAAGACTTCTACCAAACCAGTATATTTTAAAAGCAACACAACAAAAGTTATTAATTTTAATTTATTTTCCAGAACCAAATTGTAAGAGTTTACCATTTTAAAAGCAACAAGCCCGGAGTTATTCGTTCTATTTTCTAGAAACCATTATTTAAAAGCTAAATCTAAAACTTTTATACGAACATTACATGAAATAACTTCTTTATTGTTATTTAATGATCCTTATAGACTGTCCCAGATATCGTAGACTAAGACCTAGTCCACACACCTGCCTGGTTTAAACTCAACCAGAATCTACTTCCTTCCCTTCTTGATCAATGATCAAAAGTTACTTTCAAGTTTTCCAAAAATAAACCTGTCATTAGATTTTTTGGAATTTTTATCTAAAATATAATACCTAAAAATATACAAATAAATTGATTTATTGCCTTGATTTTAAACCTTTGTTTGGATGTGAGATTTATTTCTTATCAATAATCTCAATAAATGGTGAGGAGGGGATCTAAATTTTAACTATAGAATGAAATTTCTTTTGTTGCAAAATATAAAACATGTAAAGAAAAAAAACCCTGGATTCCTATTCATTCCTTAACTGTTCTATCTTCTACCTGTGTTTGAATGAAATATAAGTTAATAAGGAGAAAGACAGTATCTTTACGCTAGAAATTGTGACAGACTAGAATCAGTCCTCAGATGTTCCTTTATACAACAACGATAAAGATATATATTTTATTATTCAATATATTTTTACTTTGTCTTGTAAAACGGAATCAATTTAAATTCTTAAAGAAGTATTTTCTGTGTCTTAGACTAGATTTCTCTGAGAAACACCCTTTAAAGTACCAGATGATCAAGTATAGTGACTTGTATAATTTCATGAAGCATTGCACAAAACCTTTTTAATATAGTAACAGTATTATTGTTCAAACCGCCAAAATCTAAATCATACATTTTTAAAAGATAATTTGTAACCAAATGAAGGGAAGACATTCAAGATATAAACCAAGTTGCCAGTCCTGTCTATTTCATTCTGGAAATTTAGAAAAGGACTTCTAATAACAACTTGGTGATTATAATTTTCATTTCGAACACGAATACAGAGGGTTTTAATTGTGTCAACTTGGATTTAAAGGTAGCTCAGCTTTCAGAACTTTCGGGGATGTACAGCTTTTAGGCCCCAAGTCCTTGGTAGTAGAACCAATTGCTTACTAGCAAAGATCAAGGCCAGGAGGTCTTATTGACCATCTCTTGATAGCAAGATCCGGAGCTTGTTGCCCTTAGCTCCTATGGCTCTTTGGGCTTCTTTATTGTTATTTTATGATCCTTATAGACTGTCCTAGATATCGTAGACTAAGACCTAGCCCTACACACCTGCCTGGTTTAATCTCAACCAGAATCTACTTTCTTCCCTTCGTGATCTTTGATCAAAGGTTTTTTTTTGGTTACATTTATTTTTAAAACTTTTTTTTAAAAAAGCAATGATGCTAATTAATAATTTTTTTTATTGTGATTAAATTAGGATTGTGAAATTTACTTTCTCCAAACAGCTAAACTTCAATTTACATCTAAATCTGTTTAGTTCTAAAGGTATAAATTCTTAGATACAGTCAGCTCAATAACAAAAAAGTCTCTTTTTAAACCTGAAATAAATTGAAATTCTTTAAGACAAAAAAAAAAGTTATATGTTGGAAATCAAAGGAGAAACTCTGTTTTATCTCAATTTCTACTATTGAAAAATATAAACTATCCTCTTTATTTTAAATTTCATTTTATCACAGGGACGACAGAATACAAAAAAATATGTCGTAACTACAAGCTAAATTAAAAGGGGTAATATATTAAAAATATAAATGTAATATATTTCTTGAACATCCTACTTAATTGTATCTACTTGATCAAATTTAATTTGTTTTAAAAGGGATTTAAAGATAAATGGAAAGTACCAAATTTAATTAACGTTTATTTCGCTTAAATCTTTTTCAGTAGATAGATGTTTACATAAACTTAAATAATTTAAAATTTAAATATTGGATTTTTAAATTAAACTAAAATTACAAATAAATTTTTTAGACATTGTTTAAATATGAGATTTTTTCTTTGGATAATCTTTAATAAATGGTGAGGAGGGATCTTTAAAATTTAACTATATAATGTAAATTTTTATTGCAAAATATTAAACATGTAAGAAAAAAAAACCTTTGGGTTTATTCATTTTAATTTAATGTTCAATTTAACTGTGTTTGAAGGAAATTAAATTAATAAAAAGAAAATTTCTTTACGCTAGAAATTGTAAACACTAGAATCAGTCCTCACTGGATTTTCTGTGTCTGAACTGTTTATCTGAACACTTTAAAATACCAGATGATCAAAAGTAGTGATTTGTATAATTTCACGAAGTATTGCACAAAACCTTTTTCAATACAGTAATAGCATTTATTTTTCAAACCGCCAAACTGTATGATACATTTTTAAAAGATGATTTGTAACAAAATGAAGGGAAGACATTCAAGATATAAACCAATTTGCCAGTCCTGTCTATTTCATTCTGGAAATTTAGAAAAGGACTTCTTATAACAACTTGGTGATTATAATTTTCATTTCGAACACGAATACAGAGGGATTTGATTGTGTCAACTAGGACAACTAGGATTTGAAGTAGGTCAGCTTTCAGTGCTTTTAAGGTGATGTACAGCTATTAGGACCAAGTCCTTGGTAGTAGAACCAATTGCTTACTAACAAGATCAAGGCCAGGAGGTCTTATTGGATCCTATGCCTCTTTGAACTTCTTTTATTATTTATTCTTTTGTTATTTTATGATCCTTATAGACTGTCCTAGATATCGTAGACTAAGACGTAGTCCACACACCTGCCTAGTTTAATCTCAACTAGAATCTACTTTCTTCCCTTCGTGATCTTTGATAAAAGGTTAATTTTTGGTTACATTTATTTTTAAAACTTTTTTTTATCAGCAATGATGCTAATTAATAAGTTTTTTTTATTGTGATTAAATTAGGATTGTGCAATACTTTCTCCTACAGCTAAACTTCAACTACATCTAAATCTATTTAGTTCTAAAGGTATGATTCTTAGATACAGTCAGCTCAATAACATAAAATCTCTTTTTAAACCTGAAATAAATTGTAATTCTTCAAGACAAAATAAAAACCTTTGTTATATGTTGGAAATCAAAGGAGAAACTCTGATGTATCTCAATTTCTACTATTGTAAAATATAAACTATCCTATTTATTTTCATATCACAGGGACGACAGAATGCAAAAAAATATGTCGTAAGTACAAGCTAAATTAAAAGGGGTAATATGTAAAAAATATAAATGTAATATATTTCTTGAACATCCTACTTAATTGTATCTACTTGATCAAATTTAATTTGTTTTAAAAGGGTTAATGATAAAATCGAAAGTACTAAATTTAATTACACGTTTATTTAAATAATTAAATTAACTATTGGATTTTTTAAGTTACAACTTTAAAATATGTTCAGGAATACATTTGGATAGATTTTGATGTGAAGTTTTCATAAATTTGAGCAAAAGAAATAATTCGGCTTACAAGATAAAAAGAACGCCCTTCAATGTTTTACATAGAAATGAGACTTCTACCAAACCAGTATATTTTAAAAACAACACACCAAAAGTTATTAATTTTAATTTATTTTCCAGAACCAAATTGTAAGAGTTTACCATTTTAAAAGTAACAAGCCGGGAGTTATTCGTTCTGTTTTCTAGAAACCATTATTTAAGAGCTAAATTTAAAACTTTTATACGAACATTACATGAAATAACTTCTTTTTTGTTATTTTATGATCCTTATAGACTGTCCTAGATATCGTAGACTAAGACCTAGTCCACACACCTGCCTGGTTTAAACTCAACCAGAATCTACTTCCTTCCCTTCTTGATCAATGATCAAGTTTTCCAAAATAAACCTGTCATTAGATTTTTTGGAATTTTTATCTAAAATATAATACCTAAAAATATACAAATAAATTGATTTATTGCCTTGATTTTAAACCTTTGTTTGGGTGTGAGATTTATTTCTTATCAATAATCTCAAATGGTGAGGAGGGGATCTCAATTTTAACTATAGAATGAAATTTCTTTTGATGCAAAATATTAAACATGTAAAGAAAAAAAAAACCTGGATTCCTATTCATTCCTTAACTGTTCTATCTTCTACCTGTGTTTGAATGAAATAAAAGTTAATAAGGAGAAAGACAGTATCTTTACGCTAGAAATTGTGACAGACTAGAATCAGTCCTCAGATGTTCCTTTATACAATAACGATAAAGATATATATTTTATTATTTAATATATTTTTACTTTGTCTTGTAAAACGGAATCAATTTAAATTCTTAAAGAAGTATTAAGTTGCAAAATATAATACATGTAAAGAAAAAAAAACCTGGATTCTTATTCATTCCTTAACTGTTCTATCGTCTACCAGTGTTTGAATGAAATGAAAGTTAATAAGGAGAAAGACAGTATCTATATGCTAGAAATTGTGACAGACTAGAATCAGTCCTCAGATGTTCCTTTATACAATAACGATAAAGATATATATTTTATTATTTAATATATTTTTACTTTGTCTTGTAAAACGGAATCAATTTAAATTCTTAAAGAAGTATTTTCTGTGTCTGAGACTAGATTTCTCTGAGAAACAACCTTTAAAGTACCAGATGATCAAGTATAGTGACTTGTATAATTTCATGAAGCATTGCACAAAACCTTTTTAATACAGTGACAGCATTTATTGTTCAAACCGCCAAACTAAATAATACATTTTTAAAAGATAATTTGTAACCAAATGAAGGGAAGACATTCAAGATATAAACCAAATTTCCAGTCCTGTCTATTTCATTCTGGAAATTTAGAAAAGGACTTCTAATAACAACTTGGTGATTATAATTTTCATTTCGAACACGAATACAGAGGGATTTGATTGTGACAACTAGGATTTGAGGTAGCTTAGCTTTCAGAACTTTTAAGGTGATGTACAGCTTTTAGGACCAAGTCCTTGGTAGTAGAACCAATTGCTTACTAGCAAAGATCAAGGCCAGGAGGTCTTATTGACCATCTCTAGATACCAAGATCCGGAGCTTGTTGACTTAGCTCCTATGCCTCTTTGGGCTTCTTTATTGTTATTTTATGATCCTTATAGACTGTCCTAGATATCGTAGACTAAGACCTAGTCCACACACCTGCCTGGTTTAATCTCAACCAGAATCTACTTTCTTCCCTTCGTGATCTTTGATCAAAGGTTTATTTTTGGTTACATTTATTTTTAAAACTTTGTTTATCAGCAATGATGCTAATTAATAAGTTTTTTTTATTGTGATTAAATTAGGATTGTGCAATACTTTCTCCTAAAGCTAAACTTCAACTACATCTAAATCTATTTAGTTCTAAAGGTATGATTCTTAGATACAGTCAGCTCAATAACATAAAATTTCTTTTTAAACCTGAAATAAATTGAAATTCTTTAAGACAAAATAAAAACCTTTGTTATATGTTGGAAATCAAAGGAGAAACTCTGTTGTATCTCAATTTCTACTATTGTAAAATATAAACTATCCTCTTTATTTTCATTTCATTCTATCACAGGGACGACAGAATGCAAAAAAATATGTCGTAAGTACAAGCTAAATTAAAAGGGGTAATATGTAAAAAATATAAATGTAATATATTTCTTGAACATCCTACTTTATTGTATCTACTTGATCAAATTTAATTTGTTTTAAAAGGGTTAATGATAAAATCGAAAGTACCAAATTTACTTACACGTTTATTTCGCTTAAATCTGTTCAGTAGATTACTTAGGCCTAACAAAAACAATATAGACCTAAGATGTTTACCTAAACTTTTAAATAATTAAATTGATTGGATTTTTTAAGTTACAACTTTAAAATATGTTCAGGGACACATTTGGATAGATTTTGATGTGAAGTTTTCATAAATTTGAGCCAATGAAAAAAATATACAAATAAATAGATTTATTACCTTGATTTTAAACCTTTGTTTGGATGTGGGATTTATTTTTATCAAGAATCTCAATAAATGGTGAGGAGGGGATCTCAATTTTAACTATATACTAATAATGAAATTTCTTTTGTTGCAAAATATAATACATGTAAAGAAAAAAAAAACCTAGATTCCTATTCATTCCTTAACTGTTCTATCTTCTAACTGTGTTTGAATGAAATAAAAGTTAATAAGGCGAAAGACAGTATCTTTACGCTAGAAATTGTGACAGACTAGAATCAGTCCTCAGATGTTCCTTTATACAATAACGATAAAGATATATATTTTATTATTTAATATATTTTTACTTTGTCTTGTAAAACGGAATCAATTTAAATTCTTAAAGAAGTATTTTCTGTGTCTGAGACTAGATTTCTCTGAGAAACAACCTTTAAAGTACCAGATGATCAAGTATAGTGACTTTTATAATTTCATGAAGCATTGCACAAAACCTTTTTGATATAGTAACAGCATTATTGTTCAAACCGCCAATCTAAATCATACATTTTTAAAAGATAATTTGTAACCAAATGAAGGGAAGACATTCAAGATATAAACCAAGTTGCCAGTCCTGTCTATTTCATTCTGAAAATTTAGAAAAGGACTTCTAATAACAACTTGGTGATTATAATTTTCATTTCGAACACGAATACAGAGGGATTAGATGGTGTCAACTTGGATTTGAAGTAGCTCAGCTTTCAGAACTTTCAGATGTACAGCTTTTAGGACCAAGTCCTTGGTAGTAGAACCAATTGCTTACTAGCAAAGATCAAGGCCAGGAGGTCTTATTGACCATCTCTAGATACCAAGATCCGGAGCTTGTCGACTTAGCTCCTATGCCTCTTTGGGCTTCTTAATTGTTATTTTATGATCCTTATAGACTGTCCTAGATATCGTAGACTAAGACCTAGTCCACACACCTGCCTGGTTTAATCTCAACCAGAATCTACTTTCTTCCCTTCGTGATCTTTGATCAAAGGTTTATTTTTGGTTACATTTATTTTTAAAACTTTTTTTTATAAGCAATGATGCTAATTAATAATGTTTTTTTATTGTGATTAAATTAGGATTGTGCAATACTTTCTCCTAAAGCTAAACTTCAACTACATCTAAATCTATTTAGTTCTAAAGGTATGATTCTTAGATACAGTCAGCTCAATAACATAAAATATCTTTTTAAACCTGAAATAAATTGAAATTCTTTAAGACAAAATAAAAACCTTTGTTATATGTTGGAAATCAAAGGAGAAACTCTGTTGTATCTCAATTTCTACTATTGTAAAATATAAACTATCCTCTTTATTTTCATTTCATTCTATCACAGGGACGACAGAATGCAAAAAAATATGTCGTAAGTACAAGCTAAATTAAAAGGGGTAATATATGTAAAAAATATAAATGTAATATATTTCTTGAACATCCTACTTAATTGTATCTACTTGATCAAATTTAATTTGTTTTAAAAGGGTTAATGATAAAATGGAAAGTACCAAATTTACTTACACGTTTATTTCGCTTAAATCTGTTCAGTAGATAGATGTTTACATAAACTTTTAAATAATTAAATTAACTATTGGATTTTTAAGTTACAACTAAAATATACAAATAAATTGATTTAAGACATTTGTTTGGATGTGAGATTTATTTCTTATCAATAATCTCAATAAATGGTGAGGAGGGGATCTAAATTTTAACTATATAATGTAATGTCTTTTGTTGCAAAATATAAAACATGTAAAGAAAAAAAAACCTGGATTCCTATTCATTCCTTAACTGTTCTATCTTCTACCTGTGTTTGAATGAAATGAAAGTTAATAAAAAGAAAGACAGTTTCTTTACGCTAGAAATTGTGAAAGACTAGAATCAGTCCTCAGATGTATTTTCTGTGTCTGAGACTAGATTTCTCTGAGAAACAACCTTTAAAATACCAGATGATCAAATGTAGTGATTTGTATAATTTCACGAAGCATTGCACAAAACCTTTTTCAATACAGTAATAGCATTTATTTTTCAAACCGCCAAACTGTATGATACATTTTTAAAAGATAATTTGTAACCAAATGAAGGGAAGACATTCAAGATATAAACCAATTTGCCAGTCCTGTCTATTTCATTCTGAAAATTTAGAAAAGGACTTCTTATAACAACTTGGTGATTATAATTTTCATTTCGAACACGAATACAGAGGGATTTGTTTGTGTCAACTAGGACAACTAGGATTTGAAGTAGTTCAGCTTTCAGTACTTTTAGGGTGATGTACAGCTATTAGGACCAAGTCCTTGGTAGTAGAACCAATTGCTTACTAGCAAAGATCAAGGCCAGGAGGTCTTATTGGATCCCGAGCTTGTTGACTTAGTTCCTATGCCTTTTTGAACTTCTTTGTTATTTTATGATCCTTATAGACTGTCCTAGATATCGTAGACTAAGACGTAGTCCACACACCTGCCTGGTTTAATCTCAACCAGAATCTACTTTCTTCCCTTCGTGATCTTTGATAAAAGGTTAATTTTTGGTTACATTTATTTTTAAAACTTTTTTTATCAGCAATGATGCTAATTAATAAGTTTTTTTTTATTGTGATTAAATTAGGATTGTGCAATACTTTCTCCTAAAGATAAACTTCAACTACATCTAAATCTATTTAGTTCTAAAGGTATGATTCTTAGATACAGTCAGCTCAATAACATAAAATCTCTTTTTAAACATGAAATAAATTGAAATTCTTCAAGAAAAAATAAAAACATTTGTTATATGTTGGAAATCAAAGGAGAAACTCTGATGTATCCCAATTTTTACTATTGTAAAATATAAACTATTCTTTGTTTTCATTTCATTCTATCACAGGGACGACAGAATGCAAAAAAATATGTCGTAAGTACAAGCTAAATTAAAAGGGGTAATATGTAAAAAATATAAATGTAATATATTTCTTGAACATCCTACTTAATTGTATCTACTTGATCAAATTTAATTTGTTTTAAAAGGGTTAATGATAAATTGAAAGTACCAAATTTAATTACACGTTTATTTCGCTTAAATTTATTACGCCTAACAAAAACAATATAGATCTAAGATGTTTAAGTAAATTTAAAAAAAAATTAAATTAACTATTGAATTTGTTAAGTAAAAAATTTTTAAATATGTTCAGGGACACATTTGGATAGATTTTGATATGAAGTTTTCATAAATTTGAGCCAAAGAAATAATTCGGCTTACAGGATAAAAAGAATGCCCTTCAATGTTTTACATAGATATGCGACATCTACCAAACCAGTATATTTTAAAAGCAACACACCAAAAGTTATTAATTTTAATTTATTTTCCAGAACATACTTGTAAGAATTCACCATTTTAAAAGCAACAAGCCGGGAGTTACTCGTTCTAATATCTAGAAAGCATTATTTAAAAGCTAAATCTGAAACTTTTATACCAACATTTACATGAAATAACTTCGTTTAAAAATTAAATTTCAACTGATTCAGAGCGGGAAATTCTTGGAACTATGGTATCAACTGAGAAACTAAAGACTCAACTGACAAACTAAGGAGTCAACCTAGAAACGATGGTTTGAGCTGATAAACTATAATATTTACTTCAAAAACTATGGTATTTACTTCCAAGATTATGATATTATCTTACAAAACTATGGTATTAACATTCAAAACTATGGTATTTACTTCAAAAACTATGTAAATTACTTAGAAAACTATGGTATAAACTGAGAATCTGGAAATGGAAGAAAACTACTCTGAAACTAGTTTTGTTAATTTATATATTAGATGTCTTACGAACATGAGGCCGTGCTCAAGTCACATGACATGTATTTATTATGTATAACAGAATAAAATTGTGTAGGTTACGTAGGAAATAAATTATATCTGTATGAAAGTTATTTAAAATTTACAAATTCTGGCTGAAATTGAATCTTCTAACAATTGTGAGGGTCATTTTAGCAGGTAGTAGTAGTAGAACCACGAATACATTCCTGTCTGTCTGGATGTAGAAATTATGCTTTAGGTATTTAAGGTTTAAAACTGACACCGAGACAACTCCCTGAAGTACTGACACAGGCATTAACATTTGTGTTACCATGTACAATAGTCTTTGGCAATGTATGTTGTATCATGTTCTTTTAGTGCATATTTTTCAGTACTGATGTGAGTTTATAATGTTTTATCAATGATTGATGATACTGTAAAATTCAGTATGAAATCAATTTATTGGTATTGGAATATGTATATTGTGTTATTATTTCAAATTTAAAAATATTACCTCTTACCTGACTCTTGTTGTCTACGTTCTGGAATTCTGTTACTGCATAGAATTCTGTTTACTTTCTGGAATTCTGAGTTTACAACAGTCAAATGTTTTGTCAGATGATAAATTTTATGTTCAAAAGATCTTGGCTAAAAACAGTTGGTTGGTACTAATGTAGATGAGGTTGTTTCCATCTGGAATCATAAATTAAAATCACTGGATATAAAAATATACTATCAAAATTCTGATGTATGTCTGCAATTGTAAAGCTTCAATTTCCCTTCAAAAAATTAGATTATATTTCTTTTAAAAAAGCAACAGAAAAGGCCATTTTAATCCCATTAGTAAATTCCTCACAGAATTAAAATAAAAGAGCACTTACAATTCCCAATTGATGTTTGTTGTTCATTATTCTCTGTATTCTAATTTTTTTTCTCAATTTTTTTGCTTGAATTATCCACTGCATCTTCTTTGTAGTCTTCCTGTTTTGCTCCAATTGTGTTGACATGGAAAGAAATATAAGAATTGTTTACTTAAAAATGAAAACCAGTAATGTCATTTTAACATATAAAACTATATCTCGACGTTTTTTAAACTTAAAACAGCAAGTAAACAAATGATCAAAAGTTACATCTGAAAATGTTTCTATAATATGCTTTATGTATAATAAACTTTTAAATTAGTTCTGGCGTTTAAAAGTTTATGGTTTGGTTTTCTTGGTTTATATTTTACATAAAGAATGATTTAGGAGCAAATATAAAATAAAACAACCCTTTACTAAATAATACTTACCAAAACATCTCTATATATTATTTCTTGTTGAAATCCTTAATGGCGGTATAAACTCCCTTTACTGCTTAGGTAAAGATTTGAATATGTTGAAACAATAGTGTGGGTGAAAAGTGTTCTGATAAAGCTCACTGTAGAGGACAATGATTGGATGGTAATGATTTGTGCTCAGATAGTTCAATTCAGATTTTGCTGGTTTGAAATTCTGAACTTTTTAATTGGTTTGTTTGAAATTTGATCCAATCAGAATAAACACTGTATGTGCTGGGTTCGATATTTGAAACAATGAAACAGACTGTATTAAAGAAGACAGTTTTAAGAGAAATAGATGTTGAACTTTGTTCTTAGAATGTTTAAAATAGCGATGGACATCGTAATACACTCACATTTATAATGGTAGCCGATTTGTCTGAGAGGTTGACAAGAATTATTTGTAAATGATGAAAGATTTTTCTAGAATTTTAATTAAATTTTGGGAAAGGGAGGGATTGATTCTCTCATATGTACAGGCCTAGGGTATTTTATTGAGAAATGGGGATCTGTATCTGTTGGATGGTTTTCTTTTGTTCTGTTCTAATCTGAAATTAGAAAAAAGTAATAACATGTATAGTATAGATTGTTTTTAGTTTGCTTTGAACAAGGTTGTCATTTAAGTTCTGATTTTTTGAATATGCCACTATCATTTTCTGCTAATAGACATGGAGAAATTTCTCTTGAAACCCCTATAAATGGGAATGAACTATCTTGCATGCTTTATTACTAGTTGTATTGAAGGATACGACAAAGGGTGCTCTGCCCCCACTATGTCGAATATTAAGTCCTATGGGTATTTCTGTATTTAATGTCTCAATCCAATGGGCTTTTTAGACTGACGGAATTTGGTAGTTTCATTTTTGGGCATGTCGATTTCTATGCGCTCAATTGGGAGTAAAGGTTGTAACTTTGTACTAATGACAAAGTTACGAAAGCACAGGACTTATAAGTTTAATGTTCCTTTTGCTAAATAAATAAAATGTGTGTTAGCAATAAAGTGAATAGGGTGATTGAAAAGTAACAAGTTACTATCCAATATAAGACTTGTACATGATAAAAATCATTGATTGAAAAATTACGATGCTAATATGCAATGAAATAAACGTATAAATCTTCTTGGACCTAATAAAAGAATTCACAAATAAATAACTAAAACATTACTGAAACAGTTGTCTGTCATAAAATTTTCAGGTTAGGGTGAGTTTGTCAAGTGAATGGTCGTCAAGATTGAAATGATTAGAAACAAGCTTGACTTTTTAAAATTAATATCTGATCTGTGTGCATTAAAACGAGTGCGTAATTTGTTTTTTGTTTCTCAAAAACATTGTTTCGGACATTTTTTGCATGAAATTAAGTATATTACATTCGAGTTTTCACATGTTAGGTGCTCCCGGATCGAATATCTTTTATTCGTATAGTTTCTGATATAAAGCGACATGTTTTGCATCTGCTTGACATACATGGAGCACTCCTTAATTCTGGAGGTACTTGGCATAAAGTCTATTTTAAGGTGCTATCTGTGCTAAAGTGGATTTTCGTTTTTCTTTCAGTTTCAAGAAAATAATCCTACAGGCTTGGTTGAAATCAGAAGACCTTGTGCAAATTCGTTGAAATCGGAAAACTAGTGACTTAATTATTCGAGCAAGGGTATGTTTTGGATGCAAAAGTTGATGAGTGTCTGTTTCATTGAAATATAATTTAATATCTAGTTTAGTAGGCTCTGCTATGGAATATCTTTTGAAGACAAATCTGTTCTATAGAGTCCAAACCATGAAATGTCATCTTAAAATCGTCCATAAACAGTAGGTCAAATGGACAAAGGAGTAATACCTCACGTTCCCACTCTACCAAGAAAAGGTTTGCGTACGAAGGGGCGAATCATTCGCCCATGGCTGTACCTGAAGTTTGTAGATATGCTTTACCATTAAATGTTAAATCGGTGCGGCTAAGGCAAATCTCTAAAAGCTGTAGAATTGCATCGTCGGGTCTGTTAGGATCTGGGTTTCTATTGAAAGCTTTGCAAATTGCCATTAGGCCAGCAGTGTTGTCGATATTGGTGTACATAGAAGTTACATCAATAGAAATTAAAATAGCATATGAAGGAACTTTGAGATTTTGATTTTATTGACAAAGTTAGTCCTTAAGGTATGCTCGATGTTGACATGCTAGTGGTAGTGAGAAATGATCGATGTACATGTATTCTGACACTGCATAAGACTCACTACCACAATCAGAGACAACGGGCGGCCTTTAGGGATTCTATTAGGCATAAACCAATCCCTGGTCTGCAATTGCTTGAGAACGCAATAGAGACTACTTTTTCGGTGAACGGTTTTTGATTTATGTACTTGACTACAAAACGCGTCAAAATTGGCTTGTGATTGTGGTAGACAATACAGTTTTCATCGGATTTGAATGAAATTGGATGTGATTATTTATATTGATGAGATCTTGGACAAGTTCAATATTGACGATTTTTCGAGGAACTATATTTAAGTTATTGTGTTTTCAACAGAGACTAGGTTTCATCTGATTTGAAAGAAATTGGATGAGAACTTTGATTATTATGATAGAGATCTGGTTTCTTGATGGATTTCGACGAAATGTGGTGTGGGTCTTATCACCCAAGGATGAATCCTATTAAAAATCAGACCTATCGAAAAATATTTTCTACGAGTTTATGGCCTTGTTCTTGAATTCTTTGTGAGCACGATAGAGAGCTGGATTCTTAATGGATTTGGGCGAAATTGGGTGTGAGTGATTGTTATAACCCAAGGATGAGCCTTATTTAAAATTAGACCAAACGAAAAATATTTAATATGAGCCCTTGTTCTTGAGAACGTGTCTGCCTTTGTTTTTGAATTCTGTGTGGACACGATAGAGAGCTGGTTTCTTGACGGATTTTGACGAAAATTGTTGTGGGCATTTTTAATCACCCAAGGATGTACCTTATTAAAAATCAGAATAATCTGAAAATATAACTATGAGTTAGATAGAGAGCTGATTTAGTGGATGAAATTTATTTTGAGTGCTCCTTATCACCCAAGGAAGAAATATACTTAAAATCTTGTCAACCTCTCCGACAAATTGGCGGACCTTATAAATATGGGCGTATTGCAATGACCATCGCTATTTTTTTTTAAAACTTTTACTTATATGAATTTAAACTCCGGATTAGTAAGTACAGGACTTAGCAAATGTTGACGTCACCTTTGGTAACTGTATTTCAAAAACCCGTATGTTGAATTGTAATTCTGAGAAGTACTACAGGTAGTAATAAACAAATATTAAAGTAAATGTATCACTAGAAGAGCAGCATCAGAAACAAGCATGCATACATATAATTGAAATAATTGCCATCAATGTGTACAGATAAATAGTGGCCTCTGACTTGCTTGCGACGGACGAAGGTCGAATTATATCCGTTATCTGGTACATTATTAGTTTAACATGTTCAGAATACATTAAATGTACTCTAATTGCACTATAAAGAGTCCTTGCCTCCTGGTGATGTAACTGGCAACACTCTCACCACCATATTAAGGGAAGCTACACGTTTGCTTTCTCCAATGTCTTGTCCACAGGTCTGAGGATAGTTTACGCTTTGAAATCACGTAAATCCTAAATTGTTCTTATTCCAAATGCGGGAGGATACGTATTTGAATTGAAACGAATGAATACATTCAATAAACCCAAGTAGAAATAAAGATTGGTTTCTAGCTTCTTACTCTTCTTATGGCAATAAAGTTTGGTTATTTCATTGGCGTTTGGAGCATAGGAATTGTACTTTGACATGAGCGTAGGCTGAGACACGCTTGCTATAGTTGAGTTTATTCGAGCACCGTATATTGTATAAAAAAAAATAATTGATTTAACTTCTCAACTGTGGATTGCAGCTGGGGGTTGACTTGCTGTCACAAAGACAAAGGATCACTACAGCCAATTCGACATTTTCCATGCATGGTAGAGGACAGACATGATATCGCAGACTAGGTTTTTGTTGGTACCAGTAGTTAGATCTCTAGATAAGTTAGACAAGTTGGACAGTTTCGTAAAGCATCGTTTTTATTATACTTTTCATTGTCAATTAAGTTTCAAAGGCATATTCACCTGTAGTGTTTCTCTATTAAATGAGAATTTAAGAAATAAGCTATGGTCTTATATTTTAGCACGATGTTTGAACGTTGTCATCACATGAACAATTTACTGAATATACGTTAAAGGGGCACAGTCTTGATTTGTTTCGGACAATCATCCGACAGCCTCAAACACATGAAATCTTTTGATTAGCTAATCAGCAATAGTCTACAGAGCTTTCCTTTGAAATTTGAGCCTTCAATCCATGGGTATACATAATTATCCGTGTTTGAAAATCATAATGTCTTAAGATATTATGAACGTCCCGCCATATTGGAAAATCAAAGAGTTATAAATAGACTACTGCGCAGGCCCACACTGATAAAACAAAAAGAAAGTACATGTAATAACAATTATAGATTTTGTCAACAGGACACACAATTTTCAGACTTACTGAAGACCAGCCGCGTACAGCACGGAAAAAAAATAAAAATGGAAATTTTTTAGGTATATTTCAAGGTATTTTGCGATTTTCATAGAGCTTGAGTATTTCTGAGGACTGTTTAAATGTAACAAAGGCCCAAAACGACCCCTAAAAATCAAGATTGTGCCCGTTTAAAATTTGCTAGTAAAAGTGGTAGAAGCCAACGTTTTTGTCTGATTGATATAAAATATGGCGTGAATAAAGGTTTACATCCACGAGATGTAATTGAAAAGTTCGATAGTGGAAATATTGAACAATTATTGTCGTCTTTAACCCTTGATATATTGAAGTATTGTGTATTTTCGCTTTTCTTTTTTCCCCAATGTATTGCCCCATGGGGTGAATGTGAGACAGGACCATGTCCTTGTGTATTGGGCCTAATTCTGACTCATTTAGAATAAAGAGTGTAATATTATTATTATTATTATTAACATTATAAATGATTTATGAAAGGCCAATTGGTATTGGCTAAGTTGATGAATCTTGCTTGGCAACCGTTTGTTATTTCCATAATTATGTATTCACTAATCGCAAATTAAAAACAAATCATGCAATAATTCCGTCCAGCTAAATAACAGCTCATTACCAATTAACCCAGACAGCAAGATTCGAGGATCTAAAATATGCCAATTATTGTTTTGTTGACAAGTTTAACTAACTATCAGATAAAAGTTTTATATTGGTCATTCAAAATGTTGTAGAGCTCAAAATATTAAGATCAATGAAATGTGAGCTTTGTGATATTTTATGGAAACGTGTTAATTTTAGATAAAAGGAGTGCATAATACGCTAATAAACCATGCTATGAAATTCACCATATTTGTCTTGTTGTTATTTTGAAATCAGGAAAGCTGTTACGTATGTTGTTGAAGTGTCAGACAGGGGTCTAAATTTATAATACATCGTTCTTGCTATAAATAAGCTTTACCCTATATGTGTTATCTCCCTTCCACAATGTGTGTTTAACCCTGTAAAAGCACCCATGGAGTTTGTACCAGGCGAAGTACCAGGTAAGAGGAGAGAAACACTTTTGTGGTCTGTTTGCGCACTGGCACACATCTTCACTCATTGTTACTACAATATAGTTGTCTACGTATAGTTTAAGAATAGTAATGGTTTGAGAGAAGAAGGCATCTGGTACGAATATAAATATGCAGCTTTACACATGTACAGGGTGACTTTAGATACTGATGCACATGCGGAAACGATTCAAAGCATAAACATGACTTGTCCATATTGCTTTGATGTAGAAGGAAGTATTTAGCACGAGGGCCTACATTGTAATTATTACTTCTTAATATTTATCCATGTTATTTTGCTATTTATTAAAACGATGTTTATATTTTGCTTTTATTTATACGATGTTTATATTTTGCTTTTTATTAAAAAGAACAATGATTAAATGTGATATAAATATTTCTGATATACATTATAAAAACACATCTTATATTTCAAATTTCATATATAATTGATTGGCTTATTATACACAAATTGTGAATCGACTAGTCATTATTATGATGATTTACCATTTCCGTTTAAAGGGGCACAATCTTGATTTTTAGTGGTCGTTTTGGGCCTTTGTTACATTTAAACAGTCCTCAGAAATACTCAAGCTCTAAGAAAATCTCAAAATACCTTGAAATATACCTCAAAAATTTCACTTTTTATTTTTTTTTTCGTGCTGTACGCAGCTGGTCTTCAGTCAGTCAGAAAATTGTGTGTCCTGTTGACAAAATCTACAATTGTTATTACATGTACTTTCTTTTTGTTTTATCAGTGTGGGCCTGCGCAGTAGTCTATTTATAACTCTTTGATTTTCCAATATGGCGGGACGTTCATAATATCTTAAGACATTATGATTTCCAAACACGGATAAATATGTATACCCATGGATTTGAAGGCTCAAATTTCAAACGTACGCTCTGTAGACTATGTCTGATTAGCTAAACAAAAGATTTCATGTGTTTGAGGCTGTCGGATGATTGTCCGAAACAAATCAAGACTGTGCCCCTTTAAGGGGTGTGTGTTATCTCTTATTGGAATGCAACACGCCCTAAGGTTGTAATTCCTAAAAGTGTCATGGACTATTATATTATTTTACAGGTGAAAATTCAGTCACTGTGTTGTTCTATAAAATAATACTATGAATTTATTTCATTTATAATCACATTCAGACCAAAAGAAGGCTTACACCCGACTCACTGAGTTAAAAAATTAAAAAAGTCTTCAATACACTCGAACCTGGATCACCCAGACTCATCACAGATCTCCATTCGAATTAGACACAGCTGATGCTCTGAACTGGAAACATCGTTTACACTCGTCGGTGATTTGTAACAGATGTAAATATTACAGACAATTTTCCGCTTGTTTTTTTTTTCCTGATTAAATGAGTATCCTTCTTAGGCCTAAATACCCTTTTGTGTCTTCCCTAATAAAGAATAACGTTATGAGTCAACAATTATATGTGAGCTACGACCAAAATCAACATTATAATGGAGTATCCATATGTTGCACCGAATCCTTTCTAGAGGTTCCCTGATCACGAATCTTTGTCGTTTCCAAATGTTTCTTCCTTAGCGTCAACCATGGTTCCCCAGCATAGTCTTCAATTACACCCTTTACGTCATTTTTCTCCAGCAGTGTGCGAAGTCTTGTTATAAAAAGAACCCATTCGTAAAAAGACGTCGCCACTTCTTTTAGCATCGGTGATTTACTATCCACAAGACGCCTTGCCTCTCCAAGTAAGGGCAACCCATACTCGCAGGGTAATTTTAGTATATAATCCATCTTTTCTAGAATACAGCTGATGACGTTATCGTCTTGGTTCATCATAGCATTATATAATTGACACCTCATCCCATTCTCTGTACTAGAAATGGAACCTTCAAACTGCATTGTATCCAATCGAGCTAAAAGATGTGCCCCTTTACCGTATATACTGTTTGCAGCTTGGTTTCTTTCCTTCATGATATTTGGGATCATCTCTTCCATGTATGGTGCACAACCTCCAGATGTTAAAAGCGGTAGTCGAAGTGTTTTGGATCCACCAATTCCAACACTATCTGCACCAGAATAGACACCAAGTTTGATTTCACTGATCTCTACCCCGGCAGAAAAATGGGTTAATAATCCCCTCGATCGAGCTTCATGGACAAGAAAAATTGTCTCTTCAACCGATAACTGTTTGAAAATGGACTTTGCAGTTTGATTATCTTCCGATCCATCCCAAATTATTTTGTCGAACCCTCCATTGCATGTTATTTCGATCACTCGACAAACTATGTCCAACTTTCCCGTCAAAGTTATTGGCGTGTCCTTTTCAAAATCGTCAACGAGCGATTGGTTTATTTTCCATGATGCAGACAAATATTGAGAAAACGGGTCTCGGTGGATTTGACGATGAAGGTGCTGCATATAGCGGACAGCTTGAGAAGTGGTTAATCCGTCCATAGACACGACACATTCGGCTGCTCCCTGGTAGAAAGCTGCAGATGCTGTTGCTGACGTCATATTAATAAAAGTGTTGAACTCATCGGAGAAATTACGAGATTCTTCGAATCGTCTTCCAACGAAGTATGATGCAGAAGCAGTAGAACCAACGTGGAGACGCACTCGAGAGAAATCATACAAAGATGGAACACGATAAGATTTAATAGCATCTGGAGAAAGATTTGCTGGCATTTCCAAATGCTCAACATGTACAATAGCTCCGGTCATCCAGTCGTTAAATCGGGTGGTACCGAGAACGTGACCATCACCAGGATCTGTAAGTGACATGTAGGTCTGGGTGTGAGGTCTGAATCCAGGTGATCCTAGAGGTCGGTGTGACTTTGATGTTAATTGTTTACCATTAGCGATGCAGTTATAAGCCAAGTGGATGGCCAGGTACTCTGTTGGTGTTGGCTGTCTTCGTTCATCGCGTAAAGCTTGTAACATTAAACTGACTGTATCCAAAAATTCCGGTGCAAATTTATGATTGTCCCATGTGATGTTAACCTTTTGAACGGTATCTTCGATGGTGAAGTTAATGTATCCAGAACCATCCGCTGGAACAGTTCCAACAAAAATTTCGTTTTCAACTTTCCATTCTTTGATGACACCAGAAGCAACACGGCACACGCGGAACATGGCATCCATAAGTTGACGAACAGTAGTTGCACCGAGTATGGTTTCGGCAATTTTACTGAAAACATCGATCTTGGACAGATCACCCTCAAACACTACATGTAAATGTTTTTGTAAGCGAAACTGTACTGAATTGCTTTCACTTGTAGTAGAGTCAAAAGGATTTTCTGGTATAATGGGAAGACCTTGCTTGGAATGACGAATCTTCAGTCTAACATTGTCTAAATTGATCACGACTTCTTCAAACAACCCGAGAACGATCTGACACAAGGTTCTAACACCAACTCGAATGTTACTCGACTCGTGCTGAAAATAATTGAAGAATTCAATGTGATAAATACATTTACGCAATTCTACAGTCTACGATCTTGCTTCAGATTGGGCTTAGATAGATAACAACCATGCCGTGTACAATGGCTCGTGATGATGTTATTAGTTATTCTATTAGAACTATCTAAAGATTATTAATGTACAAAGACTTTAGGAGCCTATGGATAAATGTTCCCAATGACCTATACCTCTAACTGTGGCGAACCAACTACACGCGTATTTATGCTTTAATGATTTTCGGAAATGACAATCAGATTTAAAAAGAAGCAAACCTCTCTTGATATTCAGAAATTTTAAAATAGCAGAAACCTGGATAGCCTGGATCTAGATGGTTATTGTCATAACATTGTTCATGGAATAAATGAAATGTGAAACTTACTGGAATGGTTGAAAGGTCAGTTCCCGTAATCTGTAATTCTGATAAATGACTAGCTTCCTCTCGTAACAGTTTGTGATTTTTACTGGGTAATGTCCGACATGACTTTGCCTTGGGTTTCTGTTTAAAAGAGAATGAATAAACTTGCTTAAGATATTTAAAACAATGAATAAATATTCAGTAAGAAGAGACGAAAAGTCAGATTCCGCTCTCCTTCCCTAGTGTGGCAAAACTGGAAACATATCAATGTTGATGTTTCAATTCAAGGGAGGTAAAAACTGTTATAGACTTACACCTTTCGGCTTCATTTATCCAAACCATTGTTTTGGTATATGATATGCTTGTGTTTTTGGTCCTCGTCGAGTGGTTCAACATAAAAGATCTATAGCAATTCATACCTTTCTGGTGAATATAAGATAGCAGACGATAATAACTGCTAATATTATTACTCCAATAAACGACAATACAGAGAGAACCAAACCAGCTATTTCCATACCTTCATTTCGTGTCACTTTGTCACTTCTGGTAGTTATCTGAATAAATACAATAATGTACAATCAGCTCGAAACAGTTAACAATTACAACCTTATCTTTAACAACCATTACTATTGGCCTACTCTGTTAGAAACAAGAACACTTAGCATCCTTCCTATTTATGTGTATATTACTCGAATCAACATTGATTATGGATTTTATTACATCAACGGTTTTGAATTGGAATGAAAATAACAGGGATCAGTTTGACAGAAGAGTTCTTAAAAATACCATTGATGGAGACTGTCGGGGCTCTCTATGTGTGTAGTCTAAGAAATAAGGCACAGTTTTATGCTTGTTCAGGAAAAATGTCACTTATGGCAACCGCATGAATGATGATCGTCTTCTTTATCAAACCCATTTAAGTGTAAGACATAAAAATCATTTATGTTTTCTATATAAAAAATTATGCTTACCGGTGTCACAGAACTTGTTTCTTGACTCTGAACTACCGAACGCAATAGCATGGTCATTAACATCTTAAACACAATTTCAGTATACCACCACATTGTTCGAGTAGAACTGTTCACAGATACTTTCTAATAGTTTTCCCTTTTTTGGTATTTGAAACTAGAACCAGATATATTTTTATTGAAACAATTGCTGTGCTGGCTCAAAATTAGTATCCGGCCCTTCATTCAAAACGAAAATCCACTACACATATTGAGTCAAGAGTTCTAAAATGGAACACAATGGAATACAATCATTGGTAAAATTAAAGCAAGCGAAATCAAACAGACAAAAATTAAATACATTGGCGTACATACGTCACGTTGTAGTACATATAAGAACCGGACTCAAATAATCTATCACGTTGCACAACACTGTCCTGTATGATCTATATCACTATATTTTGTGTGAGTGCGTCTCATAATCTAGATATAACCCCACACAAGCGTTTATTTACTTTGACTTACGTATTCCTTTAATGTATACACACATACACAGTTGATTAAAGGTACGTGATATAATAATTGAGCTTTTTTTTTATCAACTTTTAATGTTTATATTTTGATCTTCCAATTTCAGTGTGTCGTCTGTGGATCTTGCAAATCCCCGTTTTTAGACGTCACTTGCACAAATGACATTAACAGGTATATAGAAGTTATTAATAGGAGCTTTTGTGATAGAAAAATCGAAACAATAGAAAACTGTCTGCATTCCCTCTTAGCGCCTGTCATATAATTTGTCCATAGAAATCGAATTTTCTAAAAGTGTTCCTAAAACTATAAGTATACTTGGAGATATTTAAAAAAAATCAAGAGAATTGATTGCGAAATGACGTCAGATTACATTTGTACCAGTTTTGATCGCAAAGGAAATTCTGACCAACATGAATTCTTGCACGATTTAAAGATGAAAGAAAGGTAATAGTTGATATTCTACACTTTATATTCATTAACATAATTAATTATAATTTATTCATGTACATCACATAAACAAACACTAATTAATTTCCTCTATCATTATCAAATAATTTAAAGTGATACTGCGTCTTAGAATAAACATCAAAATTTAAGTTCTCAAGCATGGTCAATATGAGTATATATTCATAAATGAACTAACCTGATGTCATAAATTAACAGAATCCCTGTAAAATCTGGAAAACTAAGTAGTTATTGAAAAATGCTCATTTTATTGAGCGTCTTTCAATAATATTGTCATTTTATGGATAATTAATAAGTTCTTTCAATTTATCCTAGTATATATATATATATAGAGTTTTGTTATGTTATTTACGGCAGGTATGCCTACTGATGAATATATACTCTTATTGACTAAGTTTAAATAAATTTTTATGTTACTTGCAGTAGTCCTTTAAGTAGAGGTTTTCGAGATCTTGTATGCATTTCTATAATGGGACTTTAATAGCTTCTATTTTCATTACGACGATCACATTTTGTGACGTCTGTGGTATCTGTTATAACAGACTAATTTTACCAGTATTTTGATACAATATCAAAAATACAAGCCTTCAAATATAGAAGTCAAATGGCGACACTATTTTTTTTTATTTAAAGATTCACTTCAAGGAGCAGTATGTTGAGTTTTAATGATCAAAACCATAGTACATTATACCTGAATATATTAGGCATTATGCTATATACATCCAATAATCCATGTATCTACTTGATCAATCTGAAATTGTCTAAAAAAAAAGGGCTAATTAAAATGAAACTATTTGTTAATCAATCAGTTTGCCCAGATTTTGGTGTTTTGCTCTATAATGAATCAAATTTATTAGTTGAAACTGTACAGATGTTTTCTTATAAATAATAAAGTCCCATTAATTTCACGGTTTGTTAGAATCGAAATACCATTTTACTTACTTTCTATAAATTTCGAAAGAGGCATAGATTTCTAACTTTAATCAGACACAAAAGTTGGACAGTGTTGGCAGTTGGCAAGTAGGGAAGGGGTGGCGGTGCCACTGCCTCGCTACTTTAACTAAGTTTATATCTCAATTTGTGAATCCACTTACAAAATTGAAAATTTTATATGTTTTTACTAATGTATGTGTCAGAATGATATTATTCACAAAAAAATCATCTTGATAGAGAATTCTATAAGACGATCCATGGGATACGACTTGAAAAAGATAGGAATATGACTTTGAAGTTATACTACCTTTTAGGATGACAAAACAATTTAATTTGTAAAATGCATCAATGAACTTACCTGGTGTCAAAACTATACGAAAGAATACAACTATAATCCATGAAAAACCACAAAATTATCTAAGTATTTTAAACTAAAGAAGCGTTTTCGATAATTACTTAATTTAATGAATATATCGTGTAATATGGAGATTTATTTGTTTATCGAAGCTCATGGTGATTAAAGGATAAATAATTATATATATATTAAATAATTTTATGTATTAACTAAGAGGTAGGAAGCTTATGGTGAATTTAACGGATAAATAATTATATGTATTAAATAATTTTATGTATTAACTAAGAGGTAGGAAGCTTATGGTGAATTTAACGGATAAATAATTATATATATATTAAATAATTTTATGTTTTAACTAAGCGGTAGTATACCTTTAACACCTAGCAAATATCTTCCGTATTTCCAAATAGGTCCGGCATGCATTCTACGTGAAGTATAGGATTTTGTATAAAAATGGTTACAGATATTAGCCACGTGAATACAATCAACAGGATATCGTAGACCCGGATGTAAGAAGAAATGCATGTCTTATAGAAGGACATGGTGACCGACCTTACACCTTTTAAATTTCTATACTACACTTCTATTCTCTAGGATTCATTTAATTTAGATGTTTGGGAACAACCTTTATATCCATGTTTTTAAAATTCACGAATTTACAAGCTTTGAAAAAAAAATCTAACGATTTTTCACCAAATCTCCCGATTTTTCAAGGCAAATCTCCCGAATTTTTGCCCATTCATCCAAGATGTAGATTTTCTTTTTCTGTTTCACAAGTTTTTTTTTATAAAATCACAGTCAATAAAATGATAAAAATTACAAACAGGCTGCAATAATTTTTTCAATGGAAACCCCGATCCCTAACGTTTTCTCTGCTTGAGATTTTTGAAAGCAAACACAAATCAAAGTTTGCTACAAGCAGGAAGAAAGCCTGAAGGCATCTTTCATGGTAATTGATGACTGAAAGACCATGTATTAAAAATACATATATAGCATGTTGTAGCTTGCCAACATTATGATAATACTTTTTGTGTAACTCGTATATAACGACTTGTGAAACTCGTTATTATAGTTTGTGTAACTCGTATATAACGACTTGTGGAACTCGTTATTATAGCTTGTAGAAATTCTACTAATAACAGACTGTATATAGTTATAAAAGGAAAATTATTTTGATTCTTGATATTTCTCTGAAAACGTAGAATTTCAAGAAACGTTTTCCATTGCTTACGTAATGTGGCATATAATATAATATAATAATATTTGGTCATCCAAATTCACAGTTTCCGTTAACTTTAAGCTATTGATAAGTAATATATTCATATCATTTAAAGACAAGAGGTATAATCCGAAGTCATTACTTCTGTTGAATCTCTACCTAATTGGTCCATCAAAGTTCGCAATGAAGATACTTACCAGTACAGCTTTGATTTTGAACTGTAGAGAAATCTTTAATTTACACCATATGTAGAACAGTGTACCCTGATTTATAGTCCCGTACAGACTAGACGATGGAACATTTGGGAGCAGCATTTCGACATAATATAGGAATGGCAACCTCGATCCATCCTTGACTACCAGACTCACAAGAAAATATCTACATCTATCGGAAGCTAAGCCCAAAACAGATCGGTATTTTGTTTTTTCAAATAATGACCTATCTACATATTAAAACATGATGTCTTACTAAATCAACTTTATTTAAACGATCTCCATCATAATTTCAATCTCAGCCCACATGTTGGCATCATGTTTCGGGCTAAGCGAAATTTTGAATAAGTGGGTGGAGCAAATTTCAGTGACGAATGGCAATGAAAAAATCAAACCACTGAATATTGAATAAAGATGACTGACAGATCCGTTTTCTTTGAATTACTTATAATTCTTATAATTTATTCCTTATCTGCCACTGTGAGTCACGTCCATAAAACGCCAGGAGTACTAAACAATAGCCAATTTCAAGCCTATAAAACCAACGAACGACAAAGCAATATCATTATTCAACTAGTAGAGTCTGAATAAGTTTGTAATTTATTTGTAGGTCTAATATCAAAACTGTGATAGTACTGCTACTTTGGAATAAGAGTATCTTCAATTAAAGGTAATATTATTTTCACACTTCTAGTAACTATTTTGGGTGTATATGAATGGTTAAATAAAACTTGTCAATTCAAGCAATTTTTCGAATGCAAAATTATAGTTAACAGATTGTGCAGGGCATAATGGCTCGTGGTGTGGTCAGAATATCAGTTAAAGATACACGCCTTTCATTCAAGATAATGGACACAGCGTTATTGAATGTGTAGGAAACTAATGAGCACTCGAGGCAGATCATTTTTCTGCGATTCCTGAGCGAGCCTCGAGGTTTCGGGGATATACCGCGTTTAGTAATCTGAAAGATTCCAGTTAGGGTCTATATTAATAGCCATCAAGATCTAATGGATCTGGAAACCACAGTTTTAAAGGGGTAGATTCTCCATCTATTGGACCAATAGCCTTGGAAACATTTTTAGTTAAGATAATCAGAAGTAATATTCACAGCTCACCGTCGAAATTGGAGCCTTCAAATATATAAGTTGTCTGCTTTTGAAAGTTAAAAATGACCACTCTTCTTTTCTTGATACTCCGCCATATAGAAATATAATTGAAAGTGAATTGTGGATGCAAATTAAAATTTGTCATTAGATTTGAGATCTATCATTTCAAATCGATCATTTGATGTGAGTGCAAAAATCTCATATTCCATGTTCCTAAAGCAACGTTTGGATATACATGTACATCATTCAATTGAGATCACTGGATACATGCAGTAGTTTGCCAAGGAAGCTTATTTGTCTCTAATAACGACAATCTGGGATTGTGAAAGCAACGGTTGGTTCACGTATATATCCAAACTTTGCTTTAGGAACTTGCGGATATGTATTTTATGTCATAGCTATCAAGATTATCTGGGAAGTTTTAAATATTCATTATTTGAAATCGATTATTGACAATGAGATCTCCGAGATTATTACGACTATTTTCAGATTTTAAATCTGTCGTTTAAGAGATATTAAGTCTGTCGTTTTGAAAATTCTCAGATTTTAAATCAGTCATTTGGAAAATATTTCAAATCATTCTGTAATATAGGAGATTATATAGGGTTGTTTCGTATACATTTTTGATAGACCCGGGAGAAAAGTATGAAGATTATGAAAGTATCGAAGGCTAAAAGTGTATTTCTTTCTACTTGCAGTTACAATGATTGTGACAGAAGAAATAGTATTGACCTCACTGGTGCTGGGTGTCTTATCAATAATAACATGCATGGCTTTAGGCATTGGCATAGCATGTTATTTATATTACTCTAAAATGTCAAAGGTAAAGACTTTCAAAATCTGTCTATTGCTCACTTCATAATGTTGACATTCTTTATAGGCCTACATGTTTATCATATATGACATTTCTCGAAGTGATATACAAGTATAAAATCATTATTTGGTTATTATAAGCGAATGTAATTTCTTCATTGGGCGATACCTGATGCAAAATGAGGTTTTCATTGTCTCCGATACACATAGTTGCAATTATTAAAATTGTTGTTTACTGTTGCAAAACAATATTGCAAAACATTGTGGTCAATGTTAGTCAATGTTATAAATAATGCCGTATGTACCGCATGATTCTGCCTTCAAAACGACAAAATGATAATACCGAAAGCGAAACTCAATTACTCATATATTATTCCAAATTGACACTCCATCCCATTAAAAAAAAGAACAAAACTGTAATTTTCTGCTACTTTATCTTACTGTCTTAATATAGATCGAGAGAAGATGGTCTTATTCATCAAGAGGGTCCAAAGATGAGAAGACAATCCCAAATCTAATGACTTTCAACTCAGTTCCACAAAGTGGTAAAGCTGAAACACGTCGACAATCTCTTGCTGTCACAGAAATTGGTGATAAGGTAACCGCCGCTTTTACATTTAAATTTTTTTATGTTTCTATTGTATCCAAGCAATCTTTATCATTACTTGCATGAATTCTTTGGGTCTTCAAAAGTGATGGAAAGCTTATAGCGTTTTCTTTTGTGATAATAACGAATAATAAAATTCTGGGTACAAAGTTGTTTAATCAATAGTAAATTTCGCTCATATCTTTTTTCAGAACACTGGCGTCAAGTTATTGGGAGTAGGCACACTTCGCCAAGTGACTCTTTCACTACTTCAAGATGTTATAATCAACCTCTACAATATCAGAGTCAAGCTTGACAGTAAAAACCAGAAATTTAAATCCGAGGACGAACTAGCCATGACCACAGCTTCTGACAATAAGACTGTACACGATCAAGTTCTTAAACGACTTCACGCTGTTTTTAAACAAGATTCTCATAAGATTGATCTGTTTTCAACCATTGGTCAGAACATCATTAATGCGAACTCTGTACGTCAAATCCTCGACGCAATGTTCCGAGTGTGTCGTCTTGCTCGAGGCGTCGTCAGAGAGTGGAAAGTGGAGCACGAAATTTTCATTGGCACCGTTCCAGAGGATGGAAGCGGGTACATCAATTTCACAGTGGTAGATAATCAAAATAAGATAAGCATCACATGGGATAATCAGAAATTCGCTCCAGAATTTTTGGATACAGTCAGTTTAATGTTACAAGCTTTACGTGATGAACGAAGACAGCCAACACCAGCAGAGTACCTAGCCATCCACTTTGCTTATAACTGCATCGCTAATGGTAAACAATTAACATCAAAATCACACCGACCTCTAGGATCACCTGGATTCAGACCTCACACCCAGACCTACATGTCGCTTACAGATCCCGGTGATGGTCACGTTCTCGGTACCACGCGATTTAACGACTGGATGACCGGAGCTATTGTACATGTTGAACATTTAGAAAGACCTGGTAATCTTTCTAGACAGCAGATCGAATCATACCGTGTCCCATCTCTGCAGGATTTTTCGCGCGTTCGGCTCCATGTTGGTTCAGCAGCACCAAATACCTACTTTGTCGGCAGACACATGAAAGATTCTGGAGACTTTGATAACGATTTCTTGAAAGTGGTTCATATGACATCTGCCACGGCCTCGGCAGCTTTTAGCCAAGGCGGTGCAGAATGTAAGGTTGCTATGGAAGGATTGAAAACTTCCGAAGCTGTTCGATATATGAGAGCTTTAAGATGCCACGTACATCGAAACCGTTTTGCCCAATTTCTCTCTGCAGCATGGAACCTTAACCAAACTGTCATAGATGATTATGAAAAGGAAACTCCGATCAAATTGACGGAGCGAATAGATATTGCTCTTCGCGCCATAGAAATTACGTGCATCGGTGGATTCGACAAGGTTACGTGGGATGGAGCAAGTGACACCTACCCGTCAAAATGTATCATGTATCAGCTCACCTTTGAGGAAGCCTTGACCGTTGTCCACGCTGCTCATTTAAGAGGATTGGTGACTTACTTCTCGGCTGGGTTCAAATTTGATGAAATCAAACATGCTGTATACTCAGGAACTGATGGAATTGGTATTGGTGGAGCTCAGGTTTTGAGATTTATGGATCATGATACTGGGATGCATGGGCCTTACATGGAAGAAAATATCCCACGAATCCTCAGTGAAAGAGATGCTGCTGCTAAGTCAATTAGGGGTCAAGGAGTTCATCTTTTAGCTAGAATGGACACCATGTTTTTTGAAGGGTCTTTAACTCTCGAAGAAGATGCTCAGCGAGAGAAACTATACACGGCTCTTAAAAAAATTGACGAATCAGAAATACAAGAAATTATCAAACAGTCGGAACGAATCATGAATCTTCCGGTTGAACATTCCTTACCGTTGATTGGCTCAGCTCGACGTTTAGTTGCGACAAAATGTCCTCTATTACGTTCCGTTACAGCAGAAGATGAAATTTCAAATTGGAGTTCCTTTATAAACCGTCTGAGAAGTTTGTTGGATCGAGGCCTGGAAGACACCATCGAGGAAGAATATGATGGTGAACCTTGGTTAAGTTACAGAATGAAATACCGAGATAGATTACAATCCAAAAATATCATCACCCGTCAAGGATCATTTACACATTGTTATAGAACCTTCTGAGGCTACTGAACTTTGTAACTTTGATTTATAGGCTAAGTTATAAATATTTTGTTTATTTCGTTTGATAATTGTGAACAAATCTCTAGCTGAATAGGTAAAACTGAGCACTATGAAAAAGGAGTAAAAATTTGACTTTCTATGAACAATTTCGATAATAATTGCCTCTTTTGACATTAATGTGAAATACAGGATGTATCACAAAGGTATATGTTTACAAAAGAGAAGCTGTGGATATTTCCCCTTCAAAATTTCAGAAAATTATAGAACTTTGCAAGGATGAGGTTTAACACTTCATAGTTTCCCCGAGGTTCATGAACTTAATATATTATTTTATGAATATAAATCTAAAAAATTTAAAGTTTTATACTTCTATGGGGTTGTAGAAATTTAGAACTGTTAAAAAATATCAACCTACTGTTATCAACTTTTACTAAGGGATATTTCGTTATACTCAATCCAATTTTCCCTTTCGATTTAAATTTTTTGTAAATACTTTTTTCATTGTTTGTCATTCTTTACAACCCGAATTTAATCTAAGCTACTCTTTATACATGTTCTTTCAGCATTGGTGGATATTGAGTAATGCCTACTTTTGCTAAAGACACATTGGATATTTCAATTCATAAAATGCAATAGGCAAACTGCGATTCTTTTAACATTATGTAGGTTAGTATCTGTTAAATCATTATTTTTATGTAATATATGTTTATTAAGAACTGTTAATAAAATTAGTTTACAATTTTAGTTTTGTTTTTCAAGTAAGTTTTCTACATCTGTCCCGATTTAATGAGTCTTATCTAACACCATTCGTAGGGTGCTACGTTTACAAGAACAAATTATGATAAGGAAAATCCTAAATGATGTGTTCATGTACTTCCTTTGTCCACTATAACCAAGTGGCTCAAGGGATGTAGCTACGAATTTGTCACAGTTGTGAATTTTTACGGTGAGAGGTGAGACAGACATATTTCCAAGATCTCTCGAAAAAAAGAAACAACAAAATTTATATATTTACAAGGATAACAACTAAGTTTCTCTGTTTTAGATCCTTTCTACTAGCTTGCCAAACCTTTCGGAACTAATCATTTTCGGGTTATCCTACACATTCACAGCTAGGTCAACTGGAATTATTTGTAAAGATTACTTATTCAAAATTCTTGGCTTTTTACCCGTCCAGTTTCGGAAAAACCCCCCAGACAACTTTTGCTGAACAAAACGGGGGGTTTGAATTTTTTAAAACTAAAATCCCAAAAAATTAATTTACATTTTATTTTTTACAAAAATTTAAAACCATCTTTTTTCATCAAAAAAAATTTAAAAATTTTTGGTCAATTTAGAATAAAATAAAATAAAATTTTAACACCAAAACTAAGATTTTAACCCCCAAAAAAAAACCCAACTTTTTAAATTTATTTTTAAAGTAAATAAGTTTAAAATTTTACAATAGCAAATAAAATTTTATCCCCGGTCCCCCAAATTGTTACAATAAACCAAAAAATTTTCCAAAGTTTAAATTTGGGTTTTCTAATTCCCAATAAAAAACTTCAAAAATACAAAATACCCCTTTTTTTTGTTGAAATTTTAGTTAAGAAAAAAAGGGAAAACCAATTTCCCTTTTTCAAAATTTAAACATTTTTTTGCCCCTTTCCTTTAAACTTCAAATTTTAAAGGGTTGCCCCCTTACCAAAAAACCCTTTTTGCCCCAAAAACGGTTTAGGGTAAACCCCTTGGGAATTTTAGGAGGAAAAAGGGTTTTTTTAAAAGTTAAAACATCCGCCTTTTTTTTAAAAGGTAAATTTGAAAATGGGAAAAAAAGGGGAAAATTTAGAAAAATTTTGGATTTTTTCAAACAATAAAACGCATTTAAGGTTTGTTTTTTTAGTCTTTGGAAAAAGTCTTAAAATAAACGAAAAAAAATTTTTTTTTTTTCCCAATTTTTTCTTTTTAAACGGCAAGGTTTCCAGTCGGGTAATTTTTTAAAGGGTTAATGCGATTTTGGTTTTAACAAAGGGTTTTAAATTAAATGTCTAGGGTTAACTTTGAAAAAATTCTAAGGGGGGGAAAAAACCCCTTTGGTTTTGAACCTTAACCCACGAAAAAAAATAAATTTGGGGTTTGGAAAAAAGCCCTTTCCCCTTTAAAATTTTTAAAAAAATTTAAGGGACTTTTCTTTTTTGTTTTGAAAAAAAATTAAAAATTTTCTTTTTTAAATGAATTTTTTAAAAAGTTTTGGCTTTTTTTAAACCGAAAAATTTTTTTTTCTTTCTTTTTAAAATTTTTACCTAAGACGTAACAAAGTTGTAAATTTTTGAATGGTTTCGTTTTATTTTGAAAACTAAAAATCCTTAAAAAAATTAAATTTTCGCTTTTTTTTTGGTTTGGGAAAATTTTAAATTTTAAACCCCCGGGCCTTTTTGTTGAAAAAACCCTTTTATGTAAACCAAGCCCAAATTTTTCAAGCTTTAAATAAATTAAAAAATGAAATAAAAATTTTAAATCATTTTTGGCCCCTATTTCCCTTTTCCCAGAAAGGGTTGCTACCCAATAATTTTCCCAAAAACTAACAGTTTTGGTATTTTTCATCTTAAAGTAAATGAATCTTGGGGGGAAAAATTTCCGGGACAATCAAAAAAGTATTAATTTATACCAAAATTCTTTTTGGGGGATTAAAAAAAACCCCTTTTAAAAAAATTTTACCTGTTCAAAACCAAAGCCCTTAAAATAATCATTTTGAAAAAACGGGGAACCTTTTAACAAAATTCTTGTTTAAATTTGTTTTTCAAGCCGGAAAAATAAAATTCCTGGTTTCCTTCGTTTTTTTAAATCCCACCCCCAAAAAGTTTTTAAAAGGCAAAACCCCAAAATTTTCCACATTTTTTCAAAAAAATTTTTGAGGGGGGGGTTTTTACTTTCCTAACCCTTTTTGCACCCTTTTGGGATTTCAAACTGAAAAGGGAAATTTTTTAAGGGTGAAAGCCTTTTTTAACCACAAACAAGGCCCTGGGTTTAAATTTGTCCTTTTTTCCAAAAACAACCGACCCTTTTTAAAAATTTGGTTCAGAAAACTTAGACCATTAAAATTTAGGGGAAAAGGGTTTTTTTAAAAATTTAAAAATTTTTAAATGCCAAAATTTTGGGGGTTTTAAAAACCAAAACCAAAAAAAATTTTCCAAAAACCAAGTTTTTTAAAATTATGAAATTTTGGGTTGGGAAAAATTTTCAATTCAAAAATAGCCAAATAATTCTTTTTTGGGAAAAATTGTTTTTTCTTATTTTAAACCCCTTTTCCCAAATTGAAACATAAAAAAAATTAATTTTAAAATTTTTAAAAGCTGGAACCCCTTTTCCTTGATTTTTAAATTTTTCAAAGGGGGAAAAATTTAAACCCTTATAAATTTGGGCCCCCCCTTAAAGCCAACCTTACCTGCAAGGTTACCAGAGGTAGCAGCATCTAAAGTAGAAACTTGAAATAATCGTAAAGCTTCATCCACATCAGCTTCTGTAGCAAAGGGAGCTAACCTCATTTTAGCAAGTGATTCTGAGATACGAATAATAGCTTCTAATTGTCTGAAATAAATAAATATACTAAGTAAAAAGAGAGTGTAATCTAACATGCACTGGGCCCTTATGAATTTCCTTATCATATGGGAATAAACAGATAATTGCTAAAGAACAGAGATAAAATAAAAATCAATAGTTAGATGAGAAAAAAGCCAAGGCCATCATAAGAAGCCCACATTTATAATGGCAGCCAATTTGTCTGGGAGGTTGACAAAAGAGTTATGAGTAAATTAAAGAGTTTTAATCAAAGTTTATCCTTGGGTTATTCCAAACATTCACACCAAGTTTCATCAAAATCCATAAACCAGTTCTTTATTGTGTTCACAATAAATGAAACAAGTTCTAAAGGACAAGGGCAATAACTGAAATCAACATTTTTGGTTTTAATTAATTTAATCATTGGGTGATCACAAAAACTCTTTTTTGACATTTACGGGTATACTGCATGCCTACTGTCACCAAGACTATGAAGAGCCCCTACTTACCGGACAGTTATAGGAATGCTGATTCTCTTTCCAGTTTCTCTTTCATATTCCCCGGCACTATTTCTCATTAAAACATAGCGATTCTTTAACTTCTCTGCTGCAGCAGGGGATAATCTGGGACCACATTTACTGAAATAATGTTAAAACATGTTTCAGGTTCTATTATAATATTTATATATTACGATATACTACTGTACAGGTACAAATTTTTTAATAAAAAACCTTTTTTTTAGAAAAAATGTTTTATTACTCTAACAATTCAGTCTTTATTCATGTGGAACGTCACGACTCTGCTTCAGGGGCCTTACAAGCCCAGATAATAACTGGTCAGGAGGGCCTTACAAACGGCGTCAGAGGGCCATGCAAGCCGTAATAATAACCTGGCAGTAAGGCCTTACAAACGTCTAATCTTAGAAAGCTTATCTTGGTTTGGGGGTTTTTCCAAATTTCAGATAAATGTGGGTTTTGCAATTTCCTAAAACATTGTATAAATTTCCCTTAAAAAAATTCAATTTAAAAATTTGACAAACTTTGATTTTTTTGCCGCCATTGTTATCAAACCAACTCTTTACTTCAGTCATGTTCATATTAGACTATATTTAGAGGCCAGAGAGACCTAACAGTGAAATAGACTTACGCTCTGGAATAAGCTATAAATTTCTTCAATGTATTTAAATCAACTTCCCCTTCTGAAGTCTCATCTGTAGTTTGTAGAGAATTTAAATGCACGTTCATCACATGTTTAGCTAGGGTCTGAAATAAATATTTATGATACCCTATTGCATCTAGTATATTAATTCAAATTTATTCTATCCCTCAGAATGTTAATATATGGAACTGTTACAATTATCTGCATGAGAATCAGAATATCAGCTTCAAACTAGAACAGTAAGTGTAATAATGTCTTAGCAATGAGAAGGAAAGAAGAAAGAACAACCTACCACATCCCTTTTTTCATCATGTTCATCTTTAACAACAAATATCATGTCAAATCGAGATAAAATAGTTGGCATAAAGTCAATGTTCTCTTCTCCTTTTGTGTCGTCCCATCTTCCAAATACACTATTAGCAGCTGCCAAAACTGAACATCTAGAGTTCAGTGTAGTTGTTATTCCAGCCTTAAAGTACAATATTATACACAATTAGCAGCTGACAAAAATAAAATATCTTAGGGTTAAAGTAGATTTTATTCCAGCCTTGAAGTACAATTTTATACAACTTGCAGCTGATAAAACAAAACATCTACAGTTTAGTGTAGTTATTATTCCAGTTTAAAAGTACAGTATCATCCCTAATTAGCAGCTGCTCAAAAAAACCATCTAGAGTTCAGTGTAGTTATTCCAGCCTAAAAATAAAATATTATAGCCAACACAATTATCTGCCAAAACAGAACATGTAGAAAACCACTGTTAGCAGCTGCAAAGCTGAACATGTAGAGTTTAGATCAAAATATTGCTATAAATACTTATATCTTAGAAAAGAGCAATAACTCTGAAACCAATACAGAAACATGAATATTAACAGCAATATACAAATGAATTTCATGACAATTGAAAAGGCAATAACAAAATAGCAGAAATACAGAATAGCACTATACCTTGGCAATAGAAATAGTTTGTTGTTCCATAGCTTCATGTATAGCTACTCTGTCATCTTCTCTCATTTTATCAAATTCATCAATACACACCACACCACCATCAGCCAAAACCATGGCACCACCTTCCATAATAAAGTTCTTCTACAAATGGAAAAGAGAAAACAATTACTATCTTGTCTCAGCTAGCTACACTTACCAGCAATAACTACTAATAGCACATGAACTAAGATGGTGTATACTATTTACATTGACACAATGAATGAAATATGCTGTCTTCATAAAATATTAAATGAATGGGCAGTGTCATGTGTGTGTAAAGAGTGAATTTCATCTGTGGATGGGTCTTTCTTTCCTGACTGACAAAGCCATACAGTGTGCACTGAGGGAAAATTTGACAGGAAAACAGCATTAACCTTCTCCTTTTTGAATTCCAAAAATCTAGATTTCTAATGAGACTGTAATTGAAGTGGCTACAGTAAAATAAACCAGCTAACAAAAACAGAACGAAATAAAATACTTACTGAAGCAGGATCTCGGAGAACAGAAGCTGTTAAACCTGCAGCACTAGAGCCTTTTCCAGATGTATATACCTACAATTAAAAAACATTTTTACTGATCATTTTTATAAAATCCAAAACAAATGACCGAGTGTAGTAAATAGCAGTTGTAGAGACAGATATATTCTCACTTTAGCAATACACCCTGAGTATACCACGGGCAGTAACTCTGTAAGGATTTGTCAAATGGTGCTCAGATTCAAAATCATCCAATAGGCCCTATATTGAATTTGAATATTGATAGGTATCATTGAACACAGGTAAAAATCACAAGATACTATTTACATCATAATAGATAGCTTGCCAGGCAAGGTAACATATACACCCACTTCAGCAAACAGAATATTTTCTCATTAAATATAGGGCAATAGCTCATAAACCGACATCTGGCGAGATATGATCAAGATGAATACACATACCAAGTTTCATTCAAATCGGATAAAAACTATAGCTTCTATTGTGTACTTCTATTGCATACACAAGTACATTTTAACATTTTTTCATTTAATCAAGGGCCATTCCTCCCAAACCGACATCTGGAATCGTGCCATTTTGAACTTGTCCGAGATGTTATCAAGATGAATACACATACCAAGTTTCATTCAAATTGGATGCAAACTATAGCTTCTATTGTGTACTTCTATTGTGTACACAAGTAAACGTTTTTTCATTTAATCAAGGGCCATAACTCATAAACCAACATCGGGAAAAATGCCATTTTTGAACTTGTCCGAGATATTATCAAGATGAATACACATACCAAGTTTCATTCAAATCAGATGAAAACTACAGCTTCTATTGCGTACACAAGTAAATTTTAACGTTTTTTATTTAATCAAGGGCCATAACTTTTAACCTAAATCTGGAATCGTGCCATTTACGAACTAGTCCGAAATATTATCAAGATGAATACACATACCAAGTTTCATTCAAATTGGATGAAAACTACAGCTTCTAATGCATACACAAGTACATTTTAACGTTTTTCCATTTAATCAAGGGCCATAACTCATAAACCGACATCTGGAATCGTGCCATTTTCAACCTTGTCCAAGATATTATCAAGATGAATACACATACTAAGTTATTTCAAATCAGATAAAAACTACAGCTTCTATTGTGTACACAAGTAAATTTTAACGTTTTTTCATGTAATCAAGGGCCATAACTCATAAACTGACATCTGAATTCGTGCCATTTTCGAACTTGTCCTAGATATTATCAAGATGAGAAAACACATACCAAGTTTCATTCAAATCGGATGAAAACTACAGCTTTGATTGCGTACACAATTAAATTTTAACCTTTTTCCATCAGATCAACGGCCATAACTCATAAAACAACATCTGGAATCGTGCCATTTTCGAACTTGTCCGAGATATTATCAAGTTGAATACACATACCAAGTTTCATTCAAATCGGATAAAAACTACAGCTTCTATAGCGTACACAAGTAAAATTTAACGTTTTTTTATTTAATCAAGGGCCATAATTCATAAACCGACATCTGGAATTGTGCCATTTTCGAACTTTTCCGAGATATTATCAAGATGAATGCACATACAAAGTTTCATTCAAATAGGATAAAAACTCTGGCCTGTATCGCGTACACAAGCAATTGTTGACGGACGGTGGTGATGGCAAGGACGGTGGTGATGGCAATATACGTCCACATTTTCATGTGGGCGTATAAAAAACTCTGGCCTGTATCGCGTACACAAGTAATTGTTGACGGACGGACCGAGGGACAGGGGTGATGGCAATATACGTCCACATTTTCAAAAGACATCTGACTAAAAATCAGAAAGGTGTGATTTGATGCCCATATGATGCAAATTGATCACTGTACCTGCATACAATCCCTTCAAAAGTGATTTACAGCAATACTTACAGCAATGGGTGAACATCTTTCTACAAATTTTAATAGTTGAGATTTAGCTGTACCAGGATCCCCTAACATTAATAGATTGATATCCCCTCTTCTTGTTAAACCATCAGGTAACCTAAATAAAAAAAAATTCATTTTAAATGAAATGTTCACTAATGGTTAACTATCAAAAAGCAATGTCCAAAAAGTTTTAAATTGTCACAATAGCAAAAGCATTCAAAAAAAACAAAAAAAAACCTCTTTCTAATTTCTCACCTCTTTCTAGATCCTCCAATCAGAAGACAAGCAATTGCTTTCTTCATATCGATACAACCATAAATGGAGGGAGCAATACTCTTAGCCAGGGTTTCGTAAACATTAGGTTGTCCAGCTAAGCGTCGAAGGTCTTCCTCTTCTGCTGGATTTATTAAATTACTAGAGCTTCGGCCAGTTCCTTCAGTGTCAACTGTAACACCAATCATTCTGAAATATGGCTGTCTTATTCCAACGTTTACTTTCTCACGATTTCCTCCCTGAATCACAAAGGAATTTGAAATAAATAACAGGGTTCACTTATGAGTTGAAATTTACAATGATAATAGAGTTAATGTTAAAAGTTAATGAAGAAAAGGATCAATTTTTTTTATAAAAATTATAAATTTCTGTTTATAGAATTTGCTAAAGGTTCAGAGATGTTCAGATCTCTTGAAATAATCAATAAATTTATTACTGTGGTAAATTAAGTACCACTATGTTATATCACAGTTCTGAAAAATATATTAGCAAGCAGATTTCTTAATATTCATGTCATAACCAATATTAGTACATAATCAATTATCATGACATAATCAATAATCATGACAATCAAAAAAAAATTTTTTTTTATATCACACAACTTTAAAAAGTTCAAAATGTGTTACCTTTGTGGAGTTTCCTCCTTTTTTAATAGAATAAATACCCATAACCATAACTCTGTTACCAGGTACCACTTGATCACATAAATATCTACAATGTCAATATATTAACAACATTTAAATATCTACAATGTCAATATAATATCAACATAGTATCTACAATGTCAATATATTAACAACATTTAAATATCTACAATGTCAATATAATATCAAAATAATATCTACAGTGTCAATATAATATTGATTCAATTAATGCCAATATAATATCTACAATAGTCCCTTTTACACTATATCCTACAAGTGAGCCATGCCAGGCTCACATATTTTGACCCTTTTACATTATACGTTAAACAAGTGAGCCAGGCTCGCTTATTCACTGGAAGTAATGGAGCTCTCTAGATGGAGAGAACACGAAACAGAATCCAACATGGCGGGAAATGTGAACTTCCTAATTATTATGTTTTTGTTTAAGATAGCTTGCCAGGCAAGGTAATATACGCCCACTGGCAGCATTTATTTCAAATAAAAACTTTTCAGTAAGGTTACAATAAGTGGAATGAAATATTCAACCTTCCAACCTATTTTTTTCTAGGGTCTCTAGTTTCATTAAAAACTGTCAAGAATTGTACCTAATAACAACTCATTAAATATTTTTCGGTATTTTTATGATTTGCAATAGGGTTCACCCTTAATAATATTTTGATATTTTTAATTCTTAATAAGGCTCATCCTTGGTTGATATTAAACAATTTCAGCGACTTTTGTCAAAAAGGAATGTTTAGAGTGTTCACAAGCCAAAAGTTGAAAGCGTTTTTGAAAACAGGCGCAATAACTGACACTAAATATTTTTCGATTTATCTGATTTTCAATAGGGTTTATCCTTGTGAGAAAACAAATACTAAAGCCAAGTTTCATCAAAATCCATTCAAAATTGTTCTTTCTAGAGTGTTTACAAGCTAAAATTGAACGCGTTTTCAAGAACAAGGGCTATAACTGACACTAAATATATTTCTATTTATTTGATTTATAATAGGGTTCATCCTTGGGTAAAAACAAGTACTCAAGCCAAAGTTAATCAAAATCCATTCAGAATAGTTCTTTCTAGAGTGTTTACAAGCTAAAATTGAATGCGTTTTCAAAAACAAGGGCAGTAACTCATACTAAAATTTTTTTCGATTTCGCTGATTTTCAATAGGGTTCATCCTTGAGTTATAACACACTCTCACACCAAGTTTCATAGAAATCCATCAAGAATTGTGCCATGTAAAGTGTTTACGAGACAAAAATTGAACGCATTTAAAAGAACAAGGTCAATAATTCATATTAGATATATTTTGATATTTTTAATTTTCAATTAGGCTCATCCCTTGCGATATCCAACAATTTCAGTGAGTTTTGTCAACATTGGTCATGAATTGTACCTTCTAGAGTGTTTATTAGCCAAAAAGTTAAACCCGTTTTCAAACACAAGGGCAATAACTGACACTAAATATATTTCGATTTATTTCATTTTTAATAAGGTTCATCGTTGGGTAAAAACAAATACTCAAGCCAAGTTTTATCAAAATCCATTAAGAATTATTCTTTCTAGAGTGCTTACAAGCTAAAATTGAACGCGTTTTCAAACACAAGGGCAATAACTGATACTAAATATTTTTCGATTTAACTGAATTTCAATAGGGTTCATCCCTAGGTGATTACAAATACTCATGCCAAGTTATGTCAAAATCGCTCAAGAATTGTGACTTGTAGAGTGTTTACAAGGCAAAAATCCAACACATTTTATAGAACAAGGGCAATAATTCCTATTAAATATATTTCGATATGTGCTATTTTCAAAAGGGTTCATTCTTGGGTGATATTAAACAATTTCAGCAAGTTTCGTCAAAATCGGTCAATAACTGTGCTTTGTAGAGTGTTTACAAGCTAAAAATTGAACGAGTTTTCAAAAACAAGGGCAATAACTGATATTAAATTTTTTTCGATTTTACTGGTTTTCAATAGGTTTCATCCTTGGGTGATAACAAATACTCAAGCCAAGTTTCATCAAAATCCATTAAGAATTGTTCTCTCAAGAGTGTTTACAAGCTAAAATTGAACGCGTTTTCAAGAACAAGGGCAATAACTCATACTAAATGTTTTTCGATTTCGCTGATTTTCGATAGGGTTTATCCTTGAGTTATAACATACTCTCACACCAAGTTTCATCAAAATCGGTCAAGAATTGCACTTTGTATAGTGTTTACGAGCCATTCAAGAACAAGGGCACAAACTCATACTAATTTTTTTCCGATTTCGCTGATTTTCAATAGGGTTCATCCTTGCGTGATCATAAACACTCACATTAAGTTTCATCTAAATCTGTCAAGAATTACACCGTGTAGAGTGTTTACGAGCAATTGTGGACGGACCGACGGACGGACGGATGTGGGTGACGACAATATACGCCCCCCATTTCATGTGGGCGTATAAAAATGATAAATAGGCGTTTCAGGCGAAGAAAACTTCATATAAGGCAACAATCTACTCAACTTGTTCAATGCTAATTCTCCAATTCATGCATTTCTTCGTATTTTCGTCACGCGAAATGATAACAAACTTCCAGACATGCGCAAAATATTCAAAGTAAGCCAGGCACATTTAACACTATACCACTTCTTTTAGATATAAATATCTTGAATGTCAACAAAATATTGTCTAAAATGTCAATATTTTATCTTCATGGATGTGTTTAATAAAATAAATGTTTTGTATGTAATGTAAAATTGTCATTGCACACTGCATAGAGATGTTTTCCATTAGCCCAAGATTATAACATATCTATAAAAGAAAAGTGAATGGATTTGAAAATTTTGCAAATAATCAAATAGTTTGAACTTACCTATCACAATAAACCTGCATGTGTCTTGGCATTTCTCCATTAGGAACATCTTCTGGTGCTTCCTGCAGTTTTAATACTTGGAAATCGACACACTTACATTTATCAGGAACAATAAAGAATGGATCTATAGGGCATTTGGGTCTTCCAGCTTGTTCTCTGTAATACAAGAAACATTTTCATTTGGTTAATCAGACATAGCTAAGATTTATGATTAGTTTTCTGCTCACCGGAAGGTGAGGAAATTCTCAAATTTGGCCAAAGGTAAAAAGTCTATAGAATTATTTTATGTCTACAGTTTAGTGACTACTATTGAAATAAGTATAAAGTTATATTGAAGTAACTTACGTGTTGCATTTTCTGGGTAAAGCATAGCCTTCTAAACCTGGCTTGACAGAGACATTATTGACAGAATTACCACAGCTTCGGCATTGCATAGTTAATTTAGTTGCCTTAGCCTTGACATTTGATGCTGCTATTATGATCCCTGGTATCTTCACTAATCTGGACATTTGATCAGACTGAAAATAACCAAAAACAAAGTTAAATATTCTGTGGTCAGCCTGATAACAAATTATTTTTGTTTAAATAGTATGTTATCAATGGTGATCATGAGAAGTACAAATTATTTAACACTGTGTAAATGAAATAAAACATCATATATCCTAATCTGCGGACAGACTGATCATAACAAATAAATGTTTAGATGGTATGTTTATCAATGGTGATCATGAGAAATACAAATATTTTTAACACTTAGAACACTATGTAAATGAAATAAAACATCATATATCTTGAAAATCAAGCATAAGCTGTATTTAACACTGCGTCACCTGGTAATGATCATGTTATGGTAGGTTACAGATAGTAGAATTTAGTCATCAGTACACTTCTAGCCGCTCGGATCGATAATTTGTCATCCCTAGTGGTACTATTAAACAGAATAATACCTTTAAGTCTCTAATACAGTAAGGATTTGCATTGGAGGTCATAGTTATCTGAATATCTTCTACATCTTCTTCACCTTCAGGTCGAGGTCTTGTCACCTCATCAGCCACTTCCTTGGCAGCATCTTCAAACTAAAATAACAACAATCAAAAGATATCTTAGCATTGAAGCACTGATTGCATCATTTCCACACTTGAGGGGAACATCAGTAGGGTTCAATTCAGAATCTAAACATCAAGCTATTCACCAAGACTTGCTGTATATTTATTGATTTAGTAGTAAGTTCTCAATAAAAGTATAAAATGTCATTGATGTGCAGATTATTGTCTTAATTTGGTACTTAGGAGGAAATATCATGTATAGTAAAACAAGTCATTTTAACTTTCAAAACTTTCTCATTATGTTTAATATTTTGTGGTCAAAATTGCTAATAAGATCTCAAGTTGGAGAGGAGATGCTGGATTAGAACTGACTGACTAAGTAAAAATTACATAAATCAAGGTCTAAAATATCTTAACTATAATCATGTAAGCAAAGACAAAAGAATATTTGTATTGGGTTTAATCAGGTTTTATCTACTATCAATAGAGATATAAAATTTGAAGGGTGTAAGACTAGTAAACAACATACCAATGGTAGATGTTCAGTGGGTTGTTTGATTAATTTATCAGCCAAAGCCTCATCAAAACTAATGACATCATCCAATGCTATGTTCAGTAAAAACTGGTTTAAGTTGTAATGGCGCTTCAATTCATCTCTAAAATAAAAGAAAAAAAATAAGGATATAGGCTTACTGGTCAACTTAACAACACAACCACATTCCTTGTTGTCAGCCACTTTCATCTAGTTGAAATAGTGAGGCTGAGAGCCAGTCTGATGATTCTGGTTGCATACTGTCAATTTCCATGTTTGGTAATTGAGGATTCAAAGCCATTACCTAGCTGACAAGCTAGCTGTTTGTGACAAAAGATTAAAGTTTAAAGGATTATCCGATAGCCAATCTTATTAGCTCTATGAGTCGGCTTTGTCAGTGCTTCCCAGAGTGCTTCAAATAATAGCATGCCATCTGTTTATCTCTGAATCAAACTAATGTGCTCAACCCGAAACAAATACGTATAAGCTCTTGGTCTAGTCCACAATACAGTAGTTACGATTACGATTTGTTGAACTGACTAAATAAGCAACAAGTTACCGATATTTGTAGGAAAAATTTCCCTCGTGAAACTGGCGAATAAAATCTTTAAATCTCTTCTTGACTTGTTGTCTATTGATGTGTTGTTCGTCATGTTGCTCCTCTGAACCAAAATTGTCACTAAAAAATACACCAGCATCGTCAAAACCAGCCATTTTCAGTCAAATTTCGCGAATTTCCTTCTTCAACAATTCTTTGTTTTGCTCACGTGGTTCAGATTTGGCGGGAGATAGATCGCGCCAGTTGTCAATATCCGGCATAGTCTCGATTATTAAAGTCTTTTCAATTCATTTTTTGTTTTGTTTGAAAGACGTGAAAATCTAATCTACCTTACCAAAAGAGTCGTGTAATGCACGACTATAGCTTTGATTGTCACACATAGAAAACAAAAAATCCATTTCGCAACCCATTATAATAATCATATTAATTTAATAAGTATCGGGTAGAAAAGTAGAAAATAATAAAGATTAAAAAAAAAAAAAAACTAATTTCTGTTTCCGAATGAAAAATACACATTATTTATTGATTGATTATCTTTCGTTTGCAGAAAATGGTCAGTTTAGTTTGTGGGTGGGGGTAGCCACTAGTCTATATGTGCTTTCTTGCACATTTGGGATGCAAACCAAAACTTTGAACGATTGACACTCGAAAACTAACTGAGATGCAAACTCTGCTTGTTATAGCACTTATGGTTTCGGACTTTTTCCAAAACCAAAATATCAGCCATTTTCATCTTTAAATTCCTTTAAAACGTCAAATTCTGAAGCATGTCGTAAGAAATGAAATGAATGGAGTTTTACATCCCACTCTTCTGCACCTAATGGGCTAATATAAAGACGGACAACGCAATACAGCCACAGGACGTAATGAGTTTAGCAAGCATCTAACTCACTGAGCCACCGCGACTCCTGTCCAGGAATTGAACAAACTTTTAGCCTTGTCTTTATTTGGTAAAGTTCTTCACTTTCTAATAAAGTTCTGGTAGTTAAAGACGTTGATGTTTTTAAGAATACAGGTATTTATTCAATTTTTCAGCTGTTTTGAATTGTTTATTAAGGATTGCTGTACACATTATGATAAATTTTACAATATAAAAACACTTTATAAATCGTTTATTTTTTCGAATTAGATATTTCATATTTGCCTCTTACTTTTATTTATAATTATGAAGCCCTTAAAAATTTCCCCCAATTTGAATAGTTATAACCTTATGTTTTTTAAAATCCAGATTTATCAGGATTTATCGGTAAGGTACACATATTTTAAGCCACTTCATTTAGACAAAGTTTTGGCAACTTTTATTTAGGGCATTAAGTACATGTATTCCAAAACAGACATTTAGGAATGTAATTTTGCAACTTCAATAAGGCACCTTAATTAGGTCCATTCATTTAGGTAAAACCAATTAGGTCAATATTTATTTACGCTTTACAATTGTTATTTTTCAAAATTAGGTATTCGTCATATTTGCCTCTTATTTTCATTTATATTTCATGAAGCCCTTACGGAATTTCCCTGCAAATCGCAACCTTATAACCTTATGTTTTTTCAAAATGAAGATTTATCTGGATTTATCGTTCAGGTACACATATTTTAAGCACACCTCATTTAGACAAAGAACTTTAGGCACACTTCATTTAGGCCCACGGCCAGATAAGTACATATCATTATTAGACACAGTCATTTAGGCAAAGTGATTAAGGCACACCTTCAATAAGGCACACCTTCAATTAGGCACACATTCATTTAGGTACACCTTGAATTAGGTCAATATTCATTTACGCATACTTACAATTAGGCACGCAATCACACATGGCCAGACACATCTCCTTATTGCTACAGACTTAAAGGAACATTCTGTGATATGGTAAGCAAACACGCGCGCATATCTTAAAAGTATGGAGTCATTTCGGAGTACAGAGTCATTCACGCCCGCCCTCAACTTTGTTTCTGAAATTTTCTTTGCCCTTCACCGTTGTTCAGAATTTCCCTTTAGTCCACCCTGCCACCATTGCCAACATGACTGCCAAACTGGAGGGGGGGGGGTGGTTGTTTGTTGAACAAACTATTTGTATCGAACTTTAAACTTCAGAACACTTAAAAGTATACTGCGTCTTAGAAATATAGAATGAACATAAAAATGAAATGAAATTAATGGAGTTTACGTCTTACTCTTCTACATCTTATTGGTAAATGAAGACAGGTAACGCCATGCAATGTGCCAGAACAGTGGTATTAGCGATTTCCGACTGCCTATAGTACACGTGGCCTCTTTTAATTGTCCCATCCGAACGACTAGACGTTTTCTCCAAGTCAGTCCGTCAGACCTGTATCACTGACAAGGGGAAACGGTCCGAAATGCCTAACTGAAGGCGTGCTTAATTGAATGTGTGAATAAATCACTGTGTCTAAATGACACTGCGCCTGATTGATTGTGTGCCTAAATCACTGTGCCTAAATGAAAGTATGCCTTATTTATGTGCCTAAAAATAGTGTGCCTAATTGAGTATGTGGCTAATTGAAAGTGTGCCTAAATATCGCTGTGCCTAAATAACACTGCCCAAATGACATGTGCTTATCTAACCGTGTGCCTATATGAAGGGTGCCTAAAGTACTATGTCTAAATGAGGTGTGCTTAAAAAAAAATTGTGCCTTAATGATTTCTTACCTTAAAATGTAGACAGAAGTTGAGTCAGTTTACGGTTATCCGAAATACACCAGTCGGAATTTCCTGGATATTTTCGCCAGGACCATTGTCTTGAATTTATGGACAAGCGCTTTATTCCACAAAATGCCAAAAATCCCGATTACATTACTCGTGTTTTCTCGGAAATTTTCGCCCTGAACCCCGACTTGAATTTTTGGCTTCTCAATTCTTTTTTCCAGAAAATATCAGTAATCCGACACCCTTATTCGAATAATGTGGGGATGTTTTGCTTAACCACAAAGACCACTGTCTAGAATAAGACAACAACCATTTTAACGTATGAATAAGGGTTACGTACCTTTAATCTTTATATCAAATCTGACTATTCCGTTTAAACAGACAGATTCAAACAGATTTTGTCTACTCCCTGGGCTCCGTCTCCGCAGTCACCGCAAGGATTTTGAATTATTCAGTATAGAAAGGTTAAGCAATAACAAAGGGTTTTCGAAAAAAATAAAAGATTGCAAGTTTAGGGCACTGAATAGAGATACAAAAAGAGATATTATTCCTACAAATCTCAGATTATTCAAAATATCAGCGATTTTCAACTTGAAAATTCGGGTTGAACTTCAAAGCCGTTTATCTCGAAAAAGTGATAAAAAATCGGAAATAAATTTCTGTCTGAAAAACACGTAGAATTGGATAAGCTTTCATTTAATGTAAAAATTTGTCGATAGGATCAAAACTGGTCGAGTTATGGCCATTTTAGTGTGGAGGGGTGGGGGTGTTGACCACCAGCCTATACAGTCCTATATTATTATTATTATTATTATATACAGCTTTTATATAGCGCCAAACTAAATAAAATTTACTCAAGGCGCTTTACAAAGAAAACATAAAATCAAGATAAAATTTACATCATTACACAGTAATACATGGAGAATAATAAAATTTTAGAAAATCTAAAAAGGAGAACAAATAATATAATATAGACTAAAACTGTAGAGCGAAATTGGTAAAATAAATTCATTAGATAAAACATTAAAAAATAATACAAAGAAAATATCAGTAAAACCATCAGATAGAGTTCAAAATTAATTATAAAACATATGCCATTCTAAACAGGTGAGTCTTTAAAAGTTTCTTAAATCGAGGCAGAGATTGTTCATTCCATTCTGTATATGACTGTTCCAGTTTTTTGCTGATGCCATGTCAAACCGTCTTTCGCCATACGTTTTCGTTCTCACTCTCGGTTGATGTAATGAGGTATTGGCCTGTGATCTAAGAGTTCGAGATGGTTCATAGCGTTTTACCAGATCTTGTATGTATATCGGGGCACGACCATGTAAGGCTTTGAATGTATGGATAAGTATTTTGTATACAGTTCTGAATTTTACTGGCAGCCAATGAAGAGAAACTAAAACAGGTGTTATGTGTTCAGATTTGCGTGTTCGAGTGATTATACGAGCTGCCATATTCTGCACACGTTGTAGCTTGTTCAGATGACACTCATTGATTCCATACAGAAGAGAGTTTCCATAGTCTAGACGAGAAGTGACTAAAGATGCCACGAGTGTCTTGCACGCATCGATAGTAATGAACGGTCGAATTCGTCCTATATTACGAAGATGAAAATAACATGCTCTGGAAGTTTCACATATTTGTTTCTCCATAGACATTGTCTTGTCGAAATACATTCCAAGGTTCTTAACAAATGCAGCGTCATGAACAACACAACCATCAAATTTAAGCGAACTGTCAGAAAAATCCTTCGGACAGTTTTTGGGAACGAAAATTATAAGTTCAGTCTTATCTTGATTTATTTTTAACAAATTTGATTGCATCCATAGACTGATATCTTGCAGACAGGCTTCGAAGTGAGAGGCAACAGCATTCCAGTTGTCGATTGGTTTGATGACTTGGTATGCTTGAGTGTCATCCGCATAGCAGTGGTAACTCATTCTATGTCTTTTACATATCTCGCCAATAGGTTTCGCAAACATACAGTAATGCGGGGCCCCAAAACGGATCCCTGTGGAACACCATACTTCAAGTTAAAGATATTCGATTGAACGCCTTCTATGGAAATCGACTGAGTTCTATTGCAAAGATAGGATTCCAGCCATGTTAAAACATTACCAGATATTCCAAAAGAGGACTGGAAGCGTTTGAGCATTATAGAATGGTCGATTACATCGAAAGCTGCTGATAGGTCGAGCATTACTAACACGGCGCAGTTGTTATCATCAAGGGCGGTCACTATGTCGTGGTGAACACGCAACAAGGCAGTTTCTGTTGAATGAAGGGCTCGATATGCAGATTGAACATTAAGAATGTTTATTTAGTACATAGTAATAATCGGCAAATTTACATTAGTCGATAATTCGAATACAAAAATACATTCATTATATTTATTTATCCTTTAGTTTTAATTCTGTATGCTCGGCATCCACAGCCACCATAAAACTGAGTTATTCGTTCACGAACGAATCGGAAGACATGGTTTATTCTACACAATGCCCAAACAAATCGATGTCTTTGGCGTCTTGGTTTACAAAGATTTATGAATCTCACAGGAGCGGCGATAGGGCAGCTGTTTCTGCAGTTTCTGCATCTTAAATAAACACGCAATTATATATAAAAAGACAATACGTAGGTATATGCTGTGGACGTATGTTACTCTGTGTCTATCTACTAAACGTTTTTTTTTAATTATTTGCATTACACTGTGTGTTTTTTTTTCAGTTTTAAGTTTACTCACTTGCATCTAGTTTGATAAACACGTTGCCAATAAGGGTACAGAACGTAACAGATACCATTTCCATTTTTACTCCGAAATATTATGTAAAGTTGATGATAGGATGGACATAAATCTTGTCCAGTTGTAATAGTTGCCACCAATGGTGGACAAGGACTGTAATAAAATCAACCATTAAAGGAACATTTCTAGTATGGCTCAGTTGACGTTGAAAATTCGAGACTTCCAGAATTTCACGAATATTGGGGTAAACAGACATATTTCATAGAACAGAGTAAAGAGATATTTGTGTCTAGAATCGGTATATAGCTAACAGAATTATTACTAATACTTCGTCATATTTATTGAACTGCGATTCAAAAACTTTCTCAGAAATTTATATCCAAAGAGTGGCAGTTTAATCCCAATCAAGAGAAATGACCCATTGGTTTACAAATTCTTAATTAAACAACAGAACTTACGGTCTCGGTGTTGTAGTTGTTACGATGATTTTTCCACTTGCTTTACTTAGTGCCTTACCTGCTGCGGCAGCTCCATTATCAGATCTTTGTATGTATAAAACAAAAACTTGACTCAAAACGTGAAAATTTCAGTCGTATTATTGAATTTGAGTTTAAACGACTGTAAGCTTTTTGGTATATGGCAATTTGTATTGACAAGCAAGGAATACGTCTGTACATTTTATTATTCATCAAAAAGTTTTTCTTTTTAGTCATTTTTGGTCATATATTTGAAAAAAGAAACTGAGCACATCGTATACTGCTAGAAATAAATACTTACGCACTAGTATCTGAGGCAGTACGGGCGTTCCGGTTCAGAAGATTAGTGGCCATTTCCTCGGTTATTTCTTCTTCTCGAGCATTACAAGCCACAACGAAAACGACTATCTTTAAAAACATAAATCGTGGTTAGATTTTGAATATATCATTTGATAATCAAATACAAAAATCTCTCTTTTGTGATAAAAACTAAGAAATATTATGTCAATAACTACGATTTTAGTAAATTGAAACAATGTTACATGAATTTATTACTTACTAAAATTATCTTTATCATCTTCATTATAATGCAATTTGGCGATGGAATAACTTATTGCTTCTGTTATTAAACCCTAAACAATCAGAAAGCTTCAAATATCACTTGACATTGTTTGGGATCCGGGATCATTAGAAAAAACACCATGCTAATCATAAATTTAATAACAACTGATTTTGTTAAGAATGAGAAATATCGATACTCGAATTGTGCAAATATATGCAGAAAAATAAAATGAAACAACTATATTTTACAAGGATAACAACCTAAGTTTACAAGGCCGCCGTTTGTTTTTAAGTGTACACAAAAGGATTTTCGGATAATGTAATAGTGCAAGAAACAATACTCACCCAGTAATTACAGATTACTGAATTGAATTGAAAATTCCCTCAATTTATATAAAATTTTGTAATACAAAAAAAATCGCTTCTGCATTTATAATTTGTTTGTGAATTTAAATGATGTTTAAGTACATTATCACCACGTCATATACCTTGATTTTAAGTGGCACTCTTAATTAAATTGTATGAAAGATATAATGTTAAGTTCTACTACGTTTTCACAACGTCATACTTTGATATCGATATGTACTTTTGTTTAACTTTAATGAAAAGTATTTAAGTCTATTCTACTGTGTCTGTGACGCAACAGATAACTTTTAGCCATATTGTTTATGTTTTATAGGCTCTGATTAGCTGTATTCCATAGTGTACAATCCAATGGGATCACAAAGTTAGGTGTCTAATTAAGTCAGGGTTTTAGAAGAATTGTTTATAACTTTATATTGTGAAATTGGGTATGCGCCGATTTCCTAATTCTGACTACCTCTACTATTGAAGATAATTCCAAATGAAATTATATTGACATAATTATAGACTTTATAGTCTAAAAGAAAAAAATAAACTGTAAGGTTAAACTTCTTAGTCTTATTGGACGATGAAGAACTGGCAATATATTGAGAGTAGCGCAATAAAGGCGACGGTTTCTTTATGGTTAACATCAACAAAAGTCAATGTATTTCGACATGCCGACGCATCTTTAAAGTTCATCAGACAGCGAATCATGCCAGACTGTTGCTTGTTATTCAGTTCAATCGACCATTAACATTCCTTTCCATTTTCAACCCTACTTCATGGGCAGGTTAGGCCAGGCACAGGAAGCATTAAACAAACAACAGTCTAGCGTTGGCTACTGTCTGGTGAACTTAAGAAAACAAATTATAAATGCAGGAGCGATTTTTTTTGTATTACAAAATTTTATATAAATTGAGGGAATTTTCAGTTCTCAATTCAGTAATCTGTAGTTACTGGGTGAGTAATTGTTTTATACGATAGTAACATTATCCGAAAATCGTTTTGGGCACACTTTAAAACAAACGGCGGCCTTGTGAACCTAGGTTGTTATCCTTGTAAAATATAGTTATTTCATTTTATTTTTCTGAATATATTTGCACAATCCGAGTATCGATATTTCCCATTCCCAAAATCAGTTGTTATTAAATTCGTGATTAACATGGTGTTTGCCATGATGTAAATAAATATTATTTTTTTTTCATCATGCCTAATACTTTTAGGTACACGACTGAATTATCTAATCTCAGTATGAAACAACCTGTATACTGTTATTTGTACAATCACATATAGGTTTTTAACCTTGGCTCTGTTTCGTTAGTCTTAATTTTCATATTGACTTCATATTTTGCAATAGAATTCTCTGTGAGAAAACCATTTGATAATTAATATGGTGTAAGGTGTTAACATGTCTATATGTACTCTTCAAACCGTTTTTAAAAGAAAGAATTATTCTGATGATCTCTTGTGCGTCGACACAGAGATGAATTATGTCATTCTGCAATATCTAATGATCCCTGATCCCAAACTATATCAAGTGATATTTGTAGCTTTCTGATTGTTTTCTAGGAATTCCATTTTTGGCTTAATAACAGAGGCAGTTAGTTATTCCAACACCAAATTGCATTATAATGAAGATGATAAAGATAATTTTAGTAAGTAATAAATTCATTTAACATAAGACTTTTTTTGTTGTTGATTGTTTCAATTTACTGAAATCGTAGTTATTGACATAATATTTCTTAGTTTTTATCACAAAAGAGAGATTTTTTAATTCGATTATCAAATGATATATTCAACATCTAACCACGATTTATGTTTTTAAAGATAGTCGTTTTCGTTGTGGCTTGTAATGCCCAGGAAGAAGAAATAACCGAGGAAATGGCCACTAATTTCTGAAAACCCAAACTGCTTCAGATACCAGTGCGTAAGTATTTATTTCTAGCAGTATACGATGTGCTCAGTTTCTTTTTTCGAATATATGACCAAAAATGACTAAAAAGAAAAACTTTTTGATGAATAATAAAATGTACAGACGTATTCCTTCCTTGTCAATACAAATTGCCATATACAAAAAAGCTAACAATCGTTTAAACTCAAATTCAATAAAACGACTAAATTTTTCAAGCTTTGAGTCAAATTTATGCTTTATACATACAGACAAAGATCTGATAATGGAGCTGCCGCAGCAGGTAAGGCACTAAGTCAAGCAAGTGGAAAAATCATCGTAACAACTACACCACCGAGACCGTAAGTTCTGTTGTTTAATTAAGAACTTGTAAACCAATGGGTCATTTCTCTTGATTGGGATAAAACTGCCACTCTTTGGATATAAATCTCTGAGAAAGTTTTTGAATCGCAGTTCAATAAATATGACGAAGTATTAGTAATAATTCTGTTAGCTATATACCGATTCTAGACACAAATATCTTTTTTTACTTTGTTCTATGGAATATATCAGTTTACCCCAATATTCGTGAAATTCTGGAAGTCTCGAATTTTCAACGTCAACTGAGCCATACTAGGAATGTTCCTTTAATGGTTGATTTTATTACAGTCCTTGTCCACCATTGGTGGCAACTATTACAACTGGACAAGATTTATGTCCATCCTATCAACAACTTTACACAAGATTTCATAGCACAAATGGAAATGGTTTCTGTTACGTTCTGTTCCCCCATTGGCAACGTGTTTATCAAACTAGATGCAAGTGAGTAAACTTAAAACTGAAGAAAATTACACACAGTATAATGCAAATAATTAAAAAAACGTTTAGTAGATAGACACAGAGTAACATAAGTCTACAGCAAATACCTACGTATTGTCTTTTACAGAGGTACTCTGATTTATGGGCGCTCAAAAGAAAATACAGAACTACATACCAATATTTAGAAAAACTGTTTTTCTAGGCAAATTTCAATGTTTTAAGCAAAATATCTTTATTAATAATGATCCGCATTAGTTTAGTCGACATGGAAATGCATCAAAATCTATATAAGACTTTCTGTGATATTAGTTATATATAATTGGTGTTTATTATAGATGCAAAATCTGCAGAAACAGCTGCCCTCTCACCGCTTCTACGAGATTCAGAAATCTTTGTAGACCAAGACGCCAACGACATCGATTTGTTTGGGCATTGTGTAGAAAAAACCACGTCCTCCGATTCGTTCGTGAACGAATAACTCAGTTTTATGGTGGCTGTGAATGCCGAGCATACAGAATTAATGCTGCAGGATAAATAAATATAATGAATGTATTTATGTATTCGAATTATCGACTAATGTAAATTTGCCGATTATTACTATGTACTAAATAAACATCCTTAATGGCACAGATTATCAGTGAATTACTTGTCAAAATCATCTTTGGTTATAAATTTGGTAAGACACTATTCTGACCCTATGTTATATGCATGTTCTGGATAAAAATAAGATTGTTATTGTCTTATTTCAAAGGCAGAAAACTTTGCAGAAGAACTTTTCCACGGAATATAGTCTACAGGCATAAGATAGACTGAGCCATAGTTAACACAAAGGCATCAGTAATGTTCACTTCGGGCAATACTAGATAATGCGGGTGGGACCCGAAAGTGGGCCAATGCATCTGTCATTTTAAAATTGAACAATGCATAGGATGAAATTATGAAATGTATGCCAATGTTCAACTAAAATAATTGAATTATGTGATGGCCATACATCTGCTTGCCGTAATTGTATGCATCCCAATTTAAAAGGTTTACCACGACTTCCCGAAGCTCTCTTGATGTTTTTGAAATTAGCAGCATGAGATGAGCTTTAGTCGCTTGACTATGGGTTAAAGGGGCCCAGGCTTTATTTGTTTCGGACAATCATCCGACAGCCTCAAACACATGAAATCTTTTGGTAAGCTAATCAGAATTAGTCTACAGAGCTTACCTTTGAAATTTGAGCCTTCAAATGCATGTGTATCCATAAGTATCCGTGTTTGAAAAATCAAAATGTCGTAAGAAATTACGAACGTCCCGCCATATTGGAAAACGGTTCGTCTTGATAATCAAAGAGTTATCCTTCCCGTCGTGCAATAGCGGTTATCTATGTAAATAGACTACAACGCATTTTCAATTGTAGACTTTGTCAACAGGACACACAATTTTCAGACTGACTGGAGACCAGCTGCGTACAGCATATTAAATCTAAAACTCGCTTTAAATCCCTATTCCGAAAACCATGTGAAGCCCGTGTCCAGGTGAACAATGACATGTCTTTTGATGGGAATTACACGGTTGATTTCACCTAGTTCATCTAAATTGTCGAAATAATCGTCCATTGTAAAACATCGAAGAGTCTCAAAAGGAATCATATTATTCTATGTGGTGCATACAAAATATAAAATTAAATTAAAGTTAATGTTATTCAGGCAGAATAGAATTAAATTAGTTTGCATGAAATACCATTGTTTTTGCAAATTTCACTATTTCTTTGTATGATCTTTAAATGGCATTTAGTAAAGGTGCTAGATCAACAACACAAATTCTTATGGAAAATTTCTGCTGAAATAAAGTTAGTAATTGTATCCATAAGGATTTGTGTTGTTGATTGCTTTTTATGCTTAGACCACATCATTAGAAACGGACAAGTATGTTATTAGCATTAAACTATTGATCCCCAATTTGTTTAGGATTTTACCAATTTCCGATTTGTATAACTATCTTAAGTGGAACTTGACCTTGTTTAAATTAAATTCTATCGTAATGAAGTGTTGAATTAAGATCAAAAGAGAGGAATAACAAATATTTTATTATAGAAAAAACAGTAATAATGAGTAATAAATAATCTTCAATGAGCATAAATCAATAATAAACCTTTTCTCTTCCCTTTTTTCACCCCATTTTTATTCAATACAATCCATGAGTATTTTTTCAGCATTTTTTTTATAACATGTATATTGGAAATACACGACCAATTTTTGGTTGTATTTTGTCTATTTTTGATCGCGTGCAAATGATAGTACAAAATGGCCGAAACACCAAGAAAAACTTTGGAGAAGAAATACAAAATTTTAATATACTTTCTGTTGAAGTCACAAAGAAAAGCGTTTGGATTTCTTACTACCCCCTCTGTTAGCGACATCACATAGTCCTGAATTATAGAATTCTATGGTCTGACCAGTATAAAAAAAAGTTCCCTTTGTTGTTGTCATTGTTATGATCCCGTTCTAAAATCCATGGCGGTATTGGAAAATCAAACACTTTTAATGTCCAGTCGGAAGTCAATACTTCTTCTGAACCAAGCATTATCTTCGCATTTTCTAATCGAGTGAAAAAATATCAACATTGTCAGTAATCTTTGTAAGTCTGGATTGTTCAAATGTATTTCATAAGCAGTAATGTTAAACGGATGGGTTATCCCCCATTATTTTATACTAAGGCCTTTTTATTTAAGCAAATCGTATCAATACGCTTTACACGGCCGAGTATCATCACGTGGTACAAATCAACTCGCCTTAAATAAACACCATGAATCGATGTAGCAATGTGTGACCAACCAGAATTTGATGCTCGCATAAAAAAAAAAAAAAAATTATTTCTGTTATCAATGGGTTCGAAATTATTTTATTCACTGTTCGCAGATATTCAACCTATGACTTTAAAGCATGCTTCGGAATTAGCAGGCAATCATTCACATCATATTTGAACGATTTCTCGAAATATTCTTTCTTGTTACCGGTACTACTCGCGACTGCCATCTAAAAGCTAATCGAATCGTGCTGTGAGAGACGAGTTGGTCGATTTGGGTATGCGCTTTGACAAATCGCTAAAATAAGTGTGCATTGTAGGCAAATCGTTGTTGGCGCTTCGCTTAAATAAATGAACGCTTTGATCGGTGTTGATACGATTTGCTTAAATAAAAAGGCCTCTAAACTTTGGTGCAAATCCCTTCTCTGTTCCAGCAAGAGACTATGCTGGAGTTTAACGGAAATTTACGGAAGTAACCGGGCCGTAACCGAATGTATTGGAAATTGAACCTGCCATATCAACTTACCAGATACTGCTTTTATTTTTTTTCTCCACGACGGTAGCACTATATCTAGCAATTATAATGAAATGAATCAAAATCCAATCGCTCAGGTAGAATATAAGATTTAATTATTCATAGAACACGAGCTACTCAAAATAATTTTGATATTATATTATCAATAAATATAATTGAAAAATGCACTTGATATTCTACTGAAATATACATTTGTTTTGTGTATCGGCAAAACTTCTGAAATTCTACATTATTATGTAGAATATTTCAGCATCAACTAAATGTAGATCACTTTAAGCAATGTACTAGGTATCGCAAAATACATTTTATCAATATGAAGTTAAATAAGTATTATTTTACGAAGCGTCATGAATTGTTCAAGGTAAAAAATCTATATTTTTGTCTAGTATATTAGTGTATTAAAAGGTCGACAGCAATTTTGTCAATACATAAACTGACAATAAACATATAACAAAGTGCAATAAATTATGTACAACGCACTGCTTTAATAACAAGGTACATGACTTTTCAAGCCAGTTTACACGTGTCGTCATCAGATGAAATGAAGAAGGGATTTTTTTCTAAAATGCGCCACTCTAGTATAACCGCGCATACGTGACTTTTAATTAATTTCAAATTTTTCAAATTATTTATTATAAATAATCTGTGTCTAGAAGCATGGTCGAACTAAGTGATTTTGAGAAACCGGAAGTCCCTACACAAACCGGAAGTGATTCAAAATTTGAAATGTGGAGCGTATATTGTTGTCACCCATATCCGTCCACAAATCCTTGTTAGTACTCCAGAAGCACAATTCTTGACGGATGTTAACTTTGAGTGGTTGTAATGAACCTTATTGAAACTTGGCATGAATATTTGTTATCACCCTAGGTTGAACCCAATGAAAATGAGATAAATCGAAAAATATTTAGTATCAGTTATTGCCCTTGGTTTTGAAAACGAGTTCTATTTTTGGCTCGTAAAAATATCGAAAAATATATGTAATTTATTGCCCTTGTTCTTTAAAACGAGTTTGATTCGTTAACTCTCTACAAGGCACGATTCTTTACGGATTTTATGAAACTTGCTGAAATTGTTTATCATTACCCACATATGAACCATATTTAAATCAGCGAAATAAAAAAATAAAAAAATAATAAGTATGAGTTATTGCCCTTTTTCTGAAAAATACGTTCAATTTCATTTTCCAAAACAAATTGGTAATAGTAGGTAGATATGGCATATGTTCGTTCCACACAAAATTATGAATATTTTGTATTTTTCCAATTTTTGTGTGTGCGGATTTGTTTTATGGATGTGGATGTGTGGATTTGTGATATGTTTATCTAGCTGGTAAGTGTCAACAGTCTCGAGTTTTACAGAAAAGATATTATTCAGTTGATAGTAAATTGGATGTTGCAACATCAGAAGAGATTGTCATCAATTTAACTACATGAAATAGAAATTTTAATTAGAAATTTATTTCTGATTTTGGTAAAAGTAAGATAAAAACCATTTACGATGCCAATGCCAACTGTTTTTTGCTCTTCCATTTAGATGTACACCTCCAGATACATTCGGCAAGTAGTATTCCTAGTGCTATGGACACGCCAAATCCCAGTGCAGCAAATGCTCCTTTGATGTCATCCAAAAACATGGCTCTGATAGTCTCTGTAGTTAGACACTCGCGTGGACGTTGGTCTTTATAATATTTCTTTTCCCAAAGTTCTAACACCCCACTATCAAACAAATGGAACAAAAATCTTTGAATATCAATTCGGTATGGAGAGTTCTCAGACACTGCTAAAGCCACATGTTGCGTTCGTACAATGTCTGTTACTGTATCAAATGCACAGTCATTCCGGCGTAACATAAAAAGAAGAGGATCTAGGGTAATATAAGCATATTTTCCACCAAGAGCCTTTTGGATATGCTCTGCGCCCGAGGTTGAAAGAACACTTGGGTCGGTTTTATTAAATTCAACAATTTTACTCCAAGTCTTTTGAAAATCATCTCTTTTGGTTGATTGCAATATAGTAGCAGAAAGGGTGGATGGGTGAACTCCCCATTTCCAATCCTGAAGTTCAACCAGTTCAGCTAGAGAACTAAAAGGTTTATGCTCACGACGAACGGTTAAGGAAGCAGTGAGATTTCCTGAGTATGTTGCCGCCATAACGACACAAAACAACCACAAAGCAAATGTTAACAAACGCCCTGTACAACTTCGAGGTCTTAGACCATCACTTCCAAGAAAAGAACAGCCTATAACGGATACAAACAAATTCGAAACATTCCAAATTTCCATTTTTAGACTCTTCGGGGGAGGTTGTGTTTGTTGGTTCAAAGGGTTTGATCTCTCCATAATATACATAAGGAGAGAAAAACCTACAGTTGCAGCTATAATTGTGTAATAGACTTTACTTTGAAGCGGTTGTAATATGTTCATCCATCCTTTATTGGATGTATCCTCTTTTAGGAAGACTATTCCGAGTCCTTGGGTAAAAAATTGGGGCGTCACGAAGTCGACTACCAATTCACGTTCAGTTGTAAGCGTTAATTCAGCGACAGCCATGTCGACCTCCCTTCGAAGAAGCTGTCCTACCAAACCATCCCATGAACCGTTCACCAAGTTTCCCCATTGATTGTCCACGGGTTCCACGAATTCGTACGTAAAATTCAGATATAAGGACATAGCGTCCGAGAATGTTTTAGCATAGCCCGAATAATACACCATTCCGTTTTTCACAGTTTTAATCAGAAATTCGGGTGACTGGTGTGTGGCTATACGAAAATGACGTCTATTGAATCCATATTTCATATTCGGATAAAGAGTTGCTTTTGATACTGAAGGCACGTATATAAACTTTTTATTATCAAAACTTAAAGTGAAAATTGTAGTGCCGGTTTCAGAGCTTTTTATAATTGCTACGTTTTCAAGAACTAGTTCCTCCGGATTCCAAACGGAGTAAACACAGACATCGGAAGCTGGAACAACCACCCATTGAGTTTTGTGTTTATAATCAGTTGTCCGATTAGATTGCACATCGATCTGATTTGCATAGTTCAGCATGTCGAGCGCTCTTAAACCACCGACGAGAACAATTGAAATGTTCGGAAAGAAATTCTGGCTTATTGTTAATAACAATTCATTTTCTTTTCCAATCCAGTCAGAGACATCATAGAATGAAGCTTGCACATTGTTAACATTTATTTCAAATTTTTCATAAACTCGTAACAGAAAGTCAACACTTTTGTTATCATACATTATAATCAAAGTAGGCCATTTCATCATGTCGTTAATCCGGATAATTGTGTCAATCACGTCGTCACTCTTTGGAAACAGACTATCACTACGAACTCCAGTCTCCTTAGCTACGCCACTACTATCATCTGAGCACAGGAATTTCAAAGGAGACGAAACAAGGGCGATAAATAAAATATAGAAAAGTCGACGTATCATTATAACATTTCAATCGAAGGACATTTATAAACTTTGACATATTCTTTGACACAGGGGATGTTTATTTATCAGCATCGACCAATTTCTTATAAAAATGTCGTGACCATCCAGATCAGCGCGTTCTGAAAACCATTAAGTCTGCATTTGTTACTCCATATGTAATGATGCACTATTGAGTTTTGGCATCATCGAATATAAATGCCGATACTGGTGTATCAGAAACACAAATTCACAATTAATCTTACAAATCCAGATGCTAAAATAACCACAGAAATAAGTACACAATCCAAAATAACACTCGACAATGTAGGAAATGTACGACAGTTGTTTAGCAACCTTGTTTTTCTTTACCGTGGGACATTACAAAACTATCAAGAGCTGTATGAATATACTGATCGCAGTTGAATTTTCTCAATTGGCACGGTAACTGTTATCTACTGTGCACATACGTCGAAGGCTAATGTTAGTTTGACACAAAAATACAAAAAAAAAAAAAAAATCACCTTTGGCTATTGGCTATCGTTTCATCCATCCAAATGCAAATGAATTCTTTCCAAAAACCTTTATCACAATACAAATATAAAATCCCACGAACATAGTAACTTTACGAATCATGAAAGTGGCCACCATTATTATATCTCTATATTGCGGCATTGATACATACACGTGTTTATTGATGCATCAAATCCAGCAAATTCTGCTGGTCTTATATTACATTTTCCATTTTGACTACATTTAAGGTAAAACAAACATGTTTGATTACGTTTCGCTATTGTTACCACATCAAGTCATGATTTTACTCCATAATTAATATCAAAGTTAAGGACTGAGCACAATTGTTATATAGATCGCGTTGTTGTTATCAAACCCGGATACATATACCAATTATTTTATTCACATTGTACGTCACATAAATAATTCATACAAACAGCAATTAATAAACAATTATTAAACCGGTAATTTGTTGATCAACCTGAAATGACATAAGTATGAATATAAAACAATAAGATTTTCACAGAACAACTAAAAAATAAATGGCTAAGAAAAGGACAACTTTTCGTGCACTTTTAATATTCGTACCCTTTATTATAGGTGGTTTATTATATATGCGCACATAAAATCTGCGGGCTTATAAAATGCTTGTGTACTATATTTTATGTTAACAATGATGAATATCCGTCCAAATCGTCAAAGAATACTAGTAGATGAATTTGTTCCAAATAAGTTAAAGAAATAACAAGGATTTCTTCCAAAAAATCTGAAAATTCTGAATATAGTATAAATATCACTTTTATTAAATAAATAAAAAAAAACCTAAGCCCTCGATAATTTAAAAAAAAAATTAATGGGCCAATATCAAGTTGGAAATCAAAGTAAGGGATTTAACCAATGACCAATAACTATTCAACATTGCGTGACTTATCGCTCTTAACGTCTCTATTTCTAATTGAAAACGTTTCATGTAGAATTCGTTTCTTGATATCAATGAACACTTGTTGTTAGCTATACCGAAATATAATAATAATATTGAGCTTCCCTGGATTTTGATATCTCAAAGTATGCTATTGTTTTCAAGTACATGTAAAGGTCATACGCAAAACGCTTTGATTGGTTGAAGGTCATCGTGAATTACATCGGTGATGAAGACTTTGAAACTCCCAAACAAAAGAACAATGAACAGCACTAGTTAACTCGAAGGAAAGTATGTAAAAACAGGTGACAACTAGCGTTTCTTCTTATGTGTCGTAACAACAACATTGTTCCAAAAGGACTCACCATCAATTCCCCCAATGTAAGAAAAATATCAAAACCTACAAGAAACTATCCACGGATCCAACCAAAGCCATGGAGAAGAAGCACAAAACCCTCCTAAAATCCATGGTTGACAAAGGAGATTTTACCAAAGAAGTCTTCAATAAACTTAACGCAATCAACTGTACAGCCCCCAATGTGCGTACTACAATTAAGATCCATAAAGAACCAAAGATCCGTATATTGTATGCTGTAGAGGAAGGGTCTTTTACACCACTGCCGACATTCCTGTCCCAGCTACTCTCATCGCAAGTCATGTTGACCAACTCCTACATTCATGATTCACCCACCTTTTGTGCAGATATCACCACTAGCCAAACCAGTGGTCCCATGACCAGTTACGATATAGTCGACCTATTTACTAATGTAAACACACCAACAAAAACCACCAACCACGATCAACCACCCATAACGAGACAATTCCACTTGTTTGTGCCGCCAGCTATCATAACAGTAGAATCATCAGTCAAATCAGTCCTTAGAGCAAATGGAAGGGCTTCTAACATATCATTTAAAGATTAAGAATAAAGATGGAAGGCTTAGAGAAATTCGATCCCGACCTTATTTACTCTTTAGGTAATTTGATATTGACTGACACCGTATGTTAAATGTCTGGGATTTGAATTAAAATTGTTCACTATTGCGAGTAATAATTGTTTAGAGTGTTAAATTAAAGATCGATCAACATATGTTACAGTAATATATTCATAACACACGTATTTCCCTGTTGATGATGTATAAAATAAAATGGACCAACACAATGTCACCTTGTTCGTAATGCTTATCATAGGTTTTGTGTTTTCAGTAATGCATTAGAAAAATCTAATTTCAGCAGATTTCAATTAAATATATAGCAAACCTGTCAAATTACATTTCAATTACACTTTCGTGCATACATAACATTTGATTTAATTCAAATCGCATATCCAGGAAATTTACAGAAAATATTTAAACCATCCGTCAAAGCTGTGTAGATACAGTAAACGTATAGGAAAAAACAAGCCAGAAATGGTATTGGTATTTAACATCCCGCATACCGGGGACTTTCCATGGAAAGTGTTATATATATAACTGGTGATTTGGACAGCAGGATACTATCTATCTATAAAATCTAATCATTTTATGTGTTTGATAACAACATACACTCGCTAGGGTCTACAGGAATTAAAACTACGTGTGCTCTATTGTATATAGATTCAAATCGTTCAGAGACTATTACTGGCATTAGGTGTAAACCTCAACCATCAAACTTTATCTGATCTGCCCTCTGAAGGAATTCTAAATATATCACTGGGATTTAACTGAAAGGGTTTTTATAGTATCCCGTCAGAACAATGGACTGATATCACTCGAGGTTTATAATGTAAGTAAAACCAAAGATGACACACCATTAGAATAAAATTACAATCCGCTAAATTGAGAAGGTCCATTAACTGTAATGAAAGTAAATAGACTATAATTAAAAACTCATTTTGTGAATTTATGACACAACGAAAGCTCTTCCAATCTTATCAGTTCCAAATAACACTGTTATTTGTTGACCATCATATTATTTATCTGCAAGCTAAAAAAATTTCAACGGTTTTTGAAATTTTTATACACAATAGTTTTATTTTTTTCTTGATGCCAAGCCAAAAACTACGAGAAAAAATCGGATGAACATTTCAAGTTACTAACATACTATCAACATGGTTCTGGGGCTTTTCAATTCTTTAGTTAGGTAATCCAGAAATAATATTGTACTAAACATGTGATACTGACGAAATTAAAAAAAAAAAATAATAACATACTATCTTACCTAAGAATGGAAAAAAAACTCTGTTGGCCCTTTTTACACAAAGTTTCAACAATTTACATTATCATCAACTGGTGCAATTAAATTAAAGAATCAATAATGATATTGTATTGGCTTTAACGGGCGAACAACACAGAAACAATGAAAAATCACAACACACATCTATCTCGGTAGACTTTTTCCAATTAACCGATATATACTGTCAAACTTCGATTAGCCACACTACAGTGTTATTGTTTTTTCAAGCTTGCCTTAAATGAACAATCGGGTGTTGGTAGATCTTTCGACAAACCAGGCCAACTACAATTAACACTCGGTGATAGTTATCAAATATTATACTCCTCGTATAGCTGTGTTATCTGAATGCAACATGTGTTCAAAGTTAAAGCCATGGATATGCGTTTATCAAGCCTTAGCGGGTTGCAGTTTATCCCAGAATAAGTACTCTTCTCTAGGTATTAGACGTTGTTTCTTAATGTCATATACATACTATAAAACTTACATATATTCACAGTTATAACAAGAATACATCAGGAGTGTTCTAAAACTCCTAAAGTACATATTTACATCTAATAAAATCGAATCAACTGTTTGTGCTTAAGGTATTAATGACTAATGGTTTTGTTTATGATAATAGATTTTTGTGCGATACCCGTTTCACAACTACTCCAAACGTACTATGAACCTACTTCGCTTTAGTCACGAGTATTTGTTTTGTTCATCGCTTCTTTAAACTCAACAACTATATCTCTTTCACTAAATAGCTAAAAACAATAATCACGATAAAAGGTAATTGTTTTCCAATAGTTATTTTCCCCGAGGGTCCTCTATATTTTAACTGAATTGAATCATATAATTAATTTATTTAACGACTTTTTTTTCGACTCTGTGCCTCATTGATTTGATCCAATGCTACAAACTCCCTCTTGAAAAGAAGGCAAATTTCGAAATAAAGTGGTTTTAAGTGAGCTGCGATTTCTGGCGGATTTTGTTCTCGGTCAAAATGATTAATTGATACAAAAAATTGCACATGAATGATTTTATAGATGTCACAAGTTAAACACATATTCTATATTCGCCCTTTTTCATAAGTAATTAAGTCAGTAAACAAACTCGTTAAGTTATTGTGCACAATGCGTTAATATTATGAGCGAACGGTTTTGTACCTTTAAATGTGTAAGTGCCAATATCCATGCCCGAAACAGGACTCAAATAAGACAAACGTTCTGTATTCAGCCAAAATATACACGAGATACGGTCAAGTCTCATTTATTAATACCATCAACTGCAAAAAAAAAAAAAAAAAAAAAAAAAAATTCGTTTGAATATATTCATTTTCTAGGAAGACGCATTAGAACCAGATAAGAACCTCAGTTGAAATGAGATCTATCGATTGATCGATTGAACTACACCTTGAGCTGTTATCAATTTTAGTCCACCATACTCAAGAAAATAATGAACAAACGAATGCTGATAAGAACACTACTTAGGAAAGAAGCAATTGTTTGATTCGTGTCTAAGTATTGTTGATATGTTTGTATTACGAAACCAAGTAGTCCATTAAAGACTCGTGTAAGCTATTGGAAATCGATGGTACTTCGATGAAAATATGCTGAACACATACCATATAAGATATACAAAATTGAACAGAAAGCACGTATTCCGGTCATAAAAAATCTGTAATGCTAAGAATTTGCTAGATTTCGCTGCAAAAAATACGAATCAATCAAATGCCTTAATCATTTAGCCAGAAATGATTTGGATGGGAAATTTCAATCAGCATATAAAAGTACTGAGACAGCTTTACTTAGGGTTCATAATGACATATTATTAAACTTAGATAAGAAACAATCCACCGTTCTGATACTACTTGATTTGAGTGCCGCCTTTGACACTATTGATAAAACAACATTAGTCAATCGTTTAAGTGAAAGATTTGGAATCTCTGGAACTGCTTTACAATGGTTTTCTTCGTATTTATCGGAAAGAACTCAATCTGTGATTATTAAAAACTCGATTTCAACACCACTAATAATGAAGTATGGAGTACCGCAAGGCTCTGTCCTGGGTCCGATACTGTTTACAATGTATACTACCCCCATTGGTGATATAATCCGAGAGAACAGAACTAACTATCATGTATACGCTGATGATACGCAACTTTATTTAGCTCTTGATAACCTCTCAGTGTCTGCTAAGATTGATCAAATTGAGAAGTGTGTTTTTAACATAAGACAATGGATGAAATGTAATTTTTTAAAACTAAACGACGACAAAACTGAAGTGATACACATTGGCAGTAAAAAATCTCTTCAGTCTGTTGACCTTAAGTCTGTTTTAATCGGTGATTTTAGTATAACTCCTACTTCGTCTGTAAGAAATCTCGGTGTAATGTTAATACCTTCGTTCTTTCCAATCTGGATTACTGTAATTCACTTTTGTTTCATTTGCCTGACAATAAAATTGACAGACTACACAAGCTTCAGAACAGAGCTGCTAGAATTATTACGAAGACCAAACAATCTGAACATATTACTCCTGTTTTAAAAGATCTCCACTGGTTAAAAATCAGAGATAGGATAGATTTTAAAATCAATGTTTTAACCTACAAAACCCTACATTCAAACTCTCCAAAATATCTTTCAGAACTTATCGTACCATATGTTCCATCTCGTACTTTACGCTCCCAAAATGCCTCTCTTCTTGTCTGCCCTGTTGTTCTATCTAAGTTTGGTGAACGTTCATTTTCATATGCTTCTCCCACCTTATGGAACACTTTACCGAAATCAATCAAACTTGCGAAAGACGTACATGCTTTAAAGAAACTTTTGAAAACGGAACTTTTTATCAACTCGTATCAGTAACTAACATTGATTTTAACCACATTCATTTTAACGACGTGTTTTAGCGTTTTTAGACTTTCCTGAAGGAGATACCACTGTTTTATATGTGTTTTTGTGTTTTGTGCTGTTAACATTATGTGCGCTACAGAGCAACTTCAATGTTGGAATGATCAGCGCAATATAAATAGATTATTATTATTATTATTATTATTATTCTTAATCGAATAATGTAAATAAGAAAATTGAATGATATGCTATTGACATTACTAACACTCCCCTTACAATTATTGTAGGGACGAGGTAAAACGACCCAATATCCCTCAGTTTTTGTAGGTGATCCCTCGAATTTTGGAATCGAAAGTAGGTCAAAGCTTCAATCCTGATATTGCACACTACATCTCGTTGGATTCACCATCCCAATCAGGAAACTATTAACAATTTATCACTTCATTTCATGGTATTATCTTCTGTAAACATTGAATTATACGAAGAAAGGGGCTCTTTTTCACAATATCGAGACTGTTTTCAATTCGTTTATTTCAATATGTACTAAGCAAGTAACCAACGCAAATGGTTACTTTAAGAAAGACGATTAACTCCTACAATTTAAGCTTCACGAAAAGACCACACATGTGACAAACGTTGAAATGTGAACAAAACAAGAAGAGAATGTGCGGATGACCATATCCGTTTTTGATTTTATGCCCTTTGAGGATAATTCTCTGTTTTCTATTGCTGTATAGCTTACAAGAGTGTGTTTGTTATTCGTTGCTAGTTTGTGACTGAATAGAAATCATTTTCTGCGTTGCATTTACAATACAAGAATAAAACAGAAGTTTCAATGCAGTTTTCTAGTAGACAGTTTACTATCGAACATTTTATTCCGGTTAAAAACATTTTCAATCATTGTCTTCAAATAAGAGCTTTGTATGTAAAGGCGGGGTGGTTATAGTCAATCCATACAGATGTCGATAAAATAAACACTTGCATATTGCGGATTGCAAAACATCTAATTAAAGAATTCGGAGATTTATGTTGGTTTAATTGATTTAAGTTACCTTATAAATAGAAAAATATTTAATCTAGAATGTATAGTTGGTTTGTATTTGATACGATATGTAACCATAGAACTATATGTTATAGTTCTATGGTGTAACTAAAGTGTTTCATTTTCTGTAAAGTCCCAAGAAAGAAACGCTACATCGGATTTCAAAATACATGTATAGTAATATAACTAATTCATGACTGAAATCATATGGTGGAAATGTTCAAATTCATTCAAAGAAAAGCAGTTGCTTACTTTTGTATGGAAATTGAAATTTAATACCGGCTAATATAGTTGGAAGTCAACCTCCATGCACAGAAGAAATGATTTCACTTTGACATAAGAAAGCTACAGATACCCGTTCACTACGTTTTTGAAATTATTTAATTATCCTTTGCTCATTGAAATGTGTAAGTAACTTGTGCACGAAATCATAGATTTTTTATTGAAACATTTCGAGCATTTAAAAATCTCTTTTCCTCAGATTTTATCAAATTCCCAATGCTCCCAGCATCAAGACGGGTTAAGACACTAAGGATGGATATTTATTTCTTCTTTTATACAGTGAACCTGTAATAGTTGCTTCAAAGTTGACTAAAACTCTTTAAAAAAAAGGGGGGGTAGCCCCGTGGCCTGATTCAAGAGGGAATATAATATCAGGAATGTCAAGAAACAACTATAGCCAAGACCACCATAACTCGACTTTTAAAACTTCATAAACGAATACCTTCTTTGTATGGAATAAAAGAGTGAATCGATTATTGTCTGGGCAAAGTTAGTATATATAGACGAAAATCAATAATGGAAGCTTCTAAAGCTTTACAATCCACATTGCACCAATTCCTACCTACATTGACAGACAATAGAATCTAAAAAGTCATCTTCTTTACATTTTGGAAATTCCTTGACATAGGCTACTATTTCCAACTATCCGGGTAAATTATCAAGAGGCGCATTCAACAATATGCCACGTTTCCCGTCGGTTATATCTTTCTCAAAACGGAAAGCAAAAACTATTATTTACCGAACAGTTTAGAAATAAAACAGGAAAGGATAACGAAGTAAGATATCATTTCACACACTAAGTTTACTTTAACAATAGTATGTAAAGCTTTCAACTCTTTGATTTATTTTTGTAAATATTTGAACGTTTGAAATTTGCAAAGTGAGTTATTGTTTGTTTTTTATAAGTAGTATTTTATGTTCTACTATATTCAAAACGTTTTCCTTTTCGAAAATGTATAGCCATTTTATCGGCTAAACTTCACGCGAGGTTTTCCCACTATAGTGGAAGAGGATTGATTACACTTAATTATCGTGTCAAACCAGTAAACAGAGCATTGAAGCTCCCAATAACGAAAATATTGTTGCAACACCACTTTCTAAATGACATTAAATCATCCCATGTAAGCAGCCTTGGGAGCTCAGCCTTGGGAGCTGTGTCGTTACTGATTATCAGAGGGGTAATGCATGTTCGCAGTAAAGTCTACCGGTCTGCTGCCTTCTATTTTTGTGGAGGGTCCGTTGGCCGAATGGTCTACACGGTTGACATGTATTGCTGGAGATTAGGTGCCTGACTCTGAGATCGCTGGCTCGAAAACCGTTCGGTCTCAATTTTCAGCACTAGAATCTGTGCTATACCAAGAAAGTGGTATCCCAATAACAAAAATATTGTCGCAGCACCACTTTCTAAATGACATTAAATCATTCCTTGAAGCTCTGTCTTCAAATAAAAATCTTAATGTTAGACCCCCACTGTCGTAAAATCTATACGAAGGTTACGAATGGACAATCGTAGATGATCATTGAATTTCTCTGAAATATCAGTCTTGAATTAATGATCACTTTTTTTTTATTGCAAACACAATGATCGGAGGAGGAAACCTTTACTCTGTGTGTGTATGTGATCATCTCAGTGCTTCAAATGTGAGTTGCGTTTGCAACTTGTGACGCCATTTTCAAAGAGGTTGTGAACGAAAAATGGCTTACTCGTATACACGTTGACGATATTATGCTATACTTTAAATTATTGATTGTAAATTTCCCTAAGAATAACAGAACAAACGATCATATGGTTATAACTTTAAAATGCAATCAATATTTTAAAAAAAGAATAAAAAGACATTAGAAAGAAAAAAAAAAGTACATTATACAATAGCTTCTCAGTCTGAAAATATTTCTAACTTATAGTCAGAATTTAAATAATAAATAATTTAGAGAATTCAGCCAAATGAAAATTGCCTATCCTGGGAAACATTCGCAGGAGGAAGAATATTACTTTCCAAAACACTATCAAGTCACAGCTGCGAGAAAGCAATGGATCAGCTTATTCCACAATTGAATATACAGGAGCACCAAAGAAACAAGGTTCTACATTTCTTTTAAAATAGGAGTGTGCTAGAACAACACGATTAGTGTGCATTGGTGCATTTTGAAGTCACCTTATATTGGTGTATGTGCGGTTACGATTAACAAAGTGGCGAAAGACTCATAAATGGTTGTTGCTATTAATAGCTTCTATCTAATATCTTTTGTTGTCTGTAAGTGTTGTAAGTCTCACCTTCTAGGATCTAAGAAACATCAACCCGGGGAAAGGGCGGGATCAATTTATTTTGTAAAAAAATTGAAACAGGGTTTCTTTTCTTTTTAACTAAAAACAGATTGTGGAAAATCCCCTTTTTCAATGACCTCACTTGCATAATGGAATGTAAAAAAAGCCTTAATACAATGCACACAATGGTTTGAGTGAAGCCATGGGCTAGACATGCCGATTGAGGAATTAAATCAGTAATACATATTCTTGCTTAATCGTAAACCCCCCTCCCCCCATAAAAAAAAAGAATAAAAAATAAAACTGTGTGTCAACGATTTGATACCTGATTATGCATAAATTCATATCAACAGAAAAAGAAAAACCATGTTTTATCTTAAATTTCTACATTCAGAGAGAGCAGGGGCTTTATTTTTAGTTTTAGGCAGACTGCACAAAATAATGACATATTGGACTAAATTTGGCTTACAAAGTAATAACACTCATAACCTTAATTTTTGAGTGGCATTATTATTTGCAGCCATGGCCTAATTAGACAAACCTAATGACCACTGGACGTAAATTTCCGAATGATATAATGTTGCTTAAAGGCTTAATATTCCCAAGACTTGCTTTTACATTTGGTGACTTTATTAAATGGCATTTCAGAAAATCAGCATTATTACATGCAACAAGGGCTAATTTAAAATAAAACCTTTAGTTTGAATTTCAAATTATATAGATTTAGGTCCAACAATGGTAGAAAAATGACAGTAAGTTAAAAATTAAAACTTGAACTAGCATTAAATAATATCGGGACCCCTTAAAATTCTATAACGTATTTGTTGGCCTGGTGGATTCAAATGAGCTTTATCCTTTAACACAACTGGTACTGAACTACTTTTGAGTCTTTTTCACGTGGAAGTAATACAGCGATAGGTTATCGAGTTTGTTAAAAACAAGATGTTTTGTCATATTATCACTCAGTCGATCTCATCGTCACTTCACAAATTGTTCTAGATTTAAAAGAAGAGATTGCTAGTCTCAAAGGGGAAGTGAGGGAACTTAATATCAAAGACGAAGTCATGTCACTGAGAAATGAAGTAAATCAAATAAAATCGGACACATTCACTAGTAAAGTTGACGTAAATGAAAACCTGGGGTGATTGTGAAATTTCAATTAGAAAATTTTTGTCAGATAAATTAAAGTTAGAGGGTGCAGAGGACGACAGTTCGGTCTCCATTGATCGTGTGCATCGAATCGGAAAGATACGTGCAAAAAATAGTCGACCACGTCCTATCAAAGTTCCATTTCATAGACTTAAAACAAGAGACATAATCTTATCTAAAGCCAGACAACTGCTCAAAGAATCAAATGTGTTTCGGAAGACTTTACTCAGAAATTGAAAGGGTTAATACCACATCTGAAAGAAGCTAAACAGAATGGCGATAACACTATGACTTTAAAATCTGATAAACTGTTTATTAACCGAAATGTATTCACATTTGACCTTGAAACGAAACAACTAATTCAACTCAATCAATAGCAGCAAAGCAACAAAAAACCACCACCCGGCTTCAAACGTACCCTTGGTATTGTTTCATGGAATATCGAAGGCCTCTCATATAAACTTTCAAAACATGATGATTTGGGTGCTATCGTAAAACAATACGACATACAGTAGTTGGTTTTGTGGAAACCTTTCAAAAAATACATAATGAATTTAGGTTATCATGCATATGAAAGTATGCGAATTTGTGATACGCAAAAATCCTCTGGGGGTGTACTTATGCTTATTAAGACTGCCCTGTTCATTTATACAAAACGAATTCTTGTTCGCGACACGTTAGAAGAAAGGGTCTGGCTACATATCAACACCAAGAAACTTGGACTGGCGAGAAGTATAATTGTAGGTTGTGTTTATGTTCCAGCCGTCAACTCAATCTTTTATGCTAATAAAGACATTAACTGTCATATTTCTACACTAGAATCAGCATTGTTTTCTTAAAACAAACCTATGACGATATAGATATTATTCTAATGGGAGACATGAATGCCAGAAATGGAATGGGGGTGGACTTTATTGCAAATGACAACGTAGCCCACATACCCAATCTAGAGGCTTGCTATGACATCATGCAAATAAATGACACACAGCCAGATGTGATACCAGCGCGAAAAACTGTTATACACAAATCAATAATTTCGGAAAACACCTGTTGGATTTGTGCTGCGAAAATAATATAATAATTCTAAATGGTCGAAAAAATCCCGATACCCAAGGTAACTTTACATATTTATCTACAGGTGGTGCGAGTACTATCGATTATGTTATGGTTAGTCCAAATCTTTTCTCCTATATAAATAAGTTTTCTGTCCTCAACACAGACATATCTAAACATTTCCCAGTGTGCTGTGAACTTATATTGTGTCGGAACGCCAAACAAACCAAACCAAGTTCCGCTGGACAATTTATTTCGAACATTAATATTGTAGAATGCACACTTAGACTGGATGGCGTATTCCAGAAACTTGATGAACATATTGAAACCGCGATCAAAAAGTTAATGAAGCACTCCTGGTCTGCAGGTGAAAAGTCGAAAATACGTATTCGTAATCCACCAGACTATCGTAAACAGCCAAGATGGTTTGATAAGCATCTTTTTGGTCTCAAGAAAACAAAATGTGATAGATAAAACTCATTCCGCATCACAAATAATCAGTATGACCTTCATAGATATCTTGAAGCCAAATTAGCGTTCCAACATGAGGGCAAAAAAAGACCTCTACCACAAATCTGTACTAGACGAACTGTTCAACGAAAAAGACCTGGTTAAATTCTGGACGAACATAAAATATTTTCTCAATACGTCTTGTGAACATAAGCCTGATATCCATATTGACGAATGGTTTGACCACTTTAATAATCTATTAAATCCTACTATAGAACAAATTGATGAACTGTTTAATGACCACGTATCTAATGTTATCAATAATAGTATAGAATATGAAACAGATAACACATTCTGTGACCAGCTTAATCGTGATATCACACAGCAGGAAATATCTTGTGTAATATCAAAACTGAAAAGTGGAAAAGCGGCGAGTGAGGACTTAATACCAACAGAATTCTATATATATGCCTCCGATAAACTATTACCAGTACTCCACAAACTTTTCAATATCATATTTAATAGTGGGACATTTCCGACGTCCTGGTCGACAAGCATCATCCATCCAATTCATCCACTATCGTGGAATCTCCTTAATCGATATTGTATCAAAATTATTGTGTTCTATTCTAAACAAAAGGCTTGTCGAATGGTCTGAGAAACATGAACTATTGTTCAGAAATACTTATCTAAATCCAACAATGGAATCCTATACTGTTGCTTTATCGATTTTAGTACTGCATTTGATTTAATCCAAAGATCAAAATTATTTTATATACTTATCAAAAAGGGCATGCACGGCCGAATGTATAATCTGTTATATAACATGTACAATTGCACCATTTCAAAAGTTTCAAGAGCTAATAGTATCTTTTCTGCAGAATTTGAATGTTTCTCAGGGGTAAAGCAAGGGTGTATCCTTAGCCCATGGTTATTTGGAATTTATATGAATGAACATGCACTCAAGTTGAGATCTGAATGCAGATCTGGCATATTTATAAACCAATGTATCGAAGATGTTTTTCTCTTACTTTTCGCAGACAATATCTCATTAGTTGCTGATACCGTAGTTGGACTCCAGAACAGGCTTAATGTTCTTGAAACATATTGCTCGAAATGGAACATGAAAGTTAATCTTGTTAAGTCTCAAATTGTAGATTTTGAGAACGGGGGTGTTTTGTCACAACAAGAAAAATGGTATTATCAGGGAAGCTTGATTGATGTTGTCAGCTACTACAAATATTTAGGTATTATATTTTCAAATAGACTTTAATGGAATCTTTGTTGTCAAACCTTAAATCTGCAAGCATCTAAGGCACTAAACTGTATTAAACTATGTATATCTAAACTTGGTCAACGTAATGTTGATACTGCATTTAAATTATTCGATTCTATGGTTTGCCCAATATTATACTATGGGGCAGAAATATTGGGAACCGAAGTCAAACCTGATATAGAAAATGTACAAAACAAATTTTGTAAATGGCTTCTGTGTACAGGAATGAAAACTACAAATGCTTTTGCAAGAGCAGAGTGTGGCAGACTAGAGCTCGTTGTAAATTATGCCATTATACCGGTTAAATATTTTCTTTAAATTCAAAGTATGAGCAACAAAAGATTGCCAAAATTGTGCTATCGAATGTTATACGAACACGATTTACATGGTAGATTAAACTGGTGCTCATCTGTACGTATGATGTTATTAAGCTCAGACTTTGGTCATGTGTGGTTGCATCAAGGTGTAGAGGATGTTCCATAGTTTTTGATATGCTTTAAACATAAGAGATATAAATTTTCAAGAATGGCAGGCTTTTATATCTCAATCCCCTCGCTGTGAATTCTACCACAAGATCAAATCCAGTATTTATTCTGAACCATATTTATCCAGCCCATTATCACATAAACTTCGTTTTTGTCTTGCTAATCTAAGATGTTCCACGCACCATCTAGAGATTGAACGAGGCCGCCATCAAAATGTTATAAGAGAAGACCGAATATGCTCTATATGCAACACAAAACAATTAGGTGACGAGCTGCACTTTATTTTATCTTGTACCCAATACCCAACCGAGGATAATGCTATCAGATTATTTAATAGCCAAGAAGCACGTACAATTCGCTCTCTCTCCATATTCATATGTAAGGCGATGGAAATAAGAACGGAAATCCTGAAACCATAGAGTTCTCTGATAATTTGTTTGATCTGTACATACTTATATATTCACTCTTATTTATTGTTACGCTATATCACACGATAATTATTTATTATGTCTATTTATTGCATTTATTGTATTATATCAACATCATTTTGTATATTGAATTCTCTGTACAAATGTCGTTGTATTTTTATACTGTAGGCATATTGCCTTATAGTAACTGAATAAATCTGCAATCTAAATCTGCAATCTGCATCTAGAAATGGGACGAATACCAATCTATGAAGCCACATAATTTATTTTACCTTCAACAATCGATTCCTTATTTATTTCAAAAGCTTAAGTAAACTTATGGAACAACATAGCAACAAAATGTTTTTTTCTAGAACCCGACGGGACAGTCACAGAAATTACACAAGAAAATGCCGAAAATAAACTTGCATTCCAAAACAACCTTGAATTTTACCAACACATGGCAGAGAAATGTAAAGAATCAAACCTGCATGATAGAGCTGTTGAGAAGAACCTTTACATTTATGGATAAAGATACCTTCCTTCCATTGTACACAAGTCACTTATCAGACTGTTCAGAGAATACGCAGTTGCAATTTGGCATCCACATAATTATATAAAGAAATCCAGCCAACTTACAGAAAACGTTTAAAGAATAGCAACAAAGATCATACCTACATTAAAACAACTACCATACCCAGAACGACTGAAATACCTAGGCCTTCAAACATTAGAGTATCGAAGATAGAAATGATGTTATCAAAGTTTATGGAATTATCAACACAATAGACAATACAATTGAAACAATCTTCCAATCATCATAAGAAACAAGAAACAGCGGACATCATTTGAAGATAGCTTAACTACAGTGCAGACTATTTTTCTGTACGAGTAATCAACAATTTTAACTCCTTCCCTAACTACGTCATAAACTCAACATCACTTAACCAATCTAAGACAAACCTAATTCCAGATCCAAACAGAAGAAAACCATCCAGCAGATCCAGATCCCCATTTCTCAATAAAATATTTGTTCAGCCCTAAGCCTGTACATCCGGGAGAATCAATCCTCCCTTAATGCAGCTTGGGCAAACAATGATACCAAATTCAAATCTAGCTTTATGGAAACCTAATGAACTTCTTTTCAATACTCTGTCAGGCCAATCTAACTAAAAAAATTTATGATTCAAAATACTAGATCTTCATGCGCAATAAGGAAGATAATGTTATCACATATATGTTCAATTTGAAAAGCCTGAGCGCTTACTAACAGACCGAAGAGCACGTTTTTAGAGGTTAGACATACAATGACCACCGTTTTCTTGTACTTCCTTCTGTATGCATCTGACATTTTCATGGGTTCACAAATGTTACTTAAAATCAACGGATACAAAAAAAGCACAATTTGTATTGTTTACCAGGAGTTGTTTTGATGTCATTCCACCTTAAATAAGATAGCGATCTTCTTGAATTAAGACGCAGTATCATAGTCTGATTAAACTGTTGAAATGTCATGGTACTTTAGCAGCAGACGGAGATATCACTTTTTTTAATTTCATTACTTTATATTCAGACAAATAGGACTGATGTAATAAGAAACAAATCATGTTTTAATGCACTAATTTATTTTTTAAACTCTAAAAGAAACTGGAGGCTGAAACAAATGTAAAAATAGTTATTAGTCAGAAAGTCATAATAAGAATTTGATGATTTAAATATTTGAGTGAGTTTCAATCAACTGAGACCGAGTATCATTATTTTCGTGAAGCAGAAACGTCTTGATTATAATGATGGTATTGTATATTGTACAGCACCAAGACCCAATAGATAAGTCTCCTCTTACTAACCGTGTGCGCTATGGATTTTTACCTGCAGCGAAAATTCAAAAGTAGAAGAAGAATCAAAATGTTCATGTATTAATGAACAGTGTTTTTCTCTTAAATTATGAAATCAAAAAATTGAAATGATTCCGACTTACCTGTATTTTTTAATTTCCTTTTTACTGTCTTCTACCACTGGGTCTTTCTGTTCGTCCTTCACTACCTGATCTTTCGCCTTGACCATCTCTACTGGGTCTTTCTGATCGTCCTTCACTACCTGATCTTTCGCCTTGACCATCTCTACTGGGTCTTTCTCTTCGTCCTTCACTGCCTGATCTTTCGCCTTGACCATCTCTACTGGGTCTTTGTCTTCGTTCTTCACTACCTGATCTTTCGCCTTGACCACCTCTACTGGGTCTTTCTCTTCGTTCTTCACTACCTGATCTTTCGCCTTGACCATCTCTACTGGGTCTTTCTCTTCGTTCTTCACTACCCGATCTTTCGCCTTGACCATCTCTACTGGGTCTTTCTCTTCGTTCTTCACTACCTGATCTTTCGCCTTGACCATCTCTACTGGGTCTTTCTCTTCGTTCTTCACTACCTGATCTTTCGCCTTGACCATCTCTACTGGGTCTTTCTCTTCGTCCTTCACTACCTGATCTTTCGCCTTGGCCATCTCGACTGGGTCTTTCTCTTCGTCCTTCACTACCTGATCTTTCGCCTTGACCATCTCTACTGGGTCTTTCTCTTCGTCCTTCACTACCTGATCTTTCGCCTTGACCATCTCTACTGGGTCTTTCTCTTCGTTCTTCACTACCTGATCTTTCGCCTTGACCATCTCTACTGGGTCTTTCTCTTCGTTGTCCTCCTTCTGGTCTTCTTGCGTCCTGGGAAAGGACCACAGCCAAGCAGGCTACGAACAGTAACAGAAGTGTAATCTTTCCCATTGTCGTATTCAAGTTCAACAAATTGAATCGTTGAAATCCTGCAGAAACTCTGTCTTTATATACATATTTTGATACAAAAATATATCTAATTATATTTTACATCTGTCGATTCGTTGCAAGGTTTTCTTAAAAATATTCTGACACTTTCTAAATAAACAATGTAAACAACACTCTCAGATACCGTAGTTTTCGTTTTTAACGATCGTATGTCTTTTAGATAATGGTGATAATATGGTCGATAGAATCAAGAACATAAATGAGCACTATGTTTGACTACTTGTTATCAAGAAATATCGGGTCGAAGGAATTCATTACAAACTCAATCGTTTGCTTCAGATAATTTTTCTTGCAAGGCGTTGATATCGCCAATGATCTCGCCAGCCATCAAGCCAAAGGTCACTGTTAATCGACAGCATCGATTCATATGTGTAATGTGTATCACAACCTTAAAAGTGCCCTCCCTACCCTGATTTGCATTCATGTATGAAATCGAAATAATTCTTTAAATAGTATGTAAAATCTTATTAGAATGTATATGTTGTTTGGGTTTTTAGACGATCTAGTTGTGAGAGATAACATATGCTTTACGCAACGAAAGAAATATTCCGCCCATATGATATTTCTGATTGTCCAAGTTAGAATTGTATAGCTTAATTACTATCACTGAATCCTTGTCCAATTCATCCCCTTCCTCGATAGTTCATGCCCACAATAAGACTCTTCAAGAGAAATTTTCGCTTGTCTATAAGAAGAAATCGATAGTTTCGTTTTAAAAAATCAAAACAATGATGACATGTTCATGTATTATAAGGAAGGCATGATAATACTCGCCAATCTTTCTCATCGCAAATCTCTACATCATCAGAGAAAGTGTAGGTAGATATGAAATGAAAGAAGGAGAGGATGTAAGAAGGAGAGAATTAAGAAGACATTAAAGTAGAAGGGCTTCTAGGAGGAAAGCGAAGTGTACTAGAATGGAATTGTATATTGTGAAGACATTTATGGTGAGGGAGGTTTGGTTGGTTTGGAGAAGGCTTCTAACAACGTGGATTATATAGAAAAAAAGAGAATGGGATGAATCTTAAGAGAAGAAGTATTGAGATAGTTAGTATATAGTAAAGAAAAAAAAAAAAAGAATGATATGAAGGCATGGTGGATATTCTGTTACGTTGAGAGATACTAATTGTACTCTCTTTACAGTGCTTGGAATTACAGTACTCCTAAAACGTCAGGAGTAGCCTTAACTTAAAGCGATTTGTTAATAAATATTGTTAAAGACACAATTTGGAATTAAATAAATTTCTGTAAGAAACTTCAGTGGTCAGAATAATAGTAGTTTGGGAAAAGGGGCGCAACTCGTTTATTCAAGACTTGGTTCATGAGGACCAACAAAACATTTTATGCTAATGATTGTATAGTCCGTTCTAGAAATCCTCTTTCTCCCTTCCTTTGGGGGTTTTTGCATGCCCATTTTTGACTAATTTTTGGTCTAGATTTGAAATTTGATGTCTGAAATTGCATTTTCTTTCAGAATTTCTGTACAGAAACCAAGTATTGGCCCTGGCTATCATGTGACATATAAGAAAGTTTTCAACGAGATTTCTGGAAAAAGTTCTAGAAGGTTGAATTTTGTGATTTAACATGGAAATAGATGGCAAATGAATTGGTGGATTGAGTCTATGAACCAGAGATAGATTTACTATTTGTGAGACAATGTAACTTAACAATTAAATTCTGGATACTCTACGTTACAAGAGGAACTCTGACGCTGTGTTTTGAAAGAGTTCCTGTTATGTATAATACTAACTTGGACAAACAGACATATTATAAGGGCAGAGAAATTTCTTTTAATTGTAAAACATACAATTAAATTTTGGATTTTATATGGAACATTGTGAGTAACAGTAGATTTCTATTTCGTAGCACGCAGCACTATTAATCGAGTAAAATCATTGAATATAAATATATTGAGATATAAAGAAGTCAATAACAAGTTAATGGGAAACATATCAGTTGATTACACTATATTGTAGTTTACCAATTTGTGAAAAATAACATTGACTTATCGAAATATTTTTTCATGTTTAAAACTCTAGAATATCTTGGACAACCAACAACAATAAATGAATGGAATAACTCTTTCCTTCCAACAATGGAGAGCCGCGGTGGCTCTGTGAGTTAGATCTGTTTAATCTGTGATAACTGGTTTCTATTGATGCTTGTGAAATATTTCTTTTTCTTTGACTTATATTCTTATATTTTAACTGTGTTGGCCAAATTTTAATCTTCACGAATTTGTATTTTTTAAATTGTGGGTTTTAGATAGTTACAAATACAATATTTACAAATTTGTAACTAAATGTTATTAAATGTCAAGCGGGTATTTTATTTCAGATAAGGCGCTATAACAATATTTGTTTTGTATCGTATTGTAATTGTCTAATAAGCTGTCTATACCACTGCTCAATATGTCATGAAGGTGTTGGTGCAGATTGAAGTTATTTTCTTCGTTGTTGTGACTGGGGGTCTTCACTGAAATACTTTTTCAATATTTCAGCGTCACGCCCTATACAGCATGGTATATGGAAAACCACGTGTTCTTTATTCAAAAAGCAAAAAAAGCGAATTCAAAATATTTCATGCAAAATTATAGACAGCAATATTGTTGGTGGTGTTGTAACGGTACAATTAACATTATTGGTATTGACTTCAGTGCGTGGTCCGGCATTTTATCATTTGATGGCTTGATGACGTTGTTAGGTGATCATGATCACCGTCTTAATTTTTTTTTAACATAATTCTTAAACGTTTCAGTGGCGTTTCGATGTTTCTGTGCATTACTTGCAACTTCTAGCTACGGGCATCTTACATATCCTTATAAAATTAATTATTGAAAAAACTAAATAAATTGATTTTAAGCGTTTTTCAGAATTTACTTAGTGTTGTGAGTTTTCCAGATTTAACAGGGATTCTGTTGCTTTATGATGAATATGACCATTATTGACAACTTAAATTTTATGTCCACTATAAAACGCAGTATCATAGTGTGATTAAATTTTTGTCATAGTGCTTTAGCATCAGACGGAAATATCACTTTTTTTAATTTCATTACTTTATATTCAGACAAATAGGACTTGTGTAATAAGAAACAAATCATGTTTTAATGCACTAATTTATTGTTTAAACTCTACAAGAAACTGGAAGCTGAAAAAAAAATAAAAATAGTTATTATTTCAGATCGTCATGATAAGAAATCAAGGATTTTAAAATTGCAATTAGTTTGATCGATTGAGACTAAGTGGAGCATCTTCATTTTCGTGAATCGGAAACGTCTTGATAATGATGATTATACTGATTATAAACATAAGGTAGAGTGATAAGCAAAAACTACAGCATCAAGACGGAACGAATCACTAAAGAAGTCACTCCTTACTCAACGTCTGAATAGTTTGTAAAATCTTATTAGAATGTATATGTTGTTTGGGTTTTTAGACGATCTAGTTGTGAGAAATACCATATGTTTTATACAACGAAAGGAAAATTCCGCTCATATAATATATCTGATTATCCAAGATAGAATTGGGTATCGATCGCTTTATTACTATCACTGAATCCTTGGTTTGGATAAAATCAAGATAAACCCCTTCCTTGATAGTTCGTGTCTATAAGCAGAGAATGATAGTTTAGTACTAATTAGTGCTTGACCTGTCAGCTGCTTTTGATACCATCGACCACGATATACTGACGAACAGACTGCTTCACAGATTTGGAATTGGTTGGTGGTTTTTGATTGGTTGAGTTCTTTTCTTCGGGGTCGGACGCAGCGTTATCAATCTGTCATGAAGGTGTTGGTACAGATTGTTATTTTTCTTCGTTGCTGTGACTGGGGGACTTCACTGAAATATTTTTAAACTATTTTAATATTTCAGCGTCACGCCCTCTACAGCATGGTATATGGAAAACCACATGTTAAATAAGAGAGTGATCTTCTTGAATTAAGACGCAGTATCATAGTCTGATTAAACTGTTGAAATGTCATGGTACTTTAGCAGCAGACGGAGATATCACTTTTTTTAATTTCATTACTTTATATTCAGACAAATAGGACTGATGTAATAAGAAACAAATCATGTTTTAATGCACTAATTTATTTTTTAAACTCTAAAAGAAACTGGAGGCTGAAACAAATGTAAAAATAGTTATTAGTCAGAAAGTCATAATAAGAATTTGATGATTTAAATATTTGAGTGAGTTTCAATCGACTGAGACCGAGTATCATTATTTACGTGAAGCAGAAACGTCTTGATAATAATGATGGTATTGTATATTGTACAGCACCAAGACCCAATAGATAAGTCCCCTCTTACTAACCGTGTGCGCTATGGATTTTTACCTGCAGCGAAAATTCAAAAGTAGAAGAAGAATCAAAATGTTCATGTATTAATGAACAGTGATTCTCTCTTAAATTATGAAATCAAAAAATTGAAATGATTCCGACTAACCTGTATTTTTTAATTTCCTTTTTACTGTCTTCTACCACTGGGTCTTTCTGTTCGTCCTTCACTACCTGATCTTTCGCCTTGACCATCTCTACTGGGTCTTTCTGATCGTCCTTCACTACCTGATCTTTCGCCTTGACCATCTCTACTGGGTCTTTCTCTTCGTCCTTCACTGCCTGATCTTTCGCCTTGACCATCTCTACTGGGTCTTTCTCTTCGTTCTTCACTACCTGATCTTTCGCCTTGACCATCTCTACTTGGTCTTTCTCTTCGTTCTTCACTACCTGATCTTTCGCCTTGACCATCTCTACTGGGTCTTTCTCTTCGTTCTTCACTACCCGATCTTTCGCCTTGACCATCTCTACTGGGTCTTTCTCTTCGTTCTTCACTACCTGATCTTTCGCCTTGACCATCTCTACTGGGTCTTTCTCTTCGTTCTTCACTACCTGATCTTTCGCCTTGACCATCTCTACTGGGTCTTTCTCTTCGTCCTTCACTACCTGATCTTTCGCCTTGACCATCTCGACTGGGTCTTTCTCTTCGTCCTTCACTACCTGATCTTTCGCCTTGACCATCTCTACTGGGTCTTTCTCTTCGTCCTTCACTACCTGATCTTTCGCCTTGACCATCTCTACTGGGTCTTTCTCTTCGTTCTTCACTACCTGATCTTTCGCCTTGACCATCTCTACTGGGTCTGTCTCTTCGTTGTCCTCCTTCTGGTCTTCTTGCGTCCTGGGAAAGGACCACAGCCAAGCAGGCTACGAACAGTAACAGAAGTGTAATCTTTCCCATTGTCGTATTCAAGTTCAACAAATTGAATCGTTGAAATGCTGATGAAGCTATGTCTTTATATACATATTTTGATACAAAAAGAATATCTCATTATATTTTACATCTGTCGATTCCTTGCAAGGTTTTCTTAAAAATATTCTGACACCTTCTAAATAAACAATGTAAACAACACTCTCAGATACCGTAGTTTTCGTTTTTAACGATCGTATGTCTTTTAGATAATGTTGATAATATGGTCGATAGAATCAAGAACATAAATGAGCACTATGCTTGACTACTTGTTATCAGGAAATCTGGGGTCGAAGGAATTCATTACAAACTCAATCGTTTGCTTCAGATAATTTTTCTTGCAAGGCGTTGATATCGCCAATGATCTCGCCAGCCATCGAAGCCAAAGGTCACTGTTAATCGACAGCATCGATTCATATGTGTAATGTGTATCACAACCTTAAAAGTGCCCTCCCTACCCCGATTTGCATACATGTATGAAATCGAAATAATTCTTTAAATAGTATGTAAAATCTTATTAGAATGTATATGTTGTTTGGGTTTTTAGACGATCTAGTTGTGAGAGATAACATATGCTTTACGCAACGAAAGAATTATTCCGCCCATATGATATTTCTGATTGTCCAAGTTAGAATTGTATAGCTTAATTACTATTACTGAATCCTTGTCCAATTCATCCCCTTCCTCGAAAGTTCATGCCCACAATAAGACTCTTCAAGAGAAATTTTCGCTTGTCTATAAGAAGAAATCGATAGTTTCGTTTTAAAAAATCAAAACAATGATGACATGTTCATGTATTATAAGGAAGGCATGATAATACTCGCCAATCTTTCTCATCGCAAATCTCTACATCATCAGAAAAAGTGTAGGTAGATATGAAATGAAAGAAGGAGAGGATGTAAGAAGGAGAGAATAAAGAAGACATTAAAGTAGAAGGGCTTCTAGGAGGAAAGGGAAGTAAGGTGTACTAGAATGTAATTGTATATTGTGAAGAAATTTATGGTGAGGGAGGTTTGGTTGGTTTGGAGAAGACTTCTAACAACGTGGATTATATAGAAAAAAAGAGAAAACTTTCCAATATGTCACATGAAAGCCTGGCCAATACTTAGTTTCTGTACAAAAATTCAATATAGCATGACCATGAAAATTTTGAACTAGTCAAAATGAAAGTAGACCACTACCGGATATCAACATCCACTTGACTGTCACTGCACACAAAACCACTATTTTTAGAAATAACCTTCCGCCAATTAAATCTCTCATTATCTCAGAAATTCTGAAAGAAAATGCAATTTCAGGCATCAATTTCAAATCTAGACCAAAAAGTAGTCAAAAATGGGCATGCAAAAACCCAAAAAGGAAGGGAGAAAGAGGATTTCTAAAAATAGAACGGACTAAATTCGTATACAATCATTAGCATAAAATGTTTTACTGGACTAAGTCCTTATGCTAATGATTGTATAGTCCGTTCTATTTTTAGAAATCCTCTTTCTCCCTTCCTTTGGGTGTTTTTGCATGCCCATTTTTGACTAATTTTTGGTCTAGATTTGAAATTTGATGTCTGAAATTGCATTTTCTTTCAGAATTTCTGTACAGAAACCAAGTATTGGCCCTGGCTATAATGTGGCATATAAGAAAGTTTTCAACGAGATTTCTGGAAAAAGTTCTAGAAGGTTGAATTTTGTGATTTAACATGGAAATTTCTTTTAATTGTAAAACATACAATAAAATTTTGGATTTTATATGGAACATTGTGAGTAACAGTAGATTTCTATTTCGTAGCACGCAGCACTATTAATCGAGTAAAATCATTGAATATAAATATATTGAGATAAAAAGAAGTCACTAACAAGTTAATCGGAAATATATCAAGTGATTACACTATATTGTAGTTTACCAATTTGTAAAAATGACATTGACTTATCGAAATATGTTTTTAAGAATCCAGAATATCTTGGACAACCAACAACATTAAATGAATGGAATTCCTCTTTCCTTCCAACAATGGGGAGCCACGGTGGCTCAGTGAGTAAGATCTGTTTAATCTGTAATAACTGGTTTCTATTGATGCTTGTGAAATATTTATTTTTCTTTGACTTATATTCTTATATTTTAACTGTGTTGGCCAAATTTTAATCTTCACGAATTCGTATTTTAAAATTGTGGGTTTTAGATAGTTACAAATACAATATTTACAAATTTGTAAATAAATGTAATTAAATGTCAAGCGGGTATTTTATTTCAGATAAGGCGCTATAACAATATTTGTTTTGTATCGTATTGTAATTGTCTAATAAGCTGTCTATACCACTGCTCAATCTGTCATGAAGGTGTTGGTGCAGATTGAAGTTATTTTTCTTCGTTGTTGTGACTGGGGGACTTCACTGAAATACTTTTGAACTATTTCAATATTTCAGCTTCACGCCCTCTACAGCATGGTATATGGAAAACCACGTGTTCTTTATTCAAAAAGCAAAAAAAGCGAATTCAAAATATTTCATGCAAAATTATAGACAGCAATATTGTTGGTGGTGTTGAAACGGTACAATTAACATTATTGGTATTGAATTGAGTGCGTGGTCCGGCATTTTATCATTTGATGGCTTGATGACGTTGTTAGGTGATCATGATCACCGTCTTGATTTTTTTTTTAACATAATTCTTAAACGTTTCAGTGGCGTTTCGATGTTCCTGTGCATTACTTGCAACTTCCAGCTACGGGCATCTTACATATTCAAGAGTTCACGGGTACTTTTCTTTAACTACTTAATATTTTCGCTGCTTTTGTTTAACTGGGTGCTATAACAATTGTCATTAATGGATTGCCTCACTATACAACAAAATCTTCAACGTTTTCAAAATATAGATAAGAAGAATAAGATTAAGGTATAACAAATTTCTACAACCAGGCATGTTTACTTTAAGATCCAGATTGCAAACCGCTTCGTTATGATTCACACCTTACATAGTTTGACAAGTGAGATAATCATGCTCGCGATAGCTTTAAAGGAAATTTCGTCTTCAAATTAACATAAAATTTTTAATTTTAAACTGAACCCATAAGAGCACGTATCCATTGGTAGCTATAAGTGCTGCCATGAATAACATAACAAATCTGATTAATCCAAAAAACATAGTAAAGATCCTTATAAAATTAATTATTGAAAAAACCTAATAAATTGATTTAAAGCGTTTTTCAGTATTTACTTAGTGTTGTGAGTTTTCCAGATTTAACAGGGATTCTGTTGCTTTATGATGAATATGACCATTCTTGACAACTTAAATTTTATGTCCATTATAAAACGCAGTATCATAGTGTGATTAAATTTTTTAAATTTTAGATTGTCATAGTGCTTTAGCATCAGACGGAAATATCCCTTTTTTTAATTTCATTACTTTATATTCAGACAAATAGGACTTGTGTAATAAGAAACAAATCATGTTTTAATGCACTAATTTATTGTTTAAACTCTACAAGAAACTGGAAGCTGAAAAAAATAAAAATAGTTATTATTTCAGATCGTCATGATAAGAAATCAAGGATTTTAAAATTGCAATTAGTTTGATCGATTGAGACTGAGTGGAGCATCTTCATTTTCGTGTATCGGAAACGTCTTGATAATGATGATTATACTGATTATAAACATAAGGTGGAGTGATAAGCAAAAACTACAGTATCAAGACGGAACGAATCACTAAAAAAGTCCCTCCTTACTCAATGTCTGCGACATGGATTTAAACCATGTATTTATGAACAGTGATTCTCTCTTTAATCCTTTAATCTTAAATTGAAAGGATTTCGACTTACTTGTATATATTTAAATTCCTTTTTACTGTCTTCTTCCACTGGGTCTTTCTCTTCGTCCTTCACTGTCTGATCTTTCGCCTTGACCATCTCTACTGGGTCTTTCTCTTCGTCCTTCACTGCCTGATCTTTCGCCTCGTCCATCACTTCTGGGTCTTTCTCTTCGTTCTTCTCTTTCTTGTCTTTCTCCTCGTTCTTCTCTATCGGGTCTTTCTCTTCGTTCTTCTCTTTCTGGTCTTTCTCCTCGTTCTTCTCTACCGGGCCTTTCTCTTCGTTGTTCTCCTTCTGGTCTTTCTCCCCGTTCTTCTCTACCTTGTCCATCTCCACAAGGACTTTTCCCTTGTCGTTCTTGTCTACCGGGTCTTTCTCTTCGGTCTCCTCTTTCTGGTCTTTCTCTCCGTTCTTCTCTGTTTGGTCTTTCTCCCCGTTCTCTTCTTTCTGGTCTTTCACCTCGTTCTTCTCTACCGGGCCGTTCTCCTTCCCCACCGCTACTTGGCCTTCTTTCTGGTCTGCTTCCGTCCTGAGCAAGGACCAGAGCCAAGCAGGCTACGAACAGTAACAAAAGTGTAATCTTTCCCATTGTCGTATTCAAGTTCAACAAATTGAATCGTTGAAATGCTGATGAAGCTATGCCTTTATATACATATTTTGATAAAAAAAGAATATCTCATTATATTTTACATCTGTCGATTTGTTGCAAGGTTTTCTGATAAAATATTCTGACACCTTCTAAATAAACAATGTAAACAACACTCTCATATACCGTAGTTTTCGTTTTAAACGATCGAAGGTATTTTTATATATTATAATATTGTCGATATAATCAAGCACATAATGACTTTGACTTTGCTAATTACTGGTTTTATCTGGGAAAGTTGGATCGAAGAAATTCATTTCACTCTCAATCGGTATCAGTTACTTCAGATATTTTTCTAGCAAGGCGTGGGTATCGCCTGTGATCTCACCGACCATCGAAGCAAACCTAAACCGTGACAAATTGATTCTGTAAATGAATTTGGGTTATTGTAAATCACAACCTCGAGAATGCCTAAATGCCCTGATAAGTTCTGCTAAAGCTTCATTGGATTATATGTTAAATACAATAACATATTAAATACATGTATGAAGTCGAAATAATTTTTTAAATAGTTTGTAAAATCTTATTAGAATGTATATGTTGTTTGGGTTTTTAGACGATCTAGTTGTGAGAAATACCATATGTTTTATACAACGAAAGGAAAATTCCGCTCATATAATATATCTGATTATCCAAGTTAGAATTGTATATCGACAGATTAATTACTTTTACTGAATCCTTGGTTTGGATAAAATCAAGATAAACCCCTTCCTTGATAGCTCGTGTCTATAAGCAGAAAATTATAGTTTAGTACTAGACATGAATGTGTTGGTGCAGATTGAAGTTATTTTTTTTCGTTGTTGTGACTGGGGGACTTTACTGAAATTTTTTGAACTATTTTAATATTTTAGCGTCACGCCCTATACAGCATGGTATATGGAAAACCACGTGTTCCTATTTCAAAAAGCCAAAAAGCGAATTCAAAATATGCAAAATCATAGACAGCAATAAACCCTATATAGTCGGCCATCTGTATTGTTGGTGGTGTTGTAACGGTACAATTAACAATATTGGTATTTGATTTAAACAATATTTATTGAATAAAAATTTACATATCAGTTACAATGATTACACATAAATTGGATTCGGAAAAAAAGGACAAGGCTTATGTTAATCCGTCTCCATAACATTGGTATTTGGGTGTGTGGTCCGGCATTTTATCGTTTGATGCCTTGGTGACGTTGTAAGGTGATCATGATCACCGTCTTAAATTTTTAACAGAACTCTTAAACGTTTCAGTTGCATTTCAATTTTCTTGTGCATTACTTGCAACTTCCAGCTACGGGCATCTTACATTTTCAAGAGTTAACAGGTACTCTTCTTTAACTAATTAATATTTTCGCTGCTTTTGTTTAACTGGGTGTTATATTTATTAATGGATTGCCTCACTATTATGTTATCCTGTTATGTTACTTCAGATATTTTTCTAGCAAGGGGTTCCAG